>SGQK01000132.1:0-55806 GCA_004216415.1 Aeminium ludgeri
CCTAACCCTAACCCTAACCCTAACCCTAACCCTAACCCTAACCCTAACCCTAACCCTAACCCTAACCCTAACCCTAATCGAATGTGGGAATCTCGAACCCACGTGACTCGGCCCGCTGCTGCGAAGGCCGCCCCGCGCGAGTCTCGCTCGACAGCAGTGAAGACACGAGTGGTGGCAATACCAACACCAAGACATGCAAATGTTGGAACAACGTGATCACCGCTCTTTCGTGACTTCCATCGTGCATGATGATCCAAGACAGTCGGAAAATCACTTTCCTGCATGGTGTCAGTGCCGGCGCTTTTCATCGTCGATTTGATCAAATGGCTTACAGTGAGCAGTCGCTTACGACCGCGGCATACCGTAATGTCACGCGCCAATCCTTGCGACGGGGCGACGAGATCATCTGGCTTTCGGAGTCGGAAGTATGTGGACTTTGTGGTTGAGAACCCGCGTTGCAGGTGGTCCATCGGACACAGTGAACATGCAATGCAGTCAGGTAGAGATCGACAACGATCGTGAAGATCGCAGCGATCCAAAAAACTGGACGCTGCGGGAAGCTGGAGAGCTTCATCGATACGATGAAAAGAGCGATCGGGAGTGCGTTGGCGCAGATGATGGAGACGGTGCTCACAGCCCAGAGAACTTTTCCACGTTGAGGACCAATAATTGCCGCGTCGCTCAGCGCTGCTGCTTGAGACGAGAGAATCGAGAAGAGAATGAGAATGCGAACATCAGAACTATGACGGGAACCCTGCAAGGTCAAAGCGAAGACAGTGCAATAGTATGTGCAGGAGATGAGCTGAACATGTCATGTCAGTGAAAAACTTCAAAGCGTGAAGACCACCTACCAAAGTCAAGAAAAAGGAGATTCCACGGATCGTGTGGATGATGCGCTGGAATCGTGGCGTACGCTCCTGTATCGTGCACAAACGAAAGATGGACCACAGAACGAGCGGGCTCAGAATACAGAATGTGATGAGAAACGAGCGTTCAATGGGGAAGAGGCTGGAGGAGGAAGGCGGCATCGAGGCGGTGATGGCAGAAACACGATCGAACAGGGAAGGCTGGGTATCCTCAACGGCTATTATACCTGTTGTTCTCCCTGCACATCTCTTCTCTAAGCAGCCGACGTCTCGCCCGCCGAAGACGTTTGCACTTCGCTCCGGCAGGGTCGCGTGGAAGCGGTCCCAGCTGCAGGCGGGCGGGACGCGTCAGGCGCAGAGGACACACGCTGAGCGAAAGGAGATACGTTTGCAACACCCTCGCCGGCCCGGGGGGAGACGGAAGAAGAAGAAAGGAGAAAGAGGGCTAAAGATATATGGGGAGAGGTGACAATGGCAGCAGACAACAATGGGGTGGCGTAACTGGATTGCCACGTGCGCTGGCCCGTGACAAAGGTCAAGTGAGGTTTCGCGCCACCGGCTGGCCCCCCAACGAGACCACCTTCTTGGGGCCACATGGCTGGCCCCCGGACGGCTAGCCACCTTTCTCTCTTGGAAGCACGCATCGAACTGAAATCTTGTCAGTATGGCTTTGCTTGTCGGTTCTGATGACTTTCCTAGAGGATCGAGCGCCTCGTTGTGGTCACCCTTGCGCAAGCATACCGTCTCTTCCATATCGCATCCAGCGGCTTGTCCATCAGGTCGAGACCTGGCGGATCGTTCCTTTCCATAGGACGGGGACGAGAACCCCCTTCGCTAGGACCAGGACGAGGGAACAGCTCGCGGGTGGGCGTGACAACAACAACCAGAGGCTTAATCCAAGTCTCCTCGCGTCGCCAGAACTTGGTATGCACTGTTTTTCTGCCGTTGGTTCACAGCCGCTCTTGATGGCTCGGGTGGGTCGAGTAGCGCTCGGGCAGCGCACGGAAGGATTGTGCAACGGACGGTGACTTGTCCTGATCAAGTAGGCGGTGTAGGAGCCATGACTTCAGTCTGATCTTGGATGGACTTTCGATAAACTCTGGATGGAGTGGAAGACGGGATGAATAGAATTGAGATGGATTTCATTTTGCGAGTGAGAGAAGGAAGGAAACACCTAAGGGGGGGAGGCGGGACATCCCGCGCACTTGTCGAAATTGATGAATTTCTGGCGTCGGACGATCTTTGTGTGCTGTTCTCCTTCACGTCCACAATCAGCTGCAATTTTGTTGTCAAGTTCACGATTGACCAACAATTTCGTCCTGATTGTCATTTGTTGCCTCGCCTGCTCTCCGCTTGTTCGACGTTGTTGCCGCCATCATGCCGCCAGACAACACCACGTCCTCATCGGCCCGGGGCATGAAGTCGCTCGACGACGCCGCGACGCTCAAGCGTAGACTCGCCATCGCGACGGACGGGCTCAACAACATCGACATTGCGAATGTCGAGGCGGACATCAAGAGGGAGAAGGACGATGCTGCCCGCATCATGGGATCCGTCGAGACCATTTTGACGTGTGTTGGTGGAATTCGGGCCCTCGATACATCGGAGGTCCTCCGCGCGCTGCTGAAGGACGGCATAGCGGAGTTGCAAGAGAAGGTGGATTCTCGGCTGGCCGAGAACAACGCCGCTCTTGCGGCAGACCTCAAGATGGAGAAGGCCAAATTCCTCAAGGCCAACACGGAGCGGAAGGAGCTCAAAAAGATGGGTCTCGGCGGTGCGGAGAAGCAAGAGCTCGAGGAGTTGAGAGCGCGTGTGGCGGGTCACTCTGTGGAGGATCAGGAGAAGACCGAGGAGATTGAGCAGCTGAAGCAGCAGGTCACAGCTGCTTCCAGTGGGCTCACCAACGCCACCGACCGGCAGGTCGAGTTGGAGCAGCGGGTCACAGCTGCAAAGACTGATCTCGTCGCGAGCGCCAAGCGGGAGATGGAGATGGAGCGGGAGCTTGATTCTGCCGCCCGTCATATCGCCACGGTCGAGCGCCGTGAGCAGAAGATGGCCCAAGAGATGGCCAATGAAAAGAGCCGGATGGAGCAGCAGGTCACAGCTGCCAACACCGAGCTCGCCGCGACCAAAGGCCGCGAGCGGGAGATGGAACAGCGGGTCACAGCTGTTACCACCCAGCTCGACGATGCCGTTTGTCGTGAGCACAAGATGGCCGAGGAGAAGAGCCGGATGGAGCAGCAGGTCACAGCTGCCAACACCGAGCTCGCCACGGTCAAAGGCCGCGAGCGGGAGATGGGACAGCGGGTCACAGCTGTCACCGCCCAGCTCGACGATGCCTCTCGTCGTGCGGAGGACATGGTCGAGGAGATGGAGCGACGGGGCAGAGTCGCCACCACCCAGCTCGCCGATGTACGTCCTTCGCGAGCAGAGGATGGAGCGGCAGGTCACAGCCGTTCCTGACAAGGTCGACACGGCTCTCGCCAAGGTCACTGCGGTCGCCGTCGACGTCGTCGATGAGGTGCGCAGGGATGCCGGCGCCGCAATCGACCAGCTCGCCGAGGAGAAGACCGCCGACATCGACTGCGCCTGGTCCGAGCTCGCCTTCCTCTGGAGGGAGAAGGACGCCGCCGGCGACCAGCTCGCCATGGAGAAGGACTCCGCCTCGGATGCGGCTATTGCCCACGAGACGGAGGTGGCCGGGTTGTTGGCGCTTGCCAGTTCCGTCTGCAGGACGCAGCAGCTGCGGCTGCAGAAGCAGGGTCTGGCTTCTCGGCTCGCGAGCAGCAGCATCAGCAGCATCAGCAGCAACAGCACCAGCAACAGCACCAGCATCAGCAACAGCAACAGCAACAGCAACAGCAACAGTAACAGCAGCACCAGCAGCAAATGCAGCAGCAGCACCAGCAGCAGCAGTATCAGCAGCAGCAACAGCAGTTGGAGGAGTCCAACAGGGCGAAGAAGAGGAGGTTCGATGAGCTGCGAAACCGACGGGTACCGAAGAGGCCGTCGTGATTTGCGCTAGCTTCCTCTCTCTTCTCCTTTGGCCTCCTCTTCCTCCTTCTTATCAATCGGGTTCTCCTCCCCTCCTCTTCCACCAGCTCAGCACCAGCAGGAGCAGCAGCATCAGCAACAGCATCAGCAACAGCGGCAGCATTAGCGGCAGCATCAGCAGCATCATCATCAGCAATAGCGCCAGCCAGCCTGCTTTAATGTACCGGACGTAAACCCTCCTCTTTGTCCTCGCAGGGCTGCTCGCCCTCGCCTTTGCTCTCGCCCTAGCCCTCCGCAGCCGATCGATGTCGCGATATCGGCTTGGAAACCGACCTGGACCGAGAAATCTACGAGAGCGCTCGCCTCTTCTCCGCCTCTCCTTCTCTTCAGCTCTCACTACGTCGCAATGCTCTCCTGGCGACTTCGAGACTAGCCGAGACCACGCTCGCCTTTTCTTCCTTCTGCGCCCTGTTTCTCTTCCTCTGCTGCTCTGCACTCGCCTTCTGTTCTTCCTCTTCCGCCAGCAACAGCGCCAGCAGTGATGAGAGCCTTCGCCCTCACCTTCAGCAGCCCGACCGACGTCACGATACTCGTGAGTCTCTATCACGGTGGCTTCGAAACAGACCAGAACCGAGCGTTCGCCTCCTCTCTCTCATCTCTAGCGCTCGCCGCCTCCTCCTTGACTGGCCTCCGAGTCGACGACATCGAACGGCTTCAAAGCGGATGTGAGAAGGAGAATTCTCGAAACTATCCGCTTTTCCGGCCTCGTTCTTCGGCGTCACCCTATGCGCTTGCGTTGTCTGGGCGTTTGAGGTCTCTGTCTAACCAGCAGGACTCTCCTTCTTCTTCGGCACCACTCCATGAGCCGTATCTCCCTTTACAGGCCTCCTTCTTTGGCACCATTTCATGTGCTAGCCGGTCATCCAAGGCCACTGTCTGATCTAAAAGACTCTCCTTCTTCCTCAAACCACAGTGCGAGCTGATCGCCATCCAGACGGCGTTTGGCATCAGCGCAAGCTGATCAATGTTAACATCGATCTTCTCCCCGAGTAGACCGACCTCGTTCCCGGCACCACTTCAAGACCGCCGTCCGGAAATGACGTCTCCTTCATTCTGTGTGACCAACAGGACTTCTTTTCAACCCAAAGCGCGAGCTGATCACTATCCATCTCGATCTTCTCCTCCATTCCAGGCGCTGTCCGACCAAGAGAACTCTCTCTCTTCTTCGACCTCGCCCAATGCGACATCCGGCCATTTCGGGCCCCTGTCTGACCAACAGAATCGTTTTCCCTCTCGAGACGATAGGCCTTCGAGACTTCGAGACGACAGGCCTTCTTCTTCAGCAGTCTCTGTGTGACCAACAAAACTCTACTTCTTTCCAAGCGAGCACGAGCTTACTACCATAACTCCTGCACGAGCTGATCATCATCCACTCCGATCTTCACTTTGAGACGACGGGCCTCTTTCTCCGGCAGTCTTATCAGAAGCGCTTTTCGGCTACGATGCCTTCTTTCCCAGCATTAGCCTCTTCCTGCGCAGCTTCTGATCTACGATCAACCAACGAACACTGCTTTCGACAACTTGTCTTTCGGCCGTTCAAGTCTTCTGTCTGACCAACAAAACTCTTCCGTTTTATCCCACCACAGCGCGAGCTGGTCACCATTCACATCGATCTTCTCCTGAGAAGACAGACCTCCAATCTTAACAGTCTCCTTGAAGGCGACGCTCGGCAGCGACGTCTTCTTCAGTAGTCTCTGTCTGACCAACAAGACCATCCTCCTTCTTCAACTACACCGCGAGCCGATCATCATCCACATTGCACATTGGTCTTCTCTCTGAGACGACGGGCCTTCTTCACTGACAATCTCATCAACGCCGTCGTCCTGTAGTTCGAGTCTTTTGTGACCAACATGGCTCTCCTTCTTGTCCGACTACACCGCGAGCTGATCATCACCCACACTGATCTTCTCCTCGACAGGTTCTTCTCCTCGAGATGTTCTTCTCTGGCAGTATCATCAACGTCACTGTCCGCTGCCATTCAAGTCCTTTGTGACCAACAAGACTATCCACGTCGATCTTGTTCGCGAGACGACGGGCTTTCTTCTGGCAGTCTCATCAGCGGCGAGGTCCGACTATTAACGATATCTGTGGCCAACGAGACCCTCCTTCTTCAACCTCGGTGCGAGATGATCAACATCCAATTGATGTTCTCCTCGAGACCACGGGCTTTCTTCTCCGGCAGTCTCATCAGCGCCATCCGGCAACGACGTCTTCTTCTCCGACAGTCTCTGTCCGACCAACAGGACTTACAAGCCTTCTTCTTCGGCGCTACTCCAGGCGACGTCCGACTATTCAAGGGCTTTGTGACCAACGAGACCCTCCTTCTCCAACCTCGACGCGAGATGATCACTATCCACACCGATCAATCTTCTTTCCAAGAACCCAAGCCTTCTTCGGCACCATTCTAGGCGACGTCCGGCTTTTCAAAGCCTGTGTGACCAATAGGACTCTCCTTCAATCTCAGCGCAAGCTTATCGCCATCCTCACGGCATTTGGCACCAGCGCAAGCGGACCACCCGTCTTCTCCAATTATAGCGGGAGCTGATCACCATCCACAATAATGTTCTTCCTGAGACGACAGGCTTTCTTCCTTCTCCGCCAGTCTTTTCGGAAATGCCGTCCGACCATGATGCCTTCTTCTCTGGCAATCTATTCAAATAGCGGCCACGGAGCCTCTGTTTGACCAATAGAATTCTCCTTCCCCAACTACAGCGCGAGCCGGTCGCCGTCCACACGACGTTTGGCATCAGTGTGAGCTGATCACCATCCAATTTATGTTCTCCTCGAGACGACGAGATGTTTTTCTCCGGCAGTCTCATCAGCGGCGCTGTCCGCCGCCATTCGAGTCTTTTGTGACCAACAGGACTCTCCTTCAACCCTAGCGTGAGCTGATCATCATCCACACCGATCGATCTTCTCTCGGCAAGTACAAGGCTTCTTCTTCGGCACCACTCTCTGGCGACGTCCGGCTATTCAAGGCCTTTGTGACCAACGAGACCTTTCTTCTCCAACCCTAGGGCGAGATGATCACCATCCACACCGATCTTCTCCTCGAGAAGACAAACCCTCTTCTTCCTTCAGGCGACGTCCGGCTTTTCAAAGCATGTGTGGCCAAGACAAACCTTCTTTCTTCTTCGGCACCACTTCAGGCAATGTCCGGCCATTTGAGGCCTATGTGACCAACAAGACTCTCCTATCCCACAGCTCTCCAATCAAAGCGCAAGCTCATCGCCATCCGCACGTCGTTCGGCACCAGCGCGAGCTGATCACGATACACTCTGATTTTCTCCCCGAGGAGATGATGCCTTCCTCTCCGGCATCACTTCAGGGGCGACGTCCGGCCATTTGGAGTCTATGTCTGACCAACAGAACTCCTCTTCTTCTTCGGCTACATTCCATGCGCCGTCCGGCCACCCTTCTGGTTCTGTCTGACAACCACTTCCCTTCATTTTTCCCAAACCACACAGTGCTGGAGCCGATCACCAATTACTGCTGTCGCTGCCCCCCCGAAAAGACCTCTCTCCGACCGATCTTTCTCGGGACTCTGGGCCCTCCGTCACCGTCGTCGCTGACATCGTGGCGGACATCGGACTTTACCCAAGGAGGGTCTGCAAAACCTCAACGTGGCCTAGACTGCTGTAAAGGCTAACACCGAGGACGACATGGCGACCATTGAAGACCTTCGACCTCCAACCGGAATCTTTTTCCTTCTTCTCCAACCACAGCGCGACCTGTCTTTCTTCGACCAATCTTCTCCCCAAGGAGACAGGCCTCATGCCCCAGCACCACCTTAGGCCCAACGAGGCCGAGACTCCTGTGAATGCTGACACTGAGGGTCACAAGGCGAAAGCTGTCGCTGAGGGCCACAAGGCGAAGGCTCGAGAGGCTGGGCGGAGTCGTGTGACCATCGCATTCGATTACAAGCGAACGACGCCGCCCGAAAAAAACCGAGCAAACCGACACTCCTGTGCAGGCTGGCGCTGAGGCGAAGTCTCGTGAGGCTGGATGGACTCAGACTATCGTGTCCTGACCGACCGATGAAAGCGAACGACACCATCTAAAGGCGAACAAATCGACACTCCTGCGAAGGCTGGCATCGGGGATCACAAGGCGAAGGCTCGTGAGGCTGAATGGGACGAGACCACTGCGTTCGACCACGAGCAAATCCAGCGTCTCAGAGGCGACGAGGCTGCCGGCAATGCTTCAACATCGACTCAGGCAAGTCGAATTCGTGGGCGCGAAAGAAGAATCCGCACAGCCACAGCCGCGTCTTGGCACCGCGCCTTGGCGCGGGACTCGAGACATGACGAGTTCTGTCCTCTCGAGCCTCTACAAAAACCACCTCTCGCCACCTGTCGAGCACGAATTCTTGACGCTAGACAGGAGACACCATTTTTGACGTTGGATCAGAGCTGGCGGCAGCACGACACGTTTAAACCCCTCGCCCCCAAGTTGTTGAAAGCGAATGACGCCACTGGGCGCGCGGCCAACATGGCCCCGACAGACACAGTCGCATCCCAGGGTAGATATGACGAAAGTGTCCCCCATAAGAGTGCCAAAGATCACGCTGACCAATCCGGGATTCAGATAAACCAAAATGAGACCCAAAGCGCGGCTATCAAGTCCTCGAGTTCTCTGATCATAGCTCGCATAACGTCTTCTCAGAGAACGGCAGCGCCATCGAAGCTCGACTGACAGAGCCCTTCGAGATGATGCCAGAATCTCCGCGCAACGTGATGGCGGACTTGGTGTACGCTCACCCAACGGCCTGAGCAGCGCTTGAGCGGAGAGAGCGACAATTCGACTCCTCCGATGACTCGCACGATCGACCCGTTTTGGAAGCTCCACCGACCTCGATTTGGTGCACGTCAAAGAATGCAGCATCCAACCCAACGTTCTGAGCACTTTCGTGAAGAAAACGACGTCGTCGACGAAGACAAACTTTTCAGCGAAGACGAGCGAAGCGGTCTCGAATTCTAATGAGGAGCTCGAAGACGGATCAGACCTTGACGTGTACGGAGACGAGGACGGTCTGGCATTGCCTTCGATACGTTCACGCAACTACACGATGCGCTGAGGCAAACCCCGAGCTTCGCCACCCCTCCGCACGATCCACCGCCCACCTCACAGCTTCGAAGCCTACGAATGGCCTGCAAGGCCGCCAGGCGGGAGTGGACATGCGAGGAAAGCGTGCTCGGCAAAATCGCGCCGCTGGCCACGGTGCTGAAAGGGCCTACGACGCCCAATACCGGCCACGACACAGCCAGTCACGTCGCGCAGTTGGCCACGGTGCTGACCTTTAACGTTGAAGGAGCCCACAACGCCAAGCCGAACGGCCGCGGTGCTCACTCTTTACAACAGCTCGAAACAGCTCGCGCAACCCGCACCCACTGCCGCGCACACATCTGCACAAGACTGCAGTCTTCGGCGTTCCAGCCTACTTCCGCACGACACCCGCACCCTCGGCACGCACACCAAGCACTCGCGTATCGCCGGCAAACGCATGGCCATCACAGCCGTCCCGCAGACGGTCGAGCTGCTCGAATCTTACGATTCAGATCCGGAACGAATGGGGCTTGACGCTTACAACCGGGAACATTGGACGATCGAGGATTCGGTACGCGTAAGCAACCCGAGGGTCGCTCGAGGAATGAAGAGGAGGCGCGGAGTAGATAGTCGTGGCGGAGGAGGAACAGAGAGGCGCGGAGCAGGAGCGGGGGACGATGCCTCTGTCGTCCTTGATGCCGACGCTGTAGGTGTCGGTCTTGATAGGGATCGTGGCCGGGGTGGAGGCGGGAGAGGTGAGAGTGGTGGGAGAGGTTGAAGTCGGAGTTTGAGTCGTCGCTCGAGTCGTCGCTCGCGGAAAGAGGAAGCGAGGTGGAGAGAAAGAAGCACGGAGGCGGGGTTGTAGCTTAGGGGATGCTGCTGCCTCGAGCCGCCACACTTTCTGTAGTCTGCTTTTCAACTATGCATTCCATTGATTTATACACCTCCTTCTCCGCGCATTGTCAGCCCACATATTCAAACCAATCTCTTCCATACACAATGGTTGACGAGAGCCCGTGGGACGAGCTTTGCCGCGAGTACGAGAAGCTCAAGGACGCACACGACGCCCCCATCATTATCAAGGACGATCAGAGCGAGACGAGAGTCGAGCTCGAGGCGGCGGCGACAGCGGCAGAGGCAGAGGCAGCAACAGCACCAGCACTAGCACTAGCAGCACCACCAGCACCACTAAACCTACCCTAACCCAAACCCTCGCCTGCTCCCTCCCCCCCCACATCTCGGCGGCCATCACCATCAAGTCCGACACATACAACGTCGGCATCTCCAAGGACAACGGAGGCATCATCAAGACCAACGACCAGGCAAGCGGGTAACTGAGAGATGCACACGACGCTCTCGAGAGAAGGAGGTGAAGATCTCCACAACTGAGAACGGGAAGAGGGCGATCACGTCACACGAGGGCGCACTATGGAGATGAGAGTGAAGAGAGAATGGTACGGCGAAGACATCACAAGGGTGAAGAATTGGGACGAATGATGTTTAATGGTCCAATCATTTGTTAATGATGTTTCAACTAATCAATGCTTCATCAAAATTATGCTTCCCCCCTCTTCCAAGCCTTCTTCTTCGCCGGCTCCAGCGGCACTCCCTCATCCCGAACGTAAAAGGCCTCTTGGCCCCTGGTCGCCCCGTCCCGAAGTGATGGCGCCAGCGTCAACACAACGAGACCGAAGGGGTCCGCCTCCACCCGAAGTGCACACACTCTGCTAAAGCGTGTGCAATCGAAGCAGGCGAACTTACCTCCGGCTTCGGGAGACCACACGCTGCCGACCGCCTTAGCAGTCGCATACATGCATGACCTGCGTGCATGCGGCAGTGGCTTCCACACCGCACACCCACGACCGCTCTTCGGAGAGAGCATGTCCGTCAGGCCGGAAGGGAGGGGGGTGATGCCTCCGTCGTCCGCGAAGACCCCGACATTGTAGGTGTCGGCCTGAATGGTGACGGTGGCCGGGGCTGGAGTGGAAGAGGGGCCGTCGGAGAGAGGGGGGGGGAGGTTGTCGTCGTCTTCGTCGTCTTCGTCATCATCGTCGTCGTTGTCGTTGTCGTCGTTGTCGTTGTCGTCGTTGTCATCCTCATCCTCGTCGTCGTCATCGTCATCGTTATCGTTATCGTCGTTGTCGTCGGCGGCGTCGGAGTCGGCGGCAGCGTCGCCGCCCGAGGCGGCGCGAGGAAAGGGGGACAGGAGGAGGGGGCGCGGAGTGGGTGGTGGTAGCGGAGGCGGAGGAGGACGAGGCCGAAGAAAAAGAAAAAGTGGAGGAGGAGGAGTCATCGTCGGCGTCGTCGTCGGCGGAGGAGGAGGAGGAGGAGGAGGGGGAGGGAAGCGCAGGAGGATGGGTTGCTGCTGCTGCTGCTGCTGCCTCGAGATGCTCGATCTCACGCGCCTTGGCGCCCATGTCCTCCATCAGCTCCTCCTCCACCTCATCCGCCTTGCGCTTCACGCCCCTCAGCCATCGGACCTCCTTGCGCAACCATTCGATCGTCTTGTCGTTGACATTGGCCCGGATGAGGAGGGCGTCGCGGTCGTTTTGCGACCTCGCCAGATGGACAAGCGCAATATCAGAGCTCCTGGAGATGACTTCACTGATCCTTGTGTTGTGATGGTGGTGGTGCTGGTGCTGGTGCTGCTGGGGCTGGAAACGTGATCGAAGAAAAGACCAAAGAAATTGACATACACCAGCACAGCTAATATCGAGTGTGGGTTGACCGGTCCGACTCTTTTTCCGTGCGCCGTCTCCTTCCTCGTTCGATTGGAGATTTTGCTGGAGATTCCCGGGGTCTGGGGGGGTCTGGGCTGGGGTCCTCGGGGTCTCCTTCCGCTGGCAACTCCCGGGGCGGAAGGAGGGGTCCTGGGGGCCTCCTTCCGCTGGAGATTTCGGGGCCGGGGCGGGGGGTCTCCTCCTTTTTTTCCGCTGATTCTGCTCGAGAGTCGTCTCGTCAGTTGTCAGTCAGCCAAAGCACCATCTCCTCCAGAAACGACGGCCGACGACGACTCGATCCTGTCTGAGGGGCTCCTCGATGCCTACGAGGGGATGAGAGAAGACCGCGACGGCCGCTTCACGCCCCTCAGCCATCGGACCTCCTTCCGCAACCATTCGATCGTCTTGTCGTGGACATTGGCCCGGATAAGACGATCGAATGGTTGCAGAAGGAGGTCCGATGGCTGAGGGGCGTGAAGCGCAAGGCGGATGAGGTGGAGGAGGAGCTGATGGAGGACATGGGCGCCAAGGCGCGTAAGATCGAGCAGCTCGAGGCAGCAGCAGCAGCAGCAACATCACCACCATCACCACCACCACCACCATGGCCTTCTCCTTTTCGCGAAGCGCGTTTGCTGCCAGTCTGGCTGGGCCGGCGGGCTCGCAAGCCCAAATCCAGGACGGAGACGACGACAGCGAGTTTGCCGGGTCGGGCGACGACGATGACAACGACGAAGACGACGACGACGATGACGACGATGCCGGCCCCGCTGCTGCTGCCCCCTCCCCCACCACCACCACCACGCCGGCCATCACCCCCCCGGCGACAACTGCTCGCCCGAGGCAGACGGCGTTGGGCGGGGCTTAGGGTGCCCCCGCCAACGTCGCTGCTGTCGGGCAGCAGCAAAGACCTTCGGCCGCCGGGCCTCCGGCCTTTATTGGATTCCCGAGGCCGCGGACGGCCGCCACCACCACCACCGCCGCAGCCAGGACAGCGGCCCCCCTCACTCGACCTCTCGGTGGCCCCGTCACAGCCACCCCTCTTCCCCCCCACCTCGACAACCCCCCCCTCTCCGTCACGGTGGCCAACATGGCCCTAGTCAGCCACAATCTGGGATCACTGCAAGCCGAAAGGCAGCAGTATATCGATGCTCTCGACGTCGGGCACGCGAAGTTGATCTCACTCTTTGTGTGTCGCGAGCTGCGTGGCTACAACCACGCAGCAGTCGCATCGCCCACTCCCGCAATCACGGGGATCGGGACAGATTCGTTGGTTGGCTGGGTGGCGGAGATTGTGGCGGAGATGCCATTTGGGGTACTGGATGGGCTGGTGCTCGGAGACCTGCCAGCTCGTTACTATGCTGATGAGCAACTCCGTCGCCAGCTCGACGCCATGTACTTCGAGGCGGCTACCCGTGGCGACGGTAGCCCGGCCGTCTATGCCAACTACCTCGTCGACCGGGAGGGGCGGTCGCCTACCACAACCACCACCACCACCAACAAAGGCCCACAGAGGCCGCCAGACGACGACGAGGAAGACGACGACGATGAGATCCGAGCGCTGGCTGCCAGGATGGTGCTGGATGACGACAATGACATGTTTCTGAATCAACACAATCTGATACGGATCGCAATCCTACGCAACCCCGAGGCCGACCAGCACAATGTTCGCGACATTCATCACGACGATCAAGAGCCAAATCAGTACAGCAAAGGTCGCTGTTGCCCAGTGGTTCCGCATCGATACGTTGTCCTCGAATACCGCCGTCTCCGCCCCTCCTGCCGCCATGGGTCGCACCGTCATGTACTTGTTGCGGCAGGTGTAGTAGATCATGGGCGCGCTCACAAAGGGAAGGATAACGCTCAGCGCGACCTGGCTGCCGACCAATGCCTCGGACAACCCATCACGGCCGATGGTGCCCGCGACAAGAATCGCCGGAACGATCGAGATGGAGCGTGTGATCAAGCGCGTGACCCAGGGTGGCAGCCTCCAGTTCAACTGGCCTTCGGAAATCATTTGGCCGGCCATGGTGCAAACGATGCCCGCGGAGCACCCAGAGAGGAGGAGTGCGACGGCGAAGACGGTGGCGGCGGCGTGGCCGAGTTGCGATCTCAGCAGGGCGTAGATTCCAAAGAGATCGGCGTCGGCAGCATCGTGGACGGAGTAGAGCGAGGCACCACAGACGATCAGGATAGCGCTGTTGATAAAGAGGGCGAATGTAAACAGGGAGACGGCGAGCTCGGAGATCGAGGTTCGGAGGCAGCTGCGGATGGCGGCGAGAGAAGGACGGTATTTCTCGAAAACAATGGGTTGATTGTCCTCGTCGAACTCCGGGGGCGTGTAGTTGCCTCGCTGAATGTCAAACTGCTTCAGGCGGGGCTGATTCAGGCCGCTACCCAGGTAGAGTGAATGAGGCATCACGGTTGCGCCAAGAATACCGCAAGCCTGGTACAGTCTGTTCAGTGTGAGCTGCGCGTGTCTGCAAGTTGTCAAAAGGCCACTTACCCTTTACTTTCGACCAGTGCGGAGGAAGGGATATATCCTTTAAAAACCTCACCGGGTGTCGCGTTCTCAATCAAGGAAAGTTGATAGCAAAAGCAAACCGCGACGCCGAGGACCAGCAGCATCACAAAGTACTCAAAAGCTCGGAGTGCGGCCATTGAGCCCTGTTCAGGCCGGTAGAAAAGCAGGATGAACATGACATCGAGGATGGAGATGCCACAGCCAGCCACCAAGGGAAGCTTCGGCGCGAGCAAATTCAGAGCGATGGCGAACCCTATCACTTCGGCAATGTCTGTCGCAATCACACAGGCCTCTCCAAAGAACCACAACACGTAGTTCAGCCAGGGAGGGCAATGCGCCTTGTTCATCTCCGCCAGATTCAGCCCGGTGACGGTGCTCATCTTGATGCAAAGAGCTTGTAAGAAGATGGCGAAAATGTTGGACAAGAGGACCATGAAGAGCAGCTTGAACCGATAAGAAGCCCCGGCAGCCGCGGCGGTGGCATAGTTTCCGGGATCGATGTATGCCACGGCGACCATGAAACCAGGCCCTATGAAACGAGCAAACTTCCAGAGCGAGCGGCCAAGACGTCGAAAGAGGTTCTGCCATTGCGCCGGCCGTGTTGTGTTTGAACGAATACCAGCATCGTCGGAGGAGTTGGATCGCTCTGTCCGGCCGAGGGTCTGCTCCAGCATCTGCTCTCCTTGCTCGGAGGGGGGGGATGGGTGGGAGGCATTGCTTGCCCGCCGCCGCCCGCGCGCGCCCTTGTGAGGAGACGGAGACAGGTTCGTCGACTCGACGTCATCATCATTATCAGTTGCATGCGGCTGCTGGTCGTCTCGTCCTGGTCGTCCGACAAGCCTTCCACTGCATGTAGCCAAGCCGTCAGCGTCACCTCTAGCGGTCTCGGCGGCCAAGGAGTCGTTGTCGTCGGGAAGACGCGGGGCCGTCCGCAATGGCCAAGTCATGGATGGTGTGTGTTGTCGTGTCCCTTCTGGAGACGCAGTCGATTCGAGGCAGGGGCAGCTTCGTTGTTTGCTCGTTATCGTTGCGCCTCGATGAGAATGGAAGGCATCATCGCCACAACAGAAGTGATCGTTGCGCTCCGGGAGTGCCCGACAGAAAAAAGGCCGACGAGCCGTTTGATAGAAAGCTTGAGACGGAGGGAAATCGGATGCCTCAGGCCGCCTGATCTTGGAGCTTCCCCCGCAATCGTGCGTCAGATCGAGGGACCGCCCGCGCAGAGCTCGAGGACAGATCTCCGAAACGACAACAACATTGAAAGTCCCGACGAGACATTGCTTCTCTCCGCTGCAGCGCCCGGTGCGTCTGTTGAAGCCCCGCGGACACCACGTCCACATTCAATCGCAATCGCACCTTCAAAATGGTCCATATCACCCCACTTTCGCTCGCCACGGCTGCCCTCCTTCTCTTCCCCTCCGCCCTAGCTTCGGGACTCTACTCCAAATCCTCCCCCGTGATTCAGCTCACCGGCAGCTCCTATGACTCTCTCATCGCAAACAGCAACCACACGAGTATTGTCGAGTACGACAGCCAACCCAACGGGGTCGGAATGAAGCTGACGTTCGACCAGATTTTACGCGCCCTGGTGCGGCCACTGCAAGAACCTCCAACCCGCCTACGAAAAGGCTGCCAAGTCCCTTTCCGGCCTCGCCAAAGTCGCCGCGGTGAACTGTGACGATGAGATCAACAAGCCTCTCTGCGGCACCATGGGCGTGCAGGGCTTTCCCACATTAAAGATTGTCAAGCCAGGCAAGAAGCCAGGACGACCATTCGTCGAAGATTACAAGGGAGCTCGAACAGCAAAGGGCATCACCGACGCGGTTGTCGAAAAGATCCCAAACCACGTGAAGAGGTTGAAAGACGTCGATTACAAGGCGTGGACTGAGGAAAGGGACAGACCCAAGGCTCTGCTATTCTCCGAAAAGGGAACGGTCGGGGCTCTGTTGAAGGCGATCGCGGTCGATTTCTTGGGAGTTCTGGACGTGGCACAGGTGAGAGACAAGGAGATGGAAGCTGTACAGGCGTTCGGGGTCAAGAAATTCCCCACACTGATGCTGCTACCTAGTGGCGGCAAGGACCCGATCATGTTCGACGGAGAGACGAAAAAGGACGCCATGGTCGAATTTCTCTCGCAGGCGGCTACGCCCAACCCCGACCCAGCACCCAAGAAAGGCAAAGGATCCAGCTCAAAGGCATCCGACAAGAGCAAGGCCTCCAAGTCCTCATCCGACTTCTCCAAATCGTCTGCCTCCCATGCATCCTCGGAGGCGAAAACCGACGCCGCATCGCAAACCGTGGAAACCATGGATGACGACTCTCAACCCACGCAATCGCCTGATCCGGAGGTCACGCCCGATCAGAAGCCTGTCCGCGTTCCCGACGTCGCATCCCCGATTCCAAGGCTCGAGGACACCCTTCCCCTGAACCAAAAGTGCCTCAACACCAAGTCAGGGACATGTGTCCTGGCTGTTCTGCCCTCCGCCGAAAGCGAGCAGACGATCCAAGCGCTCGCCAGCTTGAGCGAGATTCACCATAAACACGTCCAGGCCCAGCGCCACCTGTTCCCCTTCTACCAGCTTCCCGCTTCCAACCCCGCCGTCCCCGCCCTGCGAAGCCAGCTCAAACTCGGTGACGCGGGCGTTGAAATCGTCGCGGTGAACAGCAAACGTAGCTGGTTCCGACACTACTCGCGGGAATCCTTCGCGCGGGCCGAGGTGGAGGATTGGATCGATGGCATCAGAATGGGAGACGGCGCGAAGTCGGAACTCCCCGCGGATTTGATTGTGCGCGCAGACGAGCTTCCGGTGGAACAAGAACCGGTCGGCAGCGCGGAAGACATCAAGGAGAAGTTGAAGGCGCAGGTTCCAGAGGGAATGGATTTCGCGTTTGAGCAGCTGGACGACGAGGGTTACGAGCGGTTGATGAAGGAGGCGAGCAAGATGGCGGAGAAGGAGGAGATTCACGATGAGTTGTAGATTAATTGAGCGGGGTTTTCACGAGGCGTTAGGTTAAAAAGCCAGCATGCCCAAGGTACATTTTCATGACATCCAATCCTCGCGCCATAAAGCTCTCTCGCATCTCCAATAAAGTCCTCACGCCTTCAAGTTCCACCACCGCAGTGTCCCCAGAACCCTAGGAATGGGACGGTGCGGCGGAGATATCGGACATAGGGTTGCAGGAATGTGACACCTGAGGCTGAAACCGGGGTACGGCGGCCCTGCGTCGACTCGCATGCCGGCGGCGTCCAGGCTGCGTCAACCGCGCAGGAACATCGAAAAGTACACAGGGTACAAGACGACTTGCCAATGCCCCTGTCGGCTGCAAAATAATCTCTCTGGCAGGTGGGCGTCGTGCTCGTGCCTCTTTGTGCCACTTCCAAGCTTAATGACGCCTGCCCTGCCCGACCTGCCTGCCCGCCGACTACTACCTCACCCACCTACGGCGCGCTCGCTGCCGCGAACACTGGAATATTCTGGGATGCTGTGATTTGATCCATTCCTGGCGCGGATTTAAATCATGTCAGCTGGGGATGAGGCAAAGGAAACGGATCCGGTTTGCGACAAGACTGTCGAAGCCGCCAAACCGGACGGGGGAGACGTCACGAAGGATGCTGTAAAAGAAAGCAAGTCGCCGGAACGGGCGCAAAAGGATGAGAAGGGAGAGTCGGCCGCGACGGATGAATTCGGGTTGCCAATCAGGAACTCAGCGGCAAGACGGTACCAGTACGATGCGGAAGGCGAGGTGGTGGAGAATCCCGCGGACAAGGACGGGATAGAAGTGGACAGCGATACCGCGAATGGAGTCATCGGGGTTAGCAGGACGGAAGCAAGCAACAAGTCCAACGAAGCCAATGGAGTCAGCGAGACCAACGGAACATCGAGTCACGACGCAGACGTCGGTCATGAGCCAGTATCGGCAACGACGACCACGGCGCAAACAGGACAGCGCAATGGCCAGGCAATCCAAGAGTCGGCTCAGGAAGACGATCCGTCCAGTCCAAACACCCACAAGCACCGAACGCAGTCGTCAGTCGGCGGCGCAAGCGTCCCTTCAGAGTGGTCCCACCAGCAACTGGCACCCCAAACCAGCAGAGATGACGAAGACGACGACGATAACAAGGCAGATGACTGGCAGGAGATGCCAGCATTTGCGACACATCGAATGTACGACGACTGGGGAAAGGTGGTCGCAAAGGAGTACGGCGAGGTCGCGAATGAGGATTTCGCGTACGGTAATCTGGGCGGGGCGGGCAAGGGGTATACCAGAGTCCAGGATGATGACGCGCAAAGCGCGACTAGCATGGACGACGATACTGCGTATCTCTTCAAAAATCAATATGCGGCCAACACCCTGCAGGATGAAGACGAGGAAGGTCGTGACATTGTCAGCCAGATGCAGGCGACCAAGGAACTTCTCACCGAGGGCCAACGGATTGCCTATGTGGGCGTCGTGCGGTTGTCCATCGGTAAGATACTTTCTGATCTGGACGGCCTAGAAAAGACCAAAGGCGCGAGGAAGCAGCTGGACTTTGCGGTCGAGGCCACGAAGATGTGGGGTCAGAAGATGATGTTTCGGCTGTACAAGCACATGGATATCGATCAGCAGGAACAGATCATGGTGGAGCAGTTAAACGAACACGGCGTCCTGCCCGGCGATTTGACCCCGGCGCTGATGCAGAATGCACGTGTGAGAAACCCCAACAAAAAAGAGAATGGTGTGAGCGACCGATCTTCCATCAGTTCGCCAGTCCCACCAGGTACTCCAGCCAGATCCACAGACAAATTGGAAGCTCCAGGTACGCCTCGCACTCCAACGACGCCACCGCCACCCGCGTATGAAGAACACACGGCGGACGACTTGCAGTTCGAAGATGCTTCTCATCTGGACACCTCCAAGGAAATCGACCTGGACTTGCGCTGGACGGTACTGTGCGACCTATTCCTATTACTCATCGCCGACAGCAATTATGACGCCCGCTCACGAACTTTACTTGAGCTTGTCGGGGCAGCCCTGTCAGTCGACTGGCAAGAAGTCGGCCGATTCGAGAAGCGTGTGACGGATGCTTTGGAAATGCAACAACAAGCCGACAAGGAAGATTGGAATGAAGACGAGCATCTCGTGTCTCGGGCGAAAAGCGCTCGCAAAAAGCGACTGATGGTGATGGGACTTTGTACCGTTGGCGGTGGGCTTGTCATCGGTCTCAGCGCAGGTCTGCTTGCACCTGTCATTGGGGCAGGTCTTGCCGCTGGCTTCACCACGATCGGCGTTGCGGGCACGTCGACTTTCCTCGGCGGCACAGGAGCAGCGGCGTTAATTGGCACCACCGGCACGCTGACTGGGACTTTCATTGGCATTCGAGCGTCCGACCGACGCACTGGCGCTGTCAAGACTTTTGAATACCGGCCACTATTCAACAACAAGCGCGCGAACCTCATTGTTACAGTCTCTGGGTGGATGACGGGCAATGTTGACGACGTGCGGCTGCCTTTTTCGACCGTCAATCCCATCATGGGTGATATCTACTCGGTCAACTGGGAGCCAGACATGCTACGCTCGACCGGTCAGACCATTTCAATCCTCGCTACCGAAGCTTTGACCCAGACTGTCCAACAGGTTCTCGGTAGCACAATCCTCACCGCCCTCATGGCCGGCCTCACCCTTCCTCTAATCCTGGCAAAGCTGTCGTATTTGATTGACAATCCGTGGAACGTCTCTCTTGCACGCGCGGACGCCACTGGTTTGATCTTGGCCGACAGCTTGATTGACCGCAACCTTGGGGTGCGTCCCATCACCCTCGTCGGGTTCTCGCTCGGATCCCGCGTCATCTTTTCGTGCCTCAAGGAACTGGCAAGACGAGGCGCATATGGCCTGGTGCAGGATGTCTACGTTTTTGGCACTCCCGTGGTGGCTAAAAAAGACGACTACTTGCGAGCCAAGACTGCCGTCTCTGGCCGCTTCGTGAACGGTTATGCGACCAACGATTGGATCCTCGGGTACTTGTTCCGTGCGACATCCGGCGGAATCATGCGCGTGAGTGGTCTTGCCGCTGTCGACGTCCCCGGCATCGAGAACAAGAACGTCACTGAGCTTGTGCCGGGCCACATGGCATATCGAGGCAAGATGCCCAAGCTGCTCAAGGAGGTGGGCTGGCAGGTCGACAGCGAGGAGTTCTCCGAAATCGAAGATCCCGATCCGGAGAACCATGAGAAACGACAGCGCGAGTTGATCGATGAGATCGAAGCAGCACGCCGAGATCTCGAAGCGAAAGAAGAGGCCGACAAGGCTGCCGCCAACGCAGACGACAAGAAGAAGAAGAAACCGTTCATGTCCCTTTTCACCCGTAAGACGGCGCCAAAAAAAAAGGCATGGGAAATGTACGACGACCGCTCGCAGAAGCAAAAGGTGCTTGAAGGTGACGAGGGCGAAGCGGAAAAGGTGGTCAAAGATCAATCAGCCAGCAATGTCATGTTTGACGTCGAGGCTATCCGCCAGGAAGCGCTCAAACTTGCCGTTCAAGGCGGTGATGTTGAGGAGATCAAGCGCCACATGTCTTTCCGGGAAGTTCAAGGGACTATGCCGCCCCTTAAGATCTCTTCGCCTACGGCAACAACTCCTAAAAGCGGGCACAATTCGCCTCACGGTGGGAACTCCGCCGCGCGGCCATTCTCCAATGGTCACGGCCGTGACCGCCCTTCCTACGAGCGCAACGCCTGGAGTTACGACGACAACAAGCCTCAACGCTCCACTGAGATGAGTGATGAGAAGATTTCTCTCTCATTCGAGCCGACCCCGGCACCACCTTACACACCGGATAGAGCATCCAACGCAAGCGCGTCGCTTGGCTTGGGTTCGCCCGCGGGTGTGAGGCCGCCGCTCCGGACGGCGACTACTACTCCCAGCCCCACGGCGGGAACTATGAATGGCGGTCGAGAAAAAGATCTTAGCCGCCCATGGGCGACTCAAGAGGAAGACGAGGTGAAGATGACGTTTGAATGATGGGATTTGTCTTGGATACCGGAGTTGACTCTTTCGCGGGCGCTGTTGTGGGCGAGGAACCTTTCTGCGATGGATTGGGCACAGCTTGCATTTTTGGAAAGGAATGGCGCAACGGACTAGGTATGGGCCTCCTTGAGCGGCACAAGCTTGTTCGATTACGCTGGTCGGGAATTACACTGTACATCCTACCTCAGACGTTAGATGATGTTAGATGCAAAGGCGAGGAATCGTTATGCAGAGTCAACCGCTTGTCGAGTGGGGTTCTCACCAACAGCGTACTGCTGGAGCTGGTTAATCGGTTGTTCAAGAAATCTCAACACGGGGCTAGGTACCTCCTTGAATCGACCTTTGCCAAGAAGGCACCGCAGAGAGCCGGTCGGACTGATACGAGCCAATCTCCATCTTGTCCTTGATTTTGGTTGCAAAGAGCAACTCCCGCCTTTCCTCACGACGTTGGTGTCTCGGAAGCTGTGAGGGCGACAAGAGATATCTCCACACTGTTCGAACGCTTGCTATAAGAGTACGATCGGTCTCACATCCCTGCGAAAATCTCAGACGAGGTCAGCACGAATTGAAGCCAACTTCAAGGCGGTATTTAATCATGTGTACCTAGTTGATCCAAAATTCGATTCCTGCCTCTTAAGGCAACAGACCAATTCTCTTGGCACGGGTCGCTTGGCTTCAAGGTCGCAAGCGGGGCCAACATCTTGACATTGACGTAGGCAGCCAAGTGCTGGAGTCCAGTCCAAATTGTTGCAGCCCGCGCTGACTTCTTCGAGTTAAGGTGTTGAAAATAACACAAACTGCGTTCTCGCCGCCCAAGCGACAAGCCCACAAGACCATCCATCCTCCACCATGGCCGCTCCCCTCCCAGCCAAACTCAAGGAGCTCGACTGCCAGCGATTCGCCGTACGCGCTGCGCAGCTCGAGAAATTCCGCCCCGTTGTCAGCTACTGGTGCTATTATTGGATCCTCGAGACCGTCCTGCGAAAGAAACTACACCAGAGCGACGAAGAATGCAGCGCTTACGCCATCACGCTCATGGACAAGCTCGAGTCCACCAAGGCAGAACAGTCGAGCGAGCCAGCTGTTGTGGATGACGCCGCCGCGAAGGCGTATTGCACCGAGTTTGCGCAAGAGACGTTGAAACGCGCGGACGACGAGCAGCGGAAGAATGTTGTCACGAAACAGACTGCGGATACGTTCATGGCGGCGGCGACGTTTCTGGATCTGACAGGGATATGGGGGGAAGGCATGCAGGCTGGTCCGGAAGAGAAGGCCAAGGGCAAGTTTGCAAAGTACCATGCCGCGAGGATTCTCAAAGCTCTCAAGGCTGGCGAGGATCCAAACAAAACAAACCCCGTTGTTGAAGAGGAGACGGAGGAGTCTGCGGAGGGCGACATTGAGGCGGAATTACGGAACATGGAGGGGGCGCAGAATGAGGGCTCGGGATACCAGCCGCCGACAGTGGAGACTGTTCCCAACAGCGGAATGCCCTCCAGGCCAGCTAGTACTGCGCAGACCTTGCCCACTGCACCTCCTCCTGCAATGTCGCCGCCAGAGGAAGCCACAGCACGACAGAGCTCAGTCGGTGGCGGCTACTTCCCTTCCGTGCCCTCCGCTTCATCGGAAGACGTGGATATGAGCAACGCAGGTCAACCATCTGTGGCCCAACCGCCGTCTCAAATGAACGCCCAGGACTTTTACAACACCACGGCAGCGTCTCCGCCCGTCAGGGTCTCAACGCCGGGTTCGCTAGGCATGTCCGACCCCGGACGCCCCAACCGCCCACCTCCGCCGGGGGCGACGGATGCACACGTCCCAATCTCTCCTCCAGTGGCAGCGGCTCCAGTGTCAGTTCCAGGGCCGGCGCCATTTCCCCCTCCTGCGCATGTTCCGGCTGCTGGACCCCCTCCTGGCGGATACAGAACAGATGACGACTCCACCATGCAAGCCACCAAGCACGCCAAATGGGCAATCTCGGCTCTCAACTTCGAGGACGTAAACACCGCGGTGAACGAGCTGAGAGCGGCGCTGCAGAGCCTAGGTGCGACCTGAACGGCTGGTCCGTCTTGATTTTGAATCATGTCAGATGGGTGCAGCATGGCAAATGGTGCAGGTTGTCCACTACCGAGGGACTTTCAGAAGTAATCTGGCGAACCACGACCGTCACGACCACTGCTTTGAGTCTTGCTTGAGGGAAAAGCACTCGGCCAGGGCCTGATAGGATTCCTCTTTAGGCACGCGAGCTTGGAGGATCACCACCGACACTAATGGGCTAGCTGACGCTTCACATGCTCCAGAACGATGGCAATGGCGCCGCTCATAGGTGCACGTGAGGTGTGACTTGGCCTTGAACACTTCCCCTGAAGTCGTAACGGCTGCTCGATCAGACGTGCCATTGCAGCGAGAGAATCTCATCCTTCATGGGGGCGGGATCTTGCAAAGTTTGCGGTAGCACTGAGCAACGACAAGTGTGCAGGTCCATACTTTTGTATATCCTGGAGATCTTCAACACTCTTCTCCTCGAGCTGCGCCCGTCCATGTCGTTTGGAGAGGGTGAATGGACCTCGGACTGCATTCACTTCAATGTTCCCTCTTGTAAAGAGGCTCTTGGCGCATGACGTCGGTTACTCCCGATTCAGCCCCGCCGCTTCAAAGGCCGCAACCCTCCCGCGACCCGACAACGTGAACCTGCTTGCTTCTCAACCTACCAACACGCGACACTTCCCTACCAATATGAGAGCTTTTGCCGTCACCGCCGCCCTCACATCCGGCGTCTTCCTGACCGCGCGCGCACAGCTCGTCCCCTTCCTCGCCAAGACCGAGGCCCCCACCCCTCTACAAAACCAAGTCCCCATCGCCGGCAACGACTTCAACAACCCGAGCGTCCCCGCCGTGAAAATGCCAGGGACCGACGACAAGTCAACATCTGCATCCGAAGACCTCCCTCCCCCGAATCCGGACATCCTCATCTCTGACATCCTCGGCGCCCAACGCCGTATCAACATCTTCGCTTCCTTCACCCGCGACATCAATCCCGTTGCCTCACGACTCGACACCGCCCGACTCAACACCACGCTCCTCGCGCCAAGCAACGGTGCGGTCAGCTCACTGCCGCATAAACCGTGGGAAGACCCGGAGGAGTACAACGCGATGGGCGCCAAAGCATACGAGGGTTCGGATGGGGAGAGCCGCGCACACGCCAACTTGAGACGATTTGTGGAGGCGCACGTTGTGGAGGCATCCCCGTGGGAGGAGGGAGAGAAAGCAAAGACGCTCCGGGGAGAAGAAGTGTGGTGGGAAAAGGCGGAAGGGGGCAAGATGCTGGTTCAGCCACAGGGGGTCGAGGTCGAGGGGGTGGTCGGGAGAGCGGGGAACGGCGAAGTGTGGGTCTTGAAAGAAGTGTTGAATTACAAGAAATAGGGAGCGTACTGTTCCTCCTGGACGATTTGGCTGCGGGCGAGTCAGCGATCTGCTGGGGTTTTTGGGCGTTCGGGGCAGTCATGGGTCAAGAATGCGACGAGTACTGACTGGACGTCGACGAAATGAGATACGATATTTTGGGTCGGCGAGGCTCGCATTGGTCTCTCAGTCGCCGTTCTGTTTTTCTGACCGGATAGAGGCACGGGTAGCGCCGTGAGCCATCTGCAACAAGTATGTACACATGCGAGTACAGCCAAGTCGCGGTGAAGCGACTTGGAAAGCAGCGGACCAAGTCTTCCGCCTCGGCGACAAGCGGGCGTCACGTTTCCGCCATGTTCTGTATCGAGTACCTGTCCGAGTGTGTTGAAGACAGGACGGGAGCGGTCGCTCAGCCCCGAGAATTAACCTTTGTCCCTCTTTCAGCAGGAGAAGCGGCTGGTGACTCGTCAGCCTTCGTTCTCGCAGCCCGACACGACCTTGCGAGGACAAGAAGGCCTGACCCGAGACCAGAAGCTGCCAGGACAGACAGCAGCGTGAATTCGACCCCATCACAAAGTCTGTGGTGGAGCTGTGTGGGAGCTCATCATCGTCACCACCGAAATGCTTCTCCGCAGGCATTATTGGGCAAGATCTCCAGACGATCCAGACGATGAGGCCCCCATGCCTTAGCGCAGACGATCATGCCCGCACCGCTCGCCTGAGTCGCCGTCAACCCGGTCAGGTCGAAACGAGCAGGCTTGTGCACGATCCAGACGCCGGCCCAACGACGCGCTGCGCCCAACGGCACATCAGATCCACCACCGAGACTCCCCCCCCTCCCCTTCTTCGCCGACGACTCGACAACAACCACGCCGTCCCGCCTCGCCCGTCTCGCCCGCCAACGGCCTGCTTCTTGTTCGCGAAGACCTCTGCCGCCGACGCCAGAAGCCGTGAACCCACGTGTTGGCCTGCAGGCGCCACGACCTTAAAAACGGCCGCTAGACTGCTGTGATTTCGACGCCTGCACCCATCGCCACGAGACGTGCGTGCGAGGCTTCCATCTCCTCGACACGACGGGGTGAGGGGCTGACGGGAAGCATGGCCGGTTTCGTCTGACAACGCTCTATATCTCTCCCGCCTTCCGCAGCTTCAGCATCCTTGACCTCTTCCCCCTCTCCGTGTTCTTTTGCAATTGAACGTGCTCAAGCGGAAATACTTCTACTCATCGGTGCTCCTGTCAAGCGTTCTGTCTCATCTTTGCCCGTCTTGCGTCCTTGAGCGAAATCTTTTCATACTTTACTACCTCTCGTTCCTTTTCCTTGTCCACTCTCCCTCACGGCGCACTTGACGCAACGCCATCTACCATGTCACTCCTGGCCGATGATTTCGAGCAGCAAAATGTTTCCAAGACAGACATTGAGATTTCGTCGATAGCATGGGGATTCACAATCGGTTTCGGCTTCTGGACATTGTTAAAAGGCGCGAGACAGACGAAAAAAATCTTGGACAAGAGAGGATGGGGAGGGGTGGTGCGGTCGACATACATCTGGATGATTTGGTTGGAGTTTCTGGTTTCCACTGCTTTTGGTGTGATTTGCTGGCTCTACGTGGCTGGATTCATCGAACCAAGTTTTGCCTTTTACTTTTGCATCCGTAAGGTCACCCACAGCCGCAGCGCTCTGTCAGATTTCTAACTGTGGTCCTCGCAGTCACTCTCTGGGCTCTCCAGGTGCAATTCCTCCTGCAGATCATCATCAACCGATCGGCCGTCATCATGGTCGACCAACGCAACGCGCGCCGCATCAAGATAGGCGTCGCGACCTTCATCACCGCGATCAACATCTCCGTCTACTGCATCTGGATCCCCGCTCGCCTACAAATCTCCGACCGCTACATTTTCATCAACAACATTTGGGATCGCTGTGAGAAGGCCATCTACCTGCTCGTCGATGCCTTACTTAATGCGCAATTCCTCTACCTGGTGCGGAAGAAGTTGATTGACCCGGGTCTGAAAAAGTACAAGCCGTTGTTCAAGTTCAATGCGTGGATTGTTGGACTTTCGTTGTGCATGGATGTAAGAATCATTCGCATGAGCCGATGTGTGAGAGATTCCGGCTGACATTCTGCTTCAGGTTCTCATTATCGCCATGATGTCGCTCCCCAACACTTTCGTGTAAGTTTTGCGCCCGGGGCTCGAATCTGCTCAGTTCGCTAACGTGTATTCCACAGCTACATGCAATTCCATCCCGTCGCGTACCTAGTCAAACTCAACATCGAGATGACGATGGCACACCTGATTATCAAAATCTCGACTCGTGGCACCCAACCTCAACCCGGAAACCGCTACGCCGACTTTGAACTTACCTCGCGATCCTCGCGCGCCGGCGACTTTGGTTTCTCTTTCGGCGGCAAGCAAAACAAGTCGACATACGCCGCCGAAATCGGCAACGGCGCGGCCGACTTTGGCGGAAAGCAGACGCCGTTCGGAGATGACCGGATCTTGCAGACAAAGACGACAACGGTACAAATGAGCGACGAACGGGGAGTTGGTACGGACGTGGAGAGTGCGGAGGAGAAGAGGGGCAGTGAAACGAGCTCGACGAGAAGGCTGAACCAGGATTGACTCCAGGGTTGATGAAAAGATGGGAGGGATGCTCTATTGCTGTGGCCGCGATTCCTTGAGGGTTGGCTCATGTGGTCCAGCTGCACGCTCGACACCAGCCGAGCAATATAAAATGGCGGAATAACCAACTTTTTTGTAATGATACCCAAGCTCTTGACATCAAGTGTCAAATTTGCCCTTTGGCCTCTCTCTCAAGTGAGCAGTAGAAGAAGAAGGCGGACAATCTTCTCGCGCCCTCCATCTGCGTCACCTGGACACTGACAACCCTCCCTTGCTCCATCGAGAATTGAAAACTTCTTACGATGCAATGACCCTCGAACCACCTCATCTCATTGACGCCCGAATTCAAGGTTTTCCGACCTGGCTGGGCGCAAAAGCAACGGAGTTTCTCCCACATGGCCGAGGCACCAACTTTGGACGTCGAAAGAACGCAAGGGTTCTCCGGAAAGATCTCGGGACCTCGAGCCGTTCGATCATCGCAGCCATCCGATTGGACAGGGCGCTTTCAAATACAATGTACATGGTCTACTCGGCAAGATTCAGGCAGACATGTCCTCTGCGGGCGTACCGCGGATGAGCTGTTCTAAGTTGGCCGTGCCATCATGCATTACGCTCGGTACCCAGCAAAAGCGCGGATCGCATCCCCCCCCCCCAGCGGACAGAGTTTGCTGCCTCGCGGCGAGCGCGAGGAAACTTTCCGACAGGAGAGGCTCGCGGCCCGAAGACACGTGCAGTCTCAACAGTCGTAGGAGACTATGTAGATACTTTCCTGCACGCCCGTAGACGCGAAACGTGGTTCTTTTGTCCACGTCCTCGGCGTAGCCTTAACTGCGCGAACGCCAGTACCTTCCAACGCAACATGCTGTATCAGACCCCACCGGCTCGATTCCTAGAGATGACATCCAGAAACACGTCCTCGAGCGTCGCCTGCCCGATGGTGTAGTAGCCAATGCCGAGACGCTCTTTGCTGCTCTCCAGCGTATCGAGCATTTCAACCAACTGGTCGCCCGCGGACGTCTTGTTTCGCTCCACCACACCGTCTCCGTCCTTCAGCTCCTCTTCGCGGTCGACGTCGGACGAAGAGGGATCGCTTGAGGCTCTCTCAATTTCACTCGTGGTGATCTGGAAACGCAACTGCCCTCGACTGTCTGGGAATAACTGGTCGTGCGTCGTGGCGCCTTCGAAGCTGGTCGCCACCCATTCTCGCACCCGCTGCATCTCCTCATCCGTCGAGCTGGGTCCGTTCGCGAGCACGATGTGGACGTGATAGAAACCCGAGCCGTGCTTCTTCGTCACCTCGCGTGTTGTGTCGACGGTCAGCAGACGCTGGTCGATGATGGCAGTGCGGTCGGACAGCGTCGAAGCCTCTTCCATCGAGTGCGTGGTGATGATGATGGCGCGTCCGACGCAAATGGCGCGCACGGCTTTCCACATGACGCGCATGGCGACGGCGTCCATGCCGGTGCTGGGTTCGTCAAGTAGGAGGACGGATGGATTGCCGATGATGGCGGTGGCTAAGCTGAGCTTTCGCTGATTGCCACCGGACAGTTTACCCGCCATTCGCCGTCGATAGGGTGTGAGGCCGACCGCGTCTATCACTTGAACGACGTTGGAATGAATCTCGCTTACACCGCGCGCGCGGGCATAGAACGATAGGTGTTCGTAAACGGTCATGAGGTCCATGGTGTTGAACTGAGGGCAAACACCCAGCAGTCGACGGGCCGCGAGCTGGTCTTTGCGGATGGAAAGGCCTGAGATGAGTACGTCGGAGGTCCGGGCAGAGGGCCGCAGATCGCCACGGATGAGAGACAGAGTTGTCGTCTTGCCGGCACCGTTAGGGCCCAACAACGCTAGCTTCTCGCCCCCGTCCACGCCGAATGTCACATTATCGACCGCCTTGTAGTGGCCAAACATCTTCTCCAGATGCAGGACTTTGAGCTTGTCGATTGAAGCCTCCGCCCGGGCTGCCTCGTCGCGGACGTCGAACGGGATGTTCTTGATGTCGCTCTCATCGTCGGGTCCAGCAACTTCTTTGGAGCGCCGGTGTAGCAAAATCCACGGAAACGGTTTCCCATTGTCGTACCAGACGAGGAACATGTAGAAGCAGATGATCTGCAGCGTCAAGTAGAGGATGGGACAGCCGTACGCATCAAAGTCCCCCGGGTAGGACACGAACGCCTGACCACGACAAAGTACCTGCGATTGGTTGAGAGACACGAGCAAGGTCCGTAGGAGATTTCCCGACGGTGTGATGAGGCCGAGACCGTACTGCAGACTGTTCAGATTTGTCTGGAGACTTTCGGCATCGGCAAACGTGATGAGGACGAGATAGCTTGAAACATGTCAGCAAGCGAAGCCGACAAATTCTGGAGGAACACTGACAGGAGGAAGTAAATGAGTAAGAAGATCGCTTGGCCGCCTGCGACAAAGGCAAAAGCTGCAAGCTGGCTGGTGGCGAAGAGCGAGATGACGTATGCCAGATATGTCGAGGCAATGCCAAAAAGGAAGAGGACGACACCCAAGTAGCTCGGAGCGAACCACACGTCGGCCAACTGACCTGGTTAGCAGTGCATGGGTTCAAGCGAGGCGTGCCAACTTACCGAAGTGAATATTGAAGTAGCAACAATCGCAATGATTCCAACGAAGATCGCATCGAAGAGACCGTACGCCAGCCACAGCGGCGCAGGGCGCAGGCCGTTGCTGTAGTGCAGAGCTCGGATGTTGCTTCGTCGTTCAAAAGTCGGGTAGAGTGCAAAGAATCCAACATAAGCGCTCATCGCCAGACCAGTGTAGATCACAAGCTGCAGACTATCGCCAGTGCTGCCGATAAAAGGCAGGGCGAATGTAGAGAAGTCGGCGTTGATTGTCGTGTTCATGATGTAGGAGTCCACCACGTTCTTGGCGAGCGCAGAGTATCCGAGATTGCCGTTGATTCTGTACGCCATGAGGGAGCCAGGAGTGTTTTCAGCAGCGTCTCCGTTGTAATCAAGATACAGACCACCCGGAGCCACGTCGCGGAAGTTGTCCGCGATGTAGTTGTTAAAGTCACTCAGCGAATTCTGGATGGCGATGCGGTCTGCAAACATTGAGTAGCTAGGCGGTAGCGAAGACATCTGGAACTCGGAGGGCGGGCCGACAGGCACAAGCACCCCCCAATAGCGCTCCAGAGCCCCCAGCGACAAGACTTGCGGGTTGTTCGCCAGTTCGCCACGGGAGCAAAGAAGCCTTTGAAATGAAGAGAGGAACATTGTGGTGAGTCCGGCGGTGGCAATTGGAACGACTAGCGCACACACGTATGGGAGCCAGTTTCGGGTCAGGATGAGAAGTCGTTTGCGAAACAAGATCCAGGTTTGCATGGGAAGAGAGGTTCCCTTGCCCGTGGCGATTTCGAGAGCTTTTGTTTGAGAATCGATCTCGGAGTGCTGCGCTGTGGTTGATGTTTTCTCGTCCGTCTGGGATGCGGAAGGTGCCTGCAAGCCTGATATTTCGTCGTTGAACTCTCGCGACACCTTGAGAAAAACATCCTCGATGGACGGCCCCGCGAAGTAAATCTCGCTGGTGCCTTCTTTCCGCAGACCTTTGACAATTTGACAAGCCTCTGCAGAGCTCGACGCACCATAAGTCAGTTGTCCGTTGGCGTCTTGTATCGATTCCACGTGCTGCATCGAATGGGGCTTGGGCTCCGTAGACATGATGCGATATCCGCCGCCGTATCGCTGCTTCAATTCTGGCGATGAACCTTGCACCACGAGACTGCCTTTCGACATTATGGCGACTTGGTCTGCAAGAGCGTCTGCTTCATCTAGAGCGTGAGTAGTGAGCAGCATCGTTCGTCTACCTCTCTCAGAAAGCAGAATGTGCCAAATCTTTCGTCTCGATAATGGATCCAAGCCTGACGAGACTTCGTCCACGCAGCAGACCTGACTACCTCCAACAAACGCCATGGCCAGCTGCAATTTGCGCTTTTGGCCTCCAGATAGAGTCTTTGACTTGGCTCGCACTTTTTCTTGCAGATCGCAAGCTGCGATGAGCTCGTCGATTTGAGCCTTGGTTTCCGGTTTGGATCTTGCCTTGAGCGCGGCAAAGATCTTGATGTGCTCAATCACGCTCAACTCGTCCCACAGGACGTTGTGTTGAGGACAGAACCCCAGGCCCGTCGAATGGTCTCTTTCAATACGTCCGTGGGTGGGATTCTGGGTTCCAGCGATATTGGCAAGAGTTGTACTTTTGCCGCTTCCATTTGCTCCCAGCAGAGCGACAATGTGACCGTGAGTCAGCGATAGCGAAAGATTGCCCACAGCTTTGATCGCGGTGCTGCTACGCTTGAAGATGCTACGCCAGGATAGAGGGCGGAAGGTCTTGGACACGTCGAGAATGTCGAGGCCCAGATCCTTTTTGTCAATTCCAAGCTCGCCATGTGCGCGCAACGACGTTCCATACAACATCCACTGCAGAGACGCAGCCAAAATGGGATAACAGACGATGTGGATGGCCATAAAGACAAAGAACAGGTAGCCCGGGAATTCGACGGGTCGATACGGCAGGCTTGTGTTGAGGTTTGCGCCACGCAGCGAGACTTCCCAGCCTGCGAGCTGGATCATGAAGGATGTATAAGCGAATGGAGGAAAGATTCCGCTCAGGAACCCATAGGCCAAGCGATTCCACGGCATGAATTGAGCGACGATGGCCAGAATGAGCGCCAAAAGCAAAGTGGTCGTCCCCGATAACTGTGCCTTTCGGAAAAACGTGGCCATGAAGATGGAATAGCCCGTCAATGCAAACCCCATCAAAATGTGGAACAGCACGACTATGCTTGGGTCCGTGTGGCTGAAAATGAGTTGGCTGACAATAACGCCCATGGCTATCCAACCTGGAAGGTAAATGGCGGCGAATGAGAGATACACGGAAGTGAGACGAACGACCATGGCGTGTACCCGATGTTTGGCATACAGCATGGCGTCAATCAAGCTCGACAATCCAAGCTCACGTTCCGAAGCAAGGTGACCTGGCAAATGATAGCTGATGCCACACATGCCGATGAACAAGATCACGGCCAGATAGTTCTCGAGAGCCCGCATGAAAAATGTGTGGATGTCGTTTTCGCGTTCCTCGCGAGTCTCATAGGTGAAAGGATACTCGGCCATCTCCTCGGGTGCTGGAAAGTCGACGCCGCTGAGCGATGCGATCCCAGAATCGATGGCATGGATAAAAGGCAGGACGAACTTTTGAGCATCGTTGTTGTCCCGATTGACGTACACACTCAGGCCGAGGCCAAAATCCATCCGGGCAGTGTAACTCCACGCGCCACCAGGGCCTTCGGACGGCGAGGCGTGGAAGGTGGCGGCGCCGAAACAATTGGACAATCCGGTGAGCGAGCTCGGGCACAGGTCGAAGAGGTCTTGCTCGTCAGAGAAGACGCGGACATCGGCACCAGCGTCGGTGAGAGGTCCGGCCAGCAGATCAATGAGCTCGTCGATCTGCCCACCCGCGAGACCGCTGTTCACGAATGCGACCCTATCGCGGCCCCCCAGACTCGTCGGCGAGTTGAAGACTTGGGTGGTCAGGTTTCGGATGGGATTCGGGGACCCAATGCCATACTCGGAGGGCGGCAGGAAGAAGGTGCGGCAATAGGCCACGAAGAACATGTAGGCAATGGGCAACGCCAACGCGCGGAGGAAGGTGGCGGCCCATTGACGCCAGGCGACGATGTAGACATCTTTGCAGAAGAGCGTCCACATATGCCGCGCGAAGCGGAGGATGTTCATGATGATGAGATCCGGGGATGCATCCAGGGTTGAGGGGGAGGAGGAGGTGCGCGCTGTCGTGGTGATTTATCTCGAGGCGGTCCAGCGACTGCTGTAGAGCCGCGACGTACGATGCAGGATGCTGACAAGCGGAGGGATGGGGTCCACCATTTCGACGACGACGACGACGACGCGAGTCGAACGTGGGTTGGTGGTGGGAAGGTGGCTGTGAGGAGGCAAAAGACCAAGCATATGGACTTGGCACCGCGTAATCGATATGCTGTCGACGGTTTGAGTTGAGGCTCTGCCAGACGCGGCGGCTTAGTGGACGAAGCGATGTTCTTGGATTTCGACGCTGCATCCTTCGCGCGGCTGCGTTTGATTAGCGGTACACATAATACCCCCAAGCCGGGACGAGAGGGGAGTACGTCAATAACAACATCTAGACTGGAAGACAAGTGGTGTTGAGGTGTGGAGGTGGTGGAGATAGGGGGGAAGGGTGGCCTGGAGGAGAAGGCGGTGTAAAGGGGCGAATCCTGCCGCGGGGCATTGTTATTCACCTGTCCGTGCGCGAAAGCTGAACGCCAAGACCATTCCCCTTCTGCCTCTGCCTCCCACTTCTACTTCTCTTCTTTCTCCTACCTGGCCTCGTTCTACTTCTTCCCCTTCTGTATCAGTCGTCCGTTTTCGGAGGCATCATCATATGTTTCCTCCGACTTGAACACCTCACCATCTTCTCCCCGGCGTGCGAGCGCAGTGTCCTGCTCTATCCATCTTCCGCTACATACCTTGGAGTTCAAAGCTGGAGTGGCACGACGCGCTCAAGGGCTGCCTGGACACGGTGGATCAAACCGAGATGCCAAAACCAATGGAGATCAGGTCACGACTATAAACTGTCGAGACGGGGACAGCAAGATCGTTAGCGTTATTGTTGGGGCTCCATTCGGCGTCATGGAGTTGTAGAGATACGTCCCCCCCGAGTTCCACTGCGTGAAGCTATGTAACACCAGGCGCCCCTTGCTGTTGAGGTGGTACATGTGCGAGATGTGCTCGAGATTGTGGCTGCAGGTAACATCCCCCCGCCCTGCCACACCTACTATAAACAAGGCGGTCTACCGGGGCGACACATTCAGCCGCAGAGGCTGAGCACGATAGTTGAAGGATCGACTGCGTACCTATAGATCCCCCTCTCCCCCCTCCCATCATGTCTCACGTCCAACACTCGGGTCGGTTCAGTGACGATTAACTGTCGTACCTCCGGATGGACGGGATTTCTGCCGCCGGCGCCATCCTCGGCAATCGTCCAGCTCGGCTTCTCGCTCGCGACGACGTTGGAGACGTACTACGGCAACGTCAAGAGCGGGCGCGCCGACATCGCCAATCTCGCCAACGCCGTCACGGGCACGGTGCTGCATCTGGAGGAGATCGAGCGGGTGATCAAGGAAAATGAAGTCACTCACGGCTGGAGCGACAGCGGCCTCCGATGCGCCAAAAAGGCGAGCTCGGACTGCGAACGCGTCCTCAAGCAACTGAGTGATCTGCTAGAGGAAGCCGGCGGCCCTCAGCAATCTGACGCGCTTCTGACCGCGACGACATTCACATCTCCAAGTTCGGCGCGCTCACCTGGCCGCGCGTTAAGGGCAAGTTCGAGTACTGGAAGGGCGAGCTACACGGGATCAAGCTCGACGTTCTGATCGCATTGAGCACGTATCAGGCGCAGGTGGGTACTCTCGGGTCGCAGCGTAAGGCGGCGGCGGAGCGCGTGGTCGGGTTATGGAAGGCCAGGACGGCGGCCAGGAAGCAGCTGGCTTTACTCAGGCGGACCACAGAGCCTACAGGTGATGGAGCAAACGCCAGCGCTCGAGGTTCTGACGGGGCGGCGTACTTTCCCAGTCGCGGTCGCGGTCCTCGTGGATCCGTTGATGAATACGTGGCTTCGCCGCGAAGATGGCACGATGCGCGAAGGGACCGCTCAGTGGAATGGACGCTGCCCAGGCGGAGAAATGTTTCGCGAAGCAGATCGCTCTTCAGAGACGCTGCGTATTCTCGGGAGAGGTCGCTTTCAAGGCAAAGACCGCGCCACGAGGAACCGCCCGGCAGGTCCAGACTGCGGGGAGCATTACCAATCTCTTTGAACGCCCGGCATGCAGCGTTCAGAGATCGTTCCAGGGATCAAGACTTCTCCGCTGATGCTCAGCGGCGGAACAATGGACAGCAGCTTTTGCACATTCATGCTCGCAACGTTGACAGAACTCCCACGTAAGCTCCTCATACTTCATCTGGCATGTTGCTCTGGCTAATCGATCATTCCCCGATAAAGTGTTGTCGAAGCATGGTCCATATGGCGAATGCTCAAGAACACGAAGAAATCGCAAGCCGCGTACGAATCCTCTTCTTCGCGCACAGAGCTCCCCGGCACCATGACCATGCTTTTCGTGAAGGATGCCAAACGCGATTGCGAGGTGTACGAGACCCATTATCCCGCCGAACGCCTTGCAGTGAATCTTCTCCGCCAAAGAAAAGCACAGCTTAGAGCCGGTAGTACAATGAATACGCCACAGCAAACGCTAGCTGATCTTCCCGGATGGTGTAAACAGCATGTGCTCTCCTTGATCACCCATGGCAAGATGACTCGCAGGCCTTGGAACGTTGTGGCCATTGACAGAGTTTATCGCGCTCGCGGGCTCAGGAAGCGTGTTCTGCATCAAAGCGTACACAACGAAGGTTGCCTAGAGGATCTGCTCAGCGTTTACGTGGTCTTTCAGAGGCAGCGGCCTCCCACCAGGCCGTTCAGGGAGGAGATAATTACGAGGCGAGACCTCGGTAGCGACGACGGACGTAGGCCGCGCTCCTGGTCGCGGGGTAGACCAAGGTCCCGAGGGTACTCCAGATTCAGGTCCAGGTATAGTGCCGGCGGCAGGGCGGGTTCTTCAATGCTACGCAGAAGCAGGTCACGGTCGCTCTCCTTGGAGCGAGCCAAACCCGCTCATTTTGATGCACAGGCAACAGGCGGTGCCTCTGATCATGACTCCATGCGAGTCCAGTTTGGCGCTGACGACCGGGAAGAAGGCGCAAACATCAGTGCCGATCAGCCTGACGACGATGTGCGAAGACAAGTGATGGTCTTGTACACAGGCCGGCCACTTGACTCTGGCGCTCACCCCCCCTCTCGGACGCGCTTGTATCATGTGGATGCAGCGGACGATGCTGCTGTACCTTACCCAAGGGAAAATGGCAACGGGGTGAGGAATGATGCAGAACAGTAGGACGTTTTATCAACCGGCACAAAGAAGAGACCAGGCTTGAAAGACTCCGACTGGGCATAATTGCTCTGTTCTCCAGAGAGACCACTCATTCGGGCAATTGCAGCTTTTCCAGTGTTTCATGACCGACCTCTTTGAAGGAACTCACAGGCAGAAGCAGGTGCCAACTGGCCTCCGCACGTCTGCTCTCTTGTCAGACGGGCATAAATGGATGAGGTTTTTCGATAAGGCGCAGTTGACTTCTCTGATCAAGCAATTCGGATCTCCAGGCTCATCCCGCACCTCGAGATGATCGATTTGAGTTGAGAGGAAGATCAGATACTAATGTCCGGTATAACTGCTCTCGTTCGAGAGGCTTTGTATGAGGTAAACGCAAGTCGTTTTTGCGGCAGTGTGCGGCTCAGATCTTCACTTGAGTCGTCTCACGGTCTTTGGATCCTCTGTCTGACAGCTATCCGCTCGAAAGACTTGTCATCCAACGCGACCAGCCACCTCCCGATTGCCACAGCTTTCACGCGAATGCGATAGTACAGAGCTTCCGTCTGCCCGGGTGAAATGTGCGTATGCAGTGACCCAAGCGAAAGAGCACGCTGCCAACGCACGCGTCGTACGCCCTGGACGCCACATGAGCAACAAGCACTTTCTTCTCCTTCCATATTCGTGCTTTCGCAACGCCCCAGACTCGTCGTCACCTCTATCCGCAATGGCGACACATGAAGAAGATTGCTGCGCCGTCTGTGGCGAGCAATCGACCACGAGCTGTGTCGGTTGCATCGACGATCGTGACGAGAATGGGGACCTCACGCCGACGCGATACTGCAGCAAGAGCTGCCAGGACAGTGACTGGTCTATCCACAAGGAGCTGTGCAAAGATTCCAACTCGATCACCCGCCTCTATCGTACTGGCGAGCTTCTCCAGAGTCTCACCTTCAAGCTGCGGGAGGTGAAGACAGATCTTGGCATCACCGATAATGGTGCGCTGGTGAGCCTCAACGAGGTGACTCGCGTGCTTCTCGGGGGTCAGTCAGAATTTCCTCTACACTCCAAACTATGCTGACGTTTGACAAAAGGGATCATGCGGTCTGCAGAAAGGTTCCACGATATCGAAGCCACAGTGCCCGCAATCTTGCGCCAGTCCGGCGAGATCGGCCCAACACGTTACAAGCACAAAATCATCGGCGTGCGAGAGTCCGAAGCGAGGCTCTTCTTCATCGACCTCGTGCGGTGCGCAGTATGCACAAAATCTAGCAGTGATTACTCACGCCCAATTCAAAGCCGCATACCAGAGCGATGAGTGCGCCATGATCGAGCTCAATCGCATGGAACCCCTTGGCCATCTGGACCGGAAAATGAACCCGAGCGCCCCACCAGACCCTCCATTTTTAAGCACGGTCAGCCACGATGACACCCTCGCCACTCTCCCACAAAAGCTCGCAGACTGCCTCAAGTACTCTATCGAGCTGTGGGAGAGGAAGACTGGCAAAAGGATTCGCCGGTTGATCGCGGGCGGCCATTCCGGCTTCTCCAAGGGCAAGGCTGAACTTGTCCACTTCGTTGGTAGTGAGTTGGAATTCTGGGCTCAAGTGTGGAGGAAGAGGGAGGAGAAAGGGGGAAATAAATCAGAGCGTTCCCGATTCGTGAGCAAGGTTTCTCTGATTCGCGAACACCGGAAACATCGTCCAGGAGCGTGATTAGCACCATCTTTCCACGCGTGGAAGCTCACGTGCGGGGCTTTGCATCTCGACGACGCGATTTTCGCCCATTCAGTCTTGGGTGATGTGTTTGAGGAACCTCGACCGCAGTCAGACCTGCGTGGGATGGTTGTCGTAGCTCTGAGATTGGATAGAGCAATCTTCGGGTCCCAGATCGGCGGTACTGGTAATCAGAGCCCTATGAGCTTGGTCGTACCGCGAAACCTCGATGACACCACAGCGGATCGTCTCCACATCCAGGCATTCGACAGTCGTGCATGTCTTTGTCCGCGCTATCGCCAGAATGCGCAAACGTGTCCATCCACTCGGATCCGCTCTTACCGCGGGATGGGCCTCTCGCTGCTGGGCCGGAATCATGCGAGTATTCGCGATACTCACTGATGCGCGAGGGATCGAGGTGGGCTGACAAGTTCAAAACCCCATCGATCTGCGTTTCTCGTTCACGCCTGGTCTGCTGGAACTCACTGAAGCCGATCTCCCAAGTGACGAACACCGCGTGCTCGTGTGGCTGGTCCGCTCGACGACGATAGAGCGCTTTTGAATACTCTTTCGCATAGAGATCCAAATAAGCCGAGAGAGACATCCCCGAGTTGGAGATGCAACTTGTCAATGGCGAGGCTATATCCCTGAAACCTCCGGAAGAGCTTCAGCCGCTCTTTGTCGTCGGCGCCTGTCTCTCTAGGCTGATGGTATCGAAGGAAGTACAGTGCATGCTCCGGGGAAAGTTCGGCCTCGCGGGGTACTGGAAAAAGCTGACCGAGCGGCAGAGACCACTGTTGTGGGTGGTCTCCGTCGTGGCGGAGAGAACAGAGGAGCTCAGACCGATGGAAGACAGAGCTGAAAGCTGTCCGTGCTTGCTCAAATCCTCCTAGGCCTGCGCGACATCATCATTAGTGAGCAGTAGGTACACATGCAACCAGCGGTCGTCTGATTGTCAATAGTTTCTACCCAGTGCTTAGCCATCCAATAAAGCGCCGACACGTCCCAGTGCCTCTCAGAAACAGCTTACCTAGGGGCTTGGAAAGAAAGTGGAGGTGCCGTTGCATCTGTTGTTCCTGAGGTCACGTAACGTAATAGACGGAACTGGCTCGAACAAGGAAGCTGACGACTGTCCTGGGTGGAAACTCATTTCGATGTGTAGGGAGTCGCGACGTCAAGCCAGAGGTTCGTCCTGTTCCCCTCGACGCACCACATTTAAGCCGCGAACCCCCTTCCCTCTCGCCCTTCGTCCGTCACCCTCCCCCATTCCAACAACAACCGAAAGAAGTAGATCTCCATGTCCTCTTTCCTCAGCACCCTCTCACTCCACTCTCTCCCCCTCTCCGCAATCCTCTCCGCCGCCCCTTCCCTGGCACTGCCCCCATCAACGCCCGCGAAATACGAAAGTACGCCCCAGAGATCGTCCCCGCGCACATCCAGCGGCAAAAAATCCCGCCACGCTATCAGGCGGTCGCTGTACCACTCACGGAACAGGCCAGCCTTGAAGGGCAAGCTACGCGAGCGCAGGAAGGGAAGGAAGCGGCCGCTGAAGCCGGCGCCATCGAGGTCAAGGAGGTACTTGTGGCGCCAGTGGGTCTGGAAGGGAACAGGCTCCGCGTGGGGGTTGAGGGTGGCGTGCTGATCGGAGCAAGCCTGGCCGGCGCACCGGAGGATCGGGGGGAGGAGTTCGATGGAAGTCAGAGGCGGATTAGAGGCGGTGTGAAGGGTGTAGGTCGTCGTTGAGTCAACAGCAAGAGAAGAGGGGAGGAGGACCTGATATCCATGTCGAGAAGCGCTGACGTTGGCTGTCTGGCTCAACTGCACGAAACGCTGGCGCGCCATGCCTTGCCACATTCCGCCGCCGTTTCCAGGGTGCGCCATCCCTTCTGTGGTAGACCCACGCCAGAAGAAGAGGGGATCTTTCTCAGAGAAAGGAGGGTCTGGTTCCTCAACAGTGGGCTGATAGGCGGACTTGTCCATGTAGTTCCAAGCCGAAGGATAGAGAATGTCGTTGAAGCCGGAAATTTTTGATTGTGAAAAGACTGGGTACAATTCATGAGTAGCTTTAAAGGCAGCTGGGGAGAGGAAGAGGCCGTGTAGGTCGGCGAGGTCCGGTTGGTGGCAGGGGGAGCCGGCAAGTGTCCAGTTCGAGAGAAATCCGTGTTGGGTGTGGGGATCCGCGCAGGTGGTGCATTTTTGAGACAGATCCCAGTGACGTTCCATGCGAGCAGGCGAGTTGCAAGGGCAAGTTATGCTTCCCCATTCGGAGAAAGTGTGTTGCCATGACATCTCTCTCATGACGCGGTCTGGATTTGGTTCTTCGGGGATGGGCTTCCATTTCGCCGCTCGATTCGGGCTGAAAGCGTTGGCAGGCACTGGCTCCTGATTCATGTCTCGGTCCCCAGCTTGCCGCATGTGCTCCATCTGCTCATATGGCACAGCCACCCTGCATTCGTCGTTTACGTTGAATGCCAAATCCATATCGGGTAGCCATTGTGAAAATTGGCTGATCATCTGAACAATGCCTTCCAGCATCCAGCGATGTGTCGGCATGACGTTGGGACTGATGTCTACCTTTCCGTCCCTGATCGATATGCCGGATGCGTCGTGCCAAGGGTTTGAAATCAATTCCCACGTTCGAAGCCGAATATTCTCAGGACTCAGCGACCAAAAAGGTGCCAGGTCACGGTGGATGCCATCAAAGTCGTCGATGACTGCGGATTTTCGCTTTCGAGCGTAAGAAAACCAATGATTGAATCCTGGAGGCGGGTGTTTGCTGTATCGCTTGCGGTACGTTCTCACTGCATCTTCGAGTGAAGTGCTGGTCGAAGCTTGTTGCATGTAGTGATCGCTCGTTGCTTGCGCCTGCTCAATCAGCACGTCGATTGGATGTTGTGTAAGCGCAGTAGTGCGAGAAGCCCACAATCCTGTCTGTATCGCAACCACGCCAAACAGCATAACGAAGACCCAAGACGGCATTCTGGTAAAAGTTCGAGATCGGGCGGTCCTGTCTTCGGAGATGATCTCGAGATAGTAGTAACTGGCAAATCCAAACACGGAGATGAAGACTCCAAGCAACCCTGATCCACCTTGAGCGTAAAATATAGACATTCGCGTTTCCCATGCATTCGTGAGAGCAACGGTGCTAGTCGTGACGAATGCGATGAGAACAACGACGCTCGTGGTACCAATGTTTGCCGCCTTTAGCAGCTGTTAGTTTTCCTGTCGTCGTGATTTTGGGACGGACTTACCGCCACGACCGAGCACCCCAACGCCGCACCGAAGAGGCCGTTCAGTCTCAATGTGCTTCGAAGGTAAGCGCTGGAAATTTCGAGAGCGCGATTGCGATCGAATTCATCGGACGCGAAAAAACCTGCGAAGCCAAGTAAGATCCAAATTACGGCGCAAAGCTAGACAGTCAGGTCAGCACATCAAATCAACGCAGAAGAGACCGAAAGACCCACGAGGAGCGCCCAGCCAAGTGCGCGGACACGTCTGGACACAGCGCCTTCGGTTCCGGTGCTTTGGCTGTCTACCAGCCGCCCAATGCATATCACGATCGCCAAATCCAGTCCGTTTCCAAGATGTTGGACGTGAGGTGTGAGCCAAGCGTACCGCAGATTCGTCGGGCAGATGTATGTTGATGCTGAGCTGGAAGAAGCATGGATAACGATCAGCCCTCCGACGCCGACCAAGGCTGTTGCAACAACATATCGATATGGACTGCGAGCCAGGCGTTGGTCGAACGAGCTATCACCTGGACTTGTCGACTTTCCCAAAGTCGTCCCGTGGCGAGAGGCAATGCATGCGATGGCAAACGGGATCAGGGGATCCCAAGTGAGTGTTGCGCACTGCACGTTGGCCAGCACCAGGCGCAGTACGGCCACCCGAAACACGACGGCGCACACGATGCCGAAGAGAGGCGTTCGCAGCTTCCGCAAGCTTTGCGTGATCCGGCCATCCTGTAGTGCAGGCGAGTCGTCCCTTGACACAGGTGATGGCAGCGAGAGGACGTCTTCAAGTTGGACGGTGTCTCCTGCCTTCCCTCTCGCAACGTTTTCGCCGGTCCGAGATAGAAGTCTGCTGAGGAGCAATAGGGTCGCCGCGGAGCACAGCAGGATGAGGATGCTTGAGTGGACAGGCTTGTCGGGGGCAAAGCTGGTGCCGACGGTCCGAGTGAGAAGGATTGTGCTAACAACGAGGCCGCTGCGAGGTAGACGTTAGCATCAAGCCTGTACTGTATGCTGGGCGAGCGGGAATCGTCACCATATCGCCGCCCATTTCATCCCGTCTGGCATCATCACATGACCTGGTGTGTCGACACGGTTTCGCGGCGCATGCCAAGCTTCTGGTACAAGCAAGGGTCCCGTCGTCGTAGCTCACGCCCAACAGCGGACAAGGATGAGTTTGCGACAAACACCTTGATAAGAATGCGACAGACACATGTCGGCGGAGAGGAGTGCGCAAAGGAGGTGTGGTGTTGGCTTGGTTGCAAAACCTGAGTCGCCGATCCGGTCACGTGGGCCTCCTCCCGCCCGGGCTATCTCTACCTCTCCCAATTCCTTCGCTTGCAGGCCGACCAAGTCTTCCAACTTGCGCCGCGAGCCATGGGCGCCTTGACGCAACCGGGAATTCCGGCCCGCGATCACCTCCCGTCACTGCATCCGCCGCGCTACCGCCCTTGTGGGATAAGCGTCGGCTAAACCCGATCGTCGGCAAAGCGGGCGATGCCGTGTCGATCTGTGGGGAAACACTTTTTCCCGACGTTTGGAAGTTTTACCTCGACCTCGCCATTGCGGCCAGATTCTACAAAGTCTGCGTTTGGAGAGCTTCGTACGCCCCGAGACACGAGCTCCACGAGTCAACTCAGAACTCTCATCAAACACTTTTTCGATCCCAAGCGCCTCGAGCTCACGCCGAGCATGCCTCGCACGCCCTAAAATCCGCCGCCGAAGCTCGACTGAAAGCGCCCTCCTCCAGACACCTCGAACCTCACGATGCCGAAGAAGGTCATCGACGCGCGGATCCCCGCACTCATTCGCAATGGCATGCAGGAGAAGAAGCGCAGCTTCTTTGTCATTGTCGGCGACCGGCAGAAAGATGTCATCGTCAACCTGTACCACATCCTCCTCAACTTAGACATCAAATTGAACAAGAGTGTCCTATGGGCGTACAAAAACAAGCTCTTGGGCTTCACGAGTCATCGTCAGAAGAGGGAGAAGAAGATCAAGAAAGAAATCAAGCGTGGTATCCGGGAAGCCGATACAGAGGATCCGTTTGAGCTCTTCGTGAGCACGCAGAACATTCGCTATGCGTACTACAAGGAGACGGACAAGATTATGGGCAATACATATGGCATGTGTATATTGCAAGACTTTGAGGCCGTCACGCCCAACTTGCTCGCGCGCACGATTGAGACGGTGGAAGGTGGTGGGTTGGTGCTATTGCTGCTGAAGGATATGAACAGCCTGAAACAGCTGTACACAATGTCCATGGACATCCACTCGAGATATCGGACAGAAGCGCACGGTGATGTGACGGCAAGATTCAACGAGCGCTTCATCCTATCGCTCGGCAGCTGCGAGACTTGTCTGGTCGTGGACGACGAGATGAACGTTCTGCCGATATCGGGTGGCAAAAACGTGGTCGAAAAGGAGCCTTCCGAGGAGAACGACGGCAAGACTGCATCGAGACGAGAGTTGGACAGCGTAAAGGAGAGTCTGGCAGACGAGCAACCGGTGGGGTCCCTCGTGCAGCTCGCAAAGACTACCGACCAGGCCAAGGCGCTCCTCACATTCGTCGAGGCAATCAAAGAGAAGACGCTCGCGAGCACTGTCGCGCTGACAGCGGCCCGTGGACGAGGTAAATCTGCAGCTCTCGGCGTGTCAATAGCAGCGGCCATAGCACACGGTTACAGCAATGTCTTCATCACTTCACCCTCGCCTGAAAACTTGAAAACGCTGTTTGAATTCGTCTTCAAAGGGTTCGATGCGCTCGGGTACCTCGATCATGTCGACTACACAATCATCCAGTCGACCAACCCAGACTTCAACAAGGCCATTGTCCGTGTCAACATTCACAGACAGCATCGTCAGACGATTCAGTACATCCAGCCTCAGGATGCCTACACGCTGGGGCAAGCAGAGCTTTTGGTGATTGATGAGGCTGCGGGAATACCACTTCCCTTGGTGCGCAAACTGATGGGGCCGTATCTGGTTTTCATGGCCTCGACCATCAATGGGTATGAAGGCACTGGGCGGTCACTGTCCCTGAAACTGATACAACAGCTGCGAGAGCAGTCAAGAGGCGTCTCCAAGCTTAGCAACGAAGAAAAGGTCACAGACCGGACCGCAAACGCCAAGGGTGGCGACGGTTCATCAGGCACACCCTCCGTCAGGTCGCTCCGGGAGATCACCCTCTCCGAGCCCATCCGATACGCACAAGGAGACGCTGTTGAGAAGTGGCTCAATCGGCTGCTCTGTCTTGACGCGACTTTGCCCCGCTCCTCCAATGTCTCCGGCACCCCTCATCCGTCTCAGTGTCAGCTTCTGCAGGTAAACAGGGACACGCTGTTCTCCTTTCACCCTGTCAGCGAGAAGTTCTTGCAGAACATGATGGCACTCTATGTCGCCTCGCACTACAAGAACAGCCCCAATGACCTGCAACTGATGTCCGATGCGCCTGCGCACCAGCTTTTTGTGCTCGTCCCGCCTGTGCAGGAAGACGCGAACCGTCTGCCAGAGATTCTCTGTGTGCTGCAAGTCGCTATGGAAGGCCAAATCAGCCGCGAGAGCGTCTTGAACAGCCTGTCGCGAGGTCAGCGTGCTGGGGGTGACCTCATCCCTTGGCTCGTCAGCCAGCAGTTCCAGGACTCTGATTTTGCAGGTCTCAGTGGTGCACGAGTGGTGCGAATCGCCACCAACCCCGACTATGGCAGTATGGGCTACGGCTCACGAGCCCTGCAGCTCCTGACCGAGTTCTATGAAGGCAAGCACGTGAACCTCTCAGAAGGCGAAGACGTGACCGCCCTGCATGAACAAGAGATGGTGCGTGTCTCCGACTCGGAGCTGGAGCAGAGCTCTCTCATGTCCGACAACGTCAAAGTCCGCGACATTCGGGCCATGCCGCCGCTTTTCGCCCGCCTCCATGAACGCCGTCCGCCAGCTCTGGACTATCTCGGCGTCTCCTACGGTCTCACTCAGCCCCTGCACAAATTCTGGAAACGCGCGGGCTTTGTCCCGGTATACCTTCGGCAGACCGCCAACGACCTCACCGGCGAACACACAGCCGTCATGTTGCGCACGCTGGAAAGTGGCAGCAGCGATCCGGGCTGGCTCGGTGCGTACGCCAAAGACTTCCACCGCCGCTTCTTGGCGCTGCTCAGCTTCCAATTCCGCGCCTTTGCATGCGTGCAAGCGCTTGCGCTTGACGAGTCGGCGCAAGTCGGCGTCAACCTCCTCGAGGCCAGCGACCTGCCCACACGCCTCGACAAGGCCGGACTCGACGCCGTCTTCACGCCCTTCGACCTGAAGCGTCTCGACTCGTACGCCAACAACATGCTCGATTACCATGTAATCCTCGACCTGCTGCCGGCCATCGCACACTTATTCTTCACCGGACGCATCAAGGGCGACAATGGATTTAAACTGTCCGGGGTGCAGCAGGCGCTGCTGTGCGCCATCGGTTTGCAACGCAAGGTGCTTGAGGATGTCGAGAAGGAGCTCGGGCTGGGGACGAGCCAGCTGCTTGCCATGTTTGTCAAGATTATGCGCAAGACGAGTATGCACTTCCGCGCACTGCAGGAGGGGGCAATTTCAAAGTCTATGCCGGCGGTGGAGCGCCCGGCTGTGTTAGGTGAGGATGGGGAGGACGCGAACGGGATGGACGTGGACCCTGACAGGGTGGCGGCGGATCTGGAGGCGGAGTTGGCTGAGGGCGGAGCGGAGGTGGACGAGAAGGAGAAGGAGCGGATGCGGGCGATGATCGATTCGCTGCCAATGGAGCAATATAATGCCGAAGGCGAGGGATGGGCAGAGGCGGAGAAGCAGGTGCGCGAGGCGGGGAAGAAGGGGAAGAAGGCTGGTACGGTGAGCGTGAAAAGTGGCAAAGCGGGCGGAGAGAGTGGCAAGCGGAAAGCTGGTGAGGCGCTGGCGGAGGCGCAGAAGGAGGCGGAGAAGATTGGGGGCGAAAGGGGTAAGAAGAGTCGCAAGGGGAAGTGATGTGTGGTCAGCGAGGTGAAGGGAGTGTATACTGTTGTATTTCCTATCGCATTGACAGCCATCTCCCCTGGACCTCTGCTCCAGAGACGATTGTCTTTGAACGAGCACCCATGGGCCGCGCTCGCCACTCGAGCAGCAGCCTCCAGCCCGCCGACGAGCCTAAATGCCATCGCAAGCCACAAGGATGCCGCGCGCAAAGACAGTGCCGGCGACGGGGATGTAGGCGGCCACCGTCTGCGCAATGTGCCCTGCGATGCCACAGCCGCCCTCTTCTGGGACCGCCGCCGAGCTAATGCTAATGCTCAAATCATCGGGCTGCAGCGCATCGTTGGTATACGCCGTCACGCGCAGCTCGGACGGGACCTTGTAGCCCGTTGTCACAATGCTGCATTCAACCTGGCTCGCCGTGTCCGACGCATCCTTGCACGCATCCTCGCAGCTCGTGCTCCCTCCAGGCGAGCATGCCGCGTCGGGCGATTCGAGCGTGCCCTTCTTGCCGGGTGAAACCGGTGCAGCCGCCGTATACGTCGTAGCGGTTCTGATAGGAAATGTTGGGGAAGACCTCCCACATGGACTGGATCAGGCCGTCACGCATCTGGTTCGGCTCGAGGCCGGGCGTCTGACCCCAGGCGCCTTCCATCTTCATTGTCACGCTGAGGTCGCTGTCGTCTTTATACGTGTAAGGGTCGTTGTCATTGCCGGTGGTGTCGTCGGTGACGGCCGAACGCTCGTTCCCGGAGGCGGAGTAGAGCGTCTGGGGGACTGTGTCGTCAGTGTCGTTCTATTGGGAAGCTGACGTGAGTGACATGCGTACGTTCCAGGTGCTGGCGAACAGAACGAGGTTGCCAACGTCGATCATGTTGTCGCTGTAGCGAACTTCCATCTGTACGAGCACCTGGGCGACGGCCTGCGAGGTCAGGCCTGCAAGGGCGAAGAAGGAGGCTCTGCTGGAAGGCTTCATCATCTGTTATTGAGGGGGATACGTAGCTTTGCCAGAGTTCATGTTGACTTGCATATCCACGAATGAATTCAAAGGTGGGCTTTGCGAGCCATTGGTAGAATTTAGATGCTTGTTGGTTGGTTGCTTCTTTCAATCTCCAGCGGATCATGGGCATTTATACAAATTCCCACCCACCCGTCGTGGTTCAACCCACCAACAAGTCATCCAGCTGGTCGTCGTGCTCGTCCGGTCAATGCCGCCATTTCCCCTTAGATCGACCAGAACGAATCTCAGCCACTCGCGTGTTGCTTGCAGTGCGTGACCTCATGGTGCCATTCATACGAACCAAAACAGACCACGTTCAGGCAAATCGTCGGGGATATTCGGCTCAAACGAGGCTCAACCACTTGAATGTTTTGTCCAAATCAATTTGTCCCTAGGGTATGATCAGCGACTTAGTCACCCAAAAGAGGGTGCGACTTTCGCGGGAAAAGCGAATGAGCCATGTCTTGGTAGCACTACTGTAGCACTCGAAAGCGACTCATCCTTCAACATCCTCTTGGCGAACACGCAAGCTGTACGGATCGATTCCCTGGCCGCGAGGCCTGCCCCCAAGCCCGTTCACACGACCTCGAAACATCCGGAGACACCGCGGAGGTCTGTGTGGGAGAGTGAGGTGAATGAACTTTTCCGCATCGACAATATGTCTCATTTCAACTCCTCCTCGCAGAAAGACGTTAACCCAGTAAGCGCTGACGTGACGCCGCCATTCCAAAGCCAGCCGAAGACTAGCCAGAAAACAGCCAAAGAAACAGCCAGAAAACCAGAGCAGTCGTTCCATCATGACCAAGGCAGCCGCAAAGTGACAAGCAAAAAGAGCCGGACCTAGTGCAACACACCATCCTCCCCCATATGTGTGCGCCTCAGTCTCTGCTTTTCCTTCACCGCCAGCACATCCCCCAGCCAGTCCTCGATTCACTTGAACGCCTCGCCCGCGCCCTCGTCGTTGGCCTGGGCTTGAACGACAATGTTGTCGCTCGCTGCGAGATTCCCATCGTCAGCATGCCCATCCACTCCAAACAAAGCAACGAGATGCGCGGATCAGAACAACTTACCGTCGTCGTAGTTAACCTCTTCAGTCGCCTCAGAGTCCTCAGCGACAGTCGTAGTCTCCTTGACCTCCAGCTTCCCGCCCTTCGTGCCGCCCTTGGCGACGGTCTTGGTAGCGACGCCCTTCTTACCCTTCGGAGTCTTCTTGACAGGAGCCTCCTCTCCATCCTCATCGTCAATAGGCGCGTAGCGCTTCCTGTCGCCCTTACCCTTGCCGCGAGTGGTCATGCCTACCTGCTCGCCCTCTGCCTCTGCATCGCCGTTGCCGCTGCCGCTGCCGATGCCGATGCCGATGCCGTCTTCGCCATCGTCCGCACCATTGGGACCCTGCTTACCATTTTTGTCGCCGTCATTGGCGGTGATGGCCGCCATGACCTTGTTGAAGGCCTTGCTGGTTTGAGTCTTGAACGAAGCCGACTTGGTGGCTGGGTCGAAGTCGGCCGCTGCTTCGTTCCAGTTGACACCCTGTTCGAAGGGAGTGAGGGGGTCAGTGGGGAGGCGTGGGGAGCGAAGAATGCACAAGAGGGAGTGTTGGAGAGTGTGATGTCGGGAGAGAAAGGGGTGTGATGTGAGGTGTGATGTGAGGTGTGATGTGAGGTGTAGCCATGTGAGCCCGGAAGTCAACGTGCGGTGGTGAAGGATCCGAGACGGGAATCGAGGACCGCGCTCGTGGATGCAGTGGTGAAGACTCTGTTTGGGTATACATGAGTAGAGAGTGATGTACGTGCCTTGATGCCGGTGTTGTTGTGGAGCAGCGCGCACGTGAAGCGGTTCATCTCGGTCTGCGAGAGGTTTTCTTTGGCGTATTGGTAGGCCATTTTGTTTGCGATGTAGATTAGGTTTGTTGTGAAGTGGTTTGATGGTGTGGTAAGAGGATGCTGGTGCGGTTGAGCAGGTGAGTGGGTTGAAGGTGGAGTTGGGTGGGTTGACGAGAGAAGGTTGAAGGTTGTTGGTGGGATCGAGGTGAAGAATTCTGCGAGAAGAAAAGGGAGCGAGCTGGGTGAGGTTCTCCCCTCAGTGAGGACGTTTCAGATTTGGGTGAGGAAGGCGCGAGAAGTGTGAGGAGAAGAGGCAAACGGAGAAAGGGGCTGAGGACTACTCAGGCTCCAATCCAAATCATAACAGCGGCATCAGCAGACTCACGGACAATCAGAGACACTTACGCGCGGTGTGGCGACCCCATTCGACGACTTTTGCAAAGAATTCGAAAAAATACGCACGCAACCCAAGCTTCTAAAACGCCTCGCCATGCAACAGAGACTAAATGCGACGCCCCAAGGACCCTGTCCGCCGCCTATCTTTTGGCTCTCGCATCAACTTGAGTGCATCTTCTTCACGCGCTGCCCGCCCTCATACAACACGCGGTCCACGGCGGCCGCAACGGTAAGGGTGCCGCCGATCACGGCGCAGACGCCAACGAGGAAGCCTGAGAGGGATTTGGCTCGTGCTTCGCGGTTGATGACCTTCATGGGAGAGATGTCCTGGAGGGGGAACATATTAGCGGCTGCTACAGACAAGAAACCAAGGAGAGCAAGAAGACAAACTTACGTAGCTGAAGAACACGCCAGGAATGCCACCCCGGGCGTGCAGGCGCTCTTTGTGGCCCTCCTCTCCACCATCACCACCCGCCAGCGAGCGCTTGTGCGACGTGACGGAGTACTGGTGGGTCTCGATGTTGCCGGCTTCGCCCTTGCCGTACGACCCGAGCGCCATGAGCTCGTGCGGGATGTCGAGGATGCTGCGAGTGGAGTCCCAGCCCAGAGGCAGGTAAGCGGTACTGACAACCTTGACAAAGTACATGAAGTTGTACGCCTTCTCGGTCGTCTGCTGGGCCGTGTCGTCGAGCGGGTTGAGGTGGTGGTTAGACCACTGGATACCCTTCTTGCCGACCATCTCGACGGCATCCGCGGGGAGCTCGGGGCCGAATCGTAGGTGGTGTATCTGATGCGTGAAGGTGTGCTCGACGCCATTGCCACCTAAAAAGTAGTTTTCCAGGTCGTGCACGTGCATGTTGCCGTTGCTGAAGCTCTTCCCGGGAGCGAAGTGGAAGTTGCCGACGACCTTGTTCACGCGCACGTCGCCCTCAATGCGGCATCCTTCCTTGCGCTGCGCGTCCAGATGCTCGCTATAGTGCTCGCGCTCACACTGCTCCACGTTCTCGCCACGCCCGAAAGACCAGCTGACGCCCGCATACGCCTCACGCACTTCCGTACACGTATTGCAGCAGCCCTGTTTAATTGCGTTGGACGGCGCCGGTGCTCCGTAACACTCGCCACAGTATTCCGGGTCGAGATGCTGCGCAGCATCGTCCTGCGCCAGATCCAACGCCGTCCGCTCAATTTCCCCGCCGCCCTCGCTCTCAGCCCGTAGACGGACCTTGTTCACCCCGTGCATGACGCCCGTCTGGATCTCGCCGCTCACATCCATGACGTCCAGCGTCAGCAGCTCGCAGGGGATGCGTGGGAAGGAGATGTTCATGTGAATCTCCATCTTCTCACCGCGGCCCTTGTCGACGATGAGCTCCGGGTGCACGACGACCCGGCGGTAGTCGGCCCACTCGCCCCAGGTCAGCCAGAAGATGAGCAGGAGCGAGGTGAGGGTGACGATGCCGCCCGAGGTGGTGCGGATGCGGGCATCCTCGACGGTCTTGGTGAAGGCATCGAGGCGGGTGAAGCGGGATTTGGCGGGCATGTCGGCGGTGGTGGTGGGGAAAAAGGCAATGAGGGGAGGGGTTCGAGTCGGCGGGGCGAGTCGAATCTAAGAGAGGGTGGGCGGCATGGGGCGGAGTTGGGGGGTGTCGGCGACGGCGATTTCAGCGGGCAATGTCTATCCGAGCTGTATTTCTTCTCCTCCTCTTCCACTCGAATCGTCCAAAAGTCGCCAGGTGTACAGATGCAGTCGGGTGTCGAGCTTCGGTCCCTTCTCTCACGTTCCCGAAGGGCAGCGCGGGCCAGCTGCGACGCCCGCCAGCCCGTCCGCTGCGGAGCCGCCGCTGTGCCTGGTCTAGTCCCGATAAGGAAGGAGCCACGTTTCGTCGATTGCCGCATTCACGTGATGCGCATCGTCGACCTCCCCCGCTGTCACATGCCGCGCACTTCTCTCTTCCTCTTCGACAACACCTCATCCGCTCCCCTTGGCGACAACATAACACCACCCGCTGGGACTGAGAGGCATGCAATGAGCGCCACCACGACGGCCACCGCCACCGCCGCCCTCTCGCAGCAATTCACCCAGCTGGCCGACTCGCTCAAAGCCACCAACGCCCTCATCAACCGCCTCTCCACCCTCACCTTCCCCCCCGGCGCCGAACCCGCCGAAAGCGAATCCAATCCACGTATCGAACTCTCTCAAGACATCCACGAGAACCTCAAACACCTCGAGCAAGACCTCGAACTTCTCACCCAAGAAGCCGCCGACCTCGCACCCCAACAGCACTCCACCCCCTCCGCGACCGTCCCCATCCGGGCCCGCTCCACCAGCACCACCAACCCCTCCTCCGCCGCCGCCGCCCGCCTCAACTCCCAACTCACCCGCCTCGCCACCGACCTCCGCACCTCCCGCACCCACTTCCGCCGCGCTCAACTCGCCGCCAAAAAATCCGCAACCGCAGCCCAACAACACGAACGCGAAGCCCTCTTCGCCCAACTCCGCTCTCCACCCCCCGACCCCACCAAAGACCCTACCAACCCATCCGCCACCGAAAACCCCCGCGACACCCTCTTCTCCGCGCGCCGCAAACCCGCCCCCCGCAAACCCGAAACCGAACTCACGGCCTCGACCTCCGTAACCGCCGCCCTCCGCCGCACACACGCCCTCCTCTCCACCGAACTCACACGCTCCCGCTACGCACAAGAAACATTCGACGAGTCCACGGCCGCGCTCGAAACGCTCGGCGAACAGTACTCGTCCCTCGATTCGGTGCTGGGCAACAGCCGCGCGCTACTGGGCACGTTGCTGCGGAGCCAGAAGAGCGATACCTGGTATTTGGAGACGGCGTTCTGGGTGCTGTGCGTGACGCTCGGCTGGCTGGTGTTCAGACGGTTGCTGTGGGGGCCGTTTATTAAGCTGCCGCTGTTTCTGGTGAATTGTGTTTGGTTTTTGGTCGATTGGGTGCTGTTGAGGCCCGTGTTGCTGCTGCTGGGTTTGTTTGGTGTGACGGGTGGGAATAGTGAGGTGGCTGCTAGTGCGAGCGCGGCGGCTTCGGGGGCGAGTTCGTCGTCGCTTATTATTCAGCCGAGTGCGGGACCGGGCGGTTTCCCCAAATTCGACCGCATGGCGCAGGACGGGCGGGGCGGCGTGCCTGTGGGCGCTGGCGGGGCGGGAGCGAAGAAGGGACCGGATGGGGGGTTGGCGGGGGAGGTGTCGGAGGGGATTGGGAGGATGGCTGAGCAGGGGGGTCAGGGAGGGAAAGGTGAGCCGGAGGTGGAGAGGAGAGGAGATGGGACGGTGCTGAGGGAGAGGGAGGAGGGTGAGAAGCCGAATCCGAAGAAGAGGGTTTTGGAGGAGCCTGAGGAGGAGGAGGGCAGGGGTGGGCAGGGTCAAGGGCAGAGGGTGGGGAAGCGGGATGAGCTCTAGATATGGTCTCATAGCAACGAACGCGTTGTCGGTCTAACTCTACGAGACTTGACACTTGGATAAAGACTTCGCCGGTGACGTCCGAGTAAAAAATTCGGTGTCGTCTTAGCTCCTGTACACATCTTGATCTATATTCCTCCCTTCCCTTGCAAGTCGCCCCTTTTGCCACGCCGCCTGGGTCCAGCACTTGGTACCCATCCCATTCCCACCCGCGGTCCGACTCCGCAGACTTCCACCCTAAAGAGATGAGAATTGAAATCACGCAGCTTGCGCCTGAGCGTACTGCTCGCCCACCGGCGCAGGAGCCTCTCTGCGCGCCATCTCCTGCGAGGGAACGTCCAGCCCGGCCGTCTCCGCCGTGCGCTTCGCACCCTTCTCGTCACTCTCATCCTTTTGCTGACCCGCCTTAACATCAGCTTCCTTCCCCGGTTCATCCGCCGCCGCCGCCGCCGCCGCCGCCTTCTTATTATGGGCCTTCCGCTCCGCCTTGCTCATCTTCGGCCGCTCCCACTTCCCAATCTCGAGCCGCTCATCCACCTCGGCGGCCATCTGCCCCAACTCCCCCTCCCAGCCCAGCACCCCGACAATATCAGAATAACACTTGGTCGCCATCATCTTCTTAAACTCCGCCTGCTTCCCCGGAATCATCTGACCGAGCAAATACTTGGTGTTCCCCCAACGATTCTCCACCTCCATGGCAGCACCGACATACTCACGCACGACCTCGCGCCAATCGGCCGGCCCGCCTTCGTCCGCGGGCCGGAAAACCGACGGGTTCGTCTCGGCCGCGGTCGCGATCATGGCGCCGTCGACGCCGTACTCGGATATCAGCGCCAGGGCGTCTTCGCGTGAGGCCACGTCGCCGTTCATCAGACATGCCACGCCGGCTTCGCGGCACGTGGTGGCGATCATGCGGAGCTGGTCGCGGATGGCGCGTTCGCGCGGGCGCATGGGAGTGGTGCGGCAGTGGACCGTGAGGCCGGTGATGCCGGTTTGGACGAGCTGGGAGACGAGAGATCGGGTCGCGGCGGGGGTGTCGAGGATGCGGATTTTGACGGAAATGCCGATTTCGTAGGGGGTGCCGACTTGGGTGACGAGGGCGCGGAGGATGGCGCAGAGGCGGTCCGGGGTTTGGAGGAGAGCGGCGCCCATGCCGCCGTGGGTGGAAAAGGGTTTGGGGCAGCCGGCGTTGACGTCGATGCCGGCGACGTCGGGGGCGATGAGGAGCGCGGCTTGCACGGCGGTGGTGGGGTCCGAGGTGCCGATTTGGTGGATGAGGTGGCGGCCTTCGCGGTCGGGTTGGAGGCGGTAGATGACTGAGGCCTTTTGGTCGGGGTTCAAGGCGGGGTTTTTGATGCCGTTGGAGGAGAGGCGCGAGAACTCGACCGTGTTGGTGGTGGGGTTGACGGTGCGGGTGGTGCCGATCATGGCTTTGTCGATGGTTTCCGGGCCCCAGACCAGATCGGCGCCGTATTTGAGCGCGGTGAGACGGGAGGGACACTCGCCCGAGCGGACCATGGGGGCGAGCACGATCTTGCCCCGGTAGTCGACGCCATTGCGGGGGATGGGGACTCTTGGCGGGGCTGTAGCGGCGGTGGTGGCCATGGTCACGAGGCGGCGGAGGGGCGAGGGTTGGCGGAACAGAGCATGGCCTACCCGCATCCGGGACGATAAGACGGAGTGAGGGTGGTTGACGAGGAGGGGGGGGGGGGGGGGGGGGGGGCGAAGGGTAGTGGTGAGTGTCCAGTCGAGGCGGCTCGCGAGTGGCGGCGATGAATTTGGCGGACGGATCAAGGGCTGAAGTCGGCGGACGGCGACTTCTGGCGCGGGCAAGCGAGGCGCTAGGCAGGCATGCTGGCGGCAGCCGGACCCGAGCCTGGCCCGACGACGTCAAGCAATGCCGCGCGCGCGGGTTTTGCCTGCGGAACACTCGACGGGGTGCGAGTTGCGGGTGGGTTGGTTTTTGGGGGGGCTGAGAGGGTCGCGACGTTGGCAGCAGGGAGTGGGCGCCTCACACGCGAGCAAAGGGGCGCTTCCGCGGCCCCGACGTGCCTCCCGAAACGGCCAGCCGGGTCGGTCCCGAGACCAGGCGACGCTGCTGGAGATTTGGGCATTCCGCCCGGGGAGAGTTGGTGTTGAGGGAGAGAGAGATGGGGTGGAGAGGTGTCGCCAGCGAAGTGGTCGTCGAGGGGTCAATGAAAGTGCAAAAGAGTCCCCGTCGGCGACAGGGTGAGGGACCCGAAGTGCAGGTATCGACGGGGCGGGGCGTGATTGGCCGGGTGGGTGGCGGCGTGTAAGTACTGTAAGTATGTACGTATCGTTGTCTCTGATCCGCGTCGATGCCGGGAGGGAAGGGAAGCTGGAAGCTACCTGAAAGGCTTGCGCGAGCGCCAGACGCAACTGTGAATGAAATCGACCCGCCGGGATTGTCCACCTCCTTCACTTACACGTCTACCACATTTTCGACGTGAGAGAGAGAGAGAGAGAGAGAGAGAGAGAGAGAGAGAGAGAGAGTAAGAGAGTGGGGGAAAAGAGGGAGGCCGGAATCAATCGACACTTTCAATAATTCCTCCCACAGCTTGTGTCTCAATATTCATTTCCCCCCGCTCCCCCCCCGAAATACCCGCGTCGTCGTCGTCGTCTCTCCCACGGTCCGACCCCCGGCGTACCTACGGTACCTTAGTCTAGTCTCGTGGTTCAAGCGGACGTGTGTCGTGATGAAAAAATAGACAGGCTTGACGTTCCATATCCGCTCGCTTACTGTACCCTCTAGTGGTGCTTTGCTCCCCGGGGCGTCGGCGGCGGCGGCGGCCTGGCGACATTTCCAACGCTCCCGTCACGCCGCCCCGACCTTCCGCCCAACTCCCGTCCTTCCTTCCACTACTCTTCTTCTTCTCTCTCACTCCACTCCACTCCACTCCATTCGCCTCCTCCATCTCCCCCACCACCACTCTCCCCCAACATCACCACACTGCCCTTCTTCTTCTTCTTCTTCTTCTTCTTCTCTCTCCCCTCCCACCCCCCCCGCCC
>SGQK01000133.1:8098-54563 GCA_004216415.1 Aeminium ludgeri
CGTGATTCCCTTCCGTCTTAACCCCTCCTGTTGAGAGAGTAGCGGTGCTGATCCAAGGGTTGAGACGGTAGGGAATCACGCCCAGGCTCTCGCGCTGGCGGCGCGCTCGCACGGCGTGCCGGCGCATATTGTGATGCCCTCGATTTCGACGCCGTCGAAGATTGCGGGGACGCGGGCGCAGGGCGCGCGCGTCGTGTTCTCGGGCAGCACGAGCGAGGAGCGCGAAGCGGTGCTTGCCGACGTCGTGGCGGAGACGGGAGCGGTTCTCGTGCCGCCGTACGATCATCCGGATATCGTGCTCGGGCAGGGCACGATGGCGTTGGAGCTGCAGGAGCAGGTCGGGGAGCTGGGTGGGGGGGGGTTGGATGCGGTTGTGGCGCCTGTGGGGGGCGGGGGAATGTTGAGTGGGGTTTGTACGGCGCTGGCTGGGACGGGGGTGAGGGTGTTTGGGGCGGAGCCGCGGTTTCAAGGCGCGGATGATGCGGAGAGGGGGTTGAGGGAGGGGAGGAGGGTGGAGAGTGTTAAGACTTTGACGATCGCTGATGGGTTGAGGACGCCGGTGGGGAAGGTTCCGTGGGGGGTGATTAGCGATGGGGAGAAGTTGGCGGGGGTTTATAGTGTTACGGAGGAGCAGATCAAGGCGGCGTTGAAGCTGGCGATGGAGAGGGCGAAGTTGTTTGTGGAGCCCAGTGCGGCTGTGCCGTTGGCGGTGGTGTTGTATAATGAGGAGTTTAGGAGGAGGGTGGAGAAGGAGGCGGGGGGGAAGCAGTGGAATATCGGGATTATTCTGAGTGGGGGGAATACGACGGTGGAGGCCATTGCGAAGCTGTATGCGGCTCCGAGCAGAGCGGAAGACAGGGCTGACGGGACAGTCGGCATGGACGGGGGACAGAAAGTGGAAAACGTGGCGGGATGAAAGAAGGATAGATTGGAGGACCAAACACAGATGAGAAAGACGCAAATACCTAGACCCAAGCCCTCAAGCTCTCCTAGCCAGAAGACTGCCGAGCAGCCCTCACACCCGCCACAAAATCGTCAATCTCCCCGTCAGCAATCGAACTCCGCCCAAGCCATTCAATCACCTGCGCAGGCAACGGCACCAGATCCTGGTCCCGCAGCCTCTCCGCCGTGCGAACCAGTCTGCCCAGCACGTTGGTCGGCGTCAGTCCCACGTTCGCCGGTGCCGTCTCATTCTGCACACTCGACAGCTCGTCCACCACGGCCCGGAACCCCGGGTCTGTCGTCCTGCTGGCCAGAATGTCCAGTTCCGTCGCGAAATGGCGCACGTCCCGAAGCTGCCTCTCGCGCACCTCGTCCAACTCGCTGCTGGAGGTGCCCTCCAGCGACTTCCCGAAGTCGATCAAGACAAGGTCGGGGTAGTTGCTTTTGCGGGTGGACGCGCGGGACGGAGACAGATCCAGGAGCAAGTTGCCGGCATGGAGGTCGTTGTGCGCACAGGGCACCCAGTTTCGGATGAAGTGGTTGTTCATCGCGAGACCGCTGTGAACGTAGAGCAAGGCGCGGGAAAGCTGGGCGGCGATATGCCAGACGAAGGACGCCGGGAGGGCGGGCGGGATCGCACCATTGGCCATGGCCGTGTTGAGCGTGGTAATGCTTCTCGCTGTGCAGAGAGGCATGGTGTACCATGATCCGGCCGGGTTCGTGCGGATGGGCTGGATGACGTGCGGGTGGGGGTGCCTGTGAAGCCTTGTTAGGATCTTGATGTCGTTTGTCAGGATTTTGATGGCCTCTGGGCCGCCTTTGCTCACCTTTCCGGCCATGAGCTCGTTGCGGATTTTCTGACGAAAGGCTGCTTTTGCCTCTTCGGTGGGGTTGGTTGCTGTGATCAATGAGTTAGCGATGTACTTTGGGAGGGAGATGTATACTTCTGCGCCCATCGTGGCGGAGATGCTTTTGACAACGACGTTCGATGCCTCGAAGGACTGGAGCGGCGTTGTGGATTGCATGTTGTGCGGGTTGTTGGCGGGTTGTGGGTTGTGCGGGATGTTTGTGGATCGAAGGATGATGAGATGTGTGGAAAGCGGACCCGCATATGTAAGGTATCGTTTCTTTGAAGAGGTGTCGGTTCTTTGAAGAGGCGTCGACGGCATCAAAGTGCCTTGTGCCTTTGTCGATTGTTCACTTTTTCAACAAAGAGCACGCACGGTCGAAGTAGACAGCCTGATCGAGTGTGGTTTTGGCCTTCACCATTGCAGGTTCATGAATTGCGTCAAAGGTGTTGATCAAAAGGCGTGATTGATTGGTTGCGTGCTCTAACATCAGACACCCTTGACCAGCGCGTGTCTATCCACGAGCGGCCTATCTCGCCATGTTCTCTAAAGGTATTTCTCCGTTGAATTTGCGCTCGTAAAGTCGAGGTGGTTTCCAAAGTTTCCATCTTGTGTCTGTTCTGCGGTCAGCGAGGCTCTGTCTTCCTTCCATCCTCGACGGAATGAAGGGAGCGTACCGTGAAGTCCGACCGCTCTCCAAGGTCGTCAATTCGGCCGAGAAGAAGCTCCACTTGACGGTAAGCCGCGGAGGGGGCGTATTGTGGGACTGAATGATAGCGTCAGTTAGAATCCAACGTTGGACTAGCATCAAAACCGCTCTCACCCATGTGACCGCTGAGGTCGATCGTGCAAAATGTCAATCCACGCTCTTCCCACCATTGTCCCATGATACCAGCCCCTGCAAGACTGCCAAGGTTCATCTCTGAATGGTAGGGGACAAAGAAGTCGTTCCATTCGCTGGGCGGCGTCGAGAAACCCTGCTCCCCGTTCCAAGTCATGTTCTGGATGGTCATGAGCGTGCCATTCGTCAGAAGAATGAAATCAAGCTGTCCGTGCGCCACAATGGTGCGGTTGTTCTTCTCGGTCACGCGAGGAAGGACGCTGAGGCCGGAGGGAGGGCTGGGGTCTTGGTTGAGGGCCACGTCGGAGCAGGATGCCCATTCGCCAATCGGTGCGTGCAAAGCTTTTTGCACATCGGTGCGGTTGAAGTAGACGAAATCACCTCCTGCGTATTCAAAAGAGCCGGGGAAGCCTAGCACATCCCACAACAAGGGGCAAGTTGTTTGCACCGCATAGACCTTCGAACTGATTAGTATGGGTCGCCCCAGTCTCGGAACGCATCACTTACATCCCAGCAAGGGTTGGTCCACATGGCCTCGGTGTAGATGTCCTCCCATAGGTTACAGCCAGGCTGATCGCCATTGACGTTGGGTGGGCTCGGGAAGGTGCCATTCGGAGGGAAAGACAGCGCCATGTCCATGAACTCGGTGTACCCGCAGGAGTCGGCACGCGAGCGCAAGTCTTCCATGAAAGTGTCATTGAAGTTGAACAGATGCTGATGGTACTCCACGAAGGGCACTGCGGGAATGTCCTCGGTGACAACGTCGTAGTTGACCGAGGGATCGTAGATCATGAGCGAGTCAATGTCGTAGTAGGCCTTGTCCGTCTCGTTGTGCATGGCGTCCGCGATGTACGGGACGTAGTAGCCCGCGTAGGACTCGCCGGCGATGAAGACCTTGCGGCCGTGGAGACCAAAACTGTCGACAAAGTTTCTCCACCATGACAGGAACTGTTCGGCCATCTCGACCTCGTTCGTAGGCTCGGGCGAGCCGTTGATCTGCGAATAACCGGTTCCCACGGGCTGTTCAACCCACACGACGTTGGTAACTGGACGAACATCAGCTGCCTGGCTTTTCAGGCGAATGCTCGAACTCACGATTGACCCAGTTGTACTGGTTGTACACGGGCTCATAAGTCCCGTACTGCCAAATCCAGGGCCCATTCTCCTGCACGATGCCCTCCAGACTGGAACACCCCGGACCACCGTTCAGCCAGATCAAGATCTCATCCTCGGCGAGCGGGTTGTTGGAGGGGTAAAACCAGAAGAACAGCTCACTCGAATTGGGTGCCGACGAGACAGGCAACAGACCAGCGTAGCTTTCACCGACATTGCTTGTGATTGTTAGAAGGGCTCACGAACTCAAGCTAAGCGGTGCACTTACTGCAGCCTGTTAGCGAATGTTTTCAATTGTTGATTGAAGATCTTGTATCAACAGGTCTGCACGCAGATCTTACCAAGTTGACCTCTGGTATGCCATTGCCATCGACGGCAAAGCGCGTCGTGTTCGAATTTTGAGGAATTATCGTTCCGTTGATGGCGGGCCCGCCGTAGTTTGGTTTGTCGTTGCTCGGCTTCGGAGCATCTCTGCGAGCCTTCTGTTGAGGGAAGTTCTTGTTGCCGAGCTTGGGAGTCTTGGCAAGCGCCGTGCCTGCAAGCAGGGACGAAGTGAGGAAGGACAGTACATGCATCTTGATCTCAGGCGGACGAAAAGAGAAAACTGGCGAGAAGGGTGGGAGGAAGCGGATGCGGGAGAATTTTGAAGCCAGAGAGCTGTCCTACTACTTACTCGAGATCCCCCGCCAGGCGCAAGTACGGGATTGCACCTGTCTACTTTGGGAAGTGGGCGCGGATAAGCATGTGGGAGAATGGCTCTAGGTCCAGCCGGGGGAGGGGTGGAGGGATGCGTTACGTAGGAGGTACGATCAAGACTCGTCAAGGCTCTGCAAGGAACGCTTGTGCCGTCTTAGCTTGCGCGAGTGCGGAGTAGGACAGTGGCAACTGAGCCACTGTGGCCGGATCGGTAGGAGATAAGAAGCATCGGGGTGACATTGTAGCGCGGCGCACCATCCAGATGAGGAAGCTGTGAACGCCGACGACATCTGTCAATGAGAGTGCAGGGTGTTGTCGCACGACACAAATGTCAAGGTGAAGACGTCGCTGTGCTGCAGCAAGCAGGCGAGATAAGGCGATTTGGTGGAAGAAGTCGGCTCTCCATCAGCAGTGTACTCCCGTTGCATCTTCATTGCATGGGCCTCGGCAGCGCAGAGAGGAGTGCTTGAGTTGTGATATGAGTGGAAAGAAGTCGTGGTTGAGATTCGACATGCGCGCTGTTCGGCCCGTTGTGTCAATCACATGACCCGCTCCATAACTTTCTAATCACCACTCAGTAACGCATGCAGGCCATAAGTTCACCAGAAATCCTGGCGTGACGTCGGCATTGAAGATGAACGTTGTCAGTTACAGCAACTATACATATGTTACAGGAATGGCTCTTCCTCATGCCATCCTTTGTCTCATGCTGGCCCTTTGTGCCTTTCTCTTTTGTGCAAGACTCGAATGATGAGAGACGACGCCTTGGTAAGCCTCTCGCTCTCGTCAGGCCGAGTCAAGCATGCTGGGTTTGTCCCACGAAGACCAGCGTGCTCGTCGCCATCCGAGCCTTTTCTCCGGCCACTACCCATCCCGAATGAAGTATTCGTACAACATCGCCGCATCTTTGGCGCTACACGCCCCTCAAATACTCCTCTTCAAGCATCTTCGAGCCCTCCGAAAGCGATCAAGCGTCCCTCCCCCACAACGCCTTCCTGGCCTGCCTCTCCTCTCTAGCCTCCGTCTTCTGCCGCCCCCATCGGTTCTTAATGTCTGCCAACTGCTTATCTTGTGCCGCCTTGACCTCCGGTGCACAGCAGCACAGACTCACAAAGAACGCCGAGCATTCAAACTTCTCTGCCAGTCTTACTCGGGTCCACCTCCTTGGGTCTTCGGCGCGCAGCCGACGGATCTCTTCCACTTGTTCGGGTTTCAGATGATACTTCTTCTCGTGTATGGGTCGGACGGGTGCAGGCAGTCTTGACCGTGCTTGCTGGTCTGGGGTCGAGCTGGCGGGGGTCGAAGGAGGGGTCGCGCTCGCGTTGGGCGCGATGGTATGAAGACGTCGGCGAGGGTCGGATTTGGGGAGAAACTTTTGCGGGGTGTGATAGATGCTGGGCGCGCTCGAAGGAGGATTGAAGATGATGTGGTCCTGGGTTTCGGTCTTGGAGGGCTGGAAGGAGGGATCCTGCTTCACCCTGAGCATTTTGCGGGTGCGGCGGTAGGATGATTCGTGGCGTCGGCAGGTGTTGCAGACAAAAGCGGAGCCATCGTTCAGCAGCAGGCTTGGGCGCGACGCGCGCGCGAAGAAAGGGGCGGCCATTGTGTGTGGATTGATGGCTGCCCAGAACAACTCGAGTTTGTCGTGTGAGGCCTTCGGGGGAGAAGCAGCGGAGATGGAGTCGCCGATCGTTTTCCGAATCTCACCGAGCCCAGACCGAGCGTCGCTGTTTCCCTCGAGTCTCCCTCCGAGTCTCCCTCCGACTCTCTTCTACCAGCAACGACGAGACGAGACCATGCACTTATTCACTTGTTCTTCATTGCATGAAGTCTGTGTCTACATGTATTCCCCTCAGAATTAAAACAGTTTGATGTACATTCAGGCCGTGTGACAGGCCTATCTGCGAACTTTCATTAATGTGAAGTCTTGACTAGTGAGACCCCTGACCAACCGCCTGATGACCAGAGTACATGTAGAATCAGATAACCTGCCAGCACGAGGCATGGGACACGTTCGCATGTTGTTCAGACGATAAAATGGATTTCATTGGGCATGTCGCACCCACAGCACCCCATATCGAGCCCATCCACGAACTGTCACGTGCAACCATCAATGTGCTCTTCCCGTCCTCAACTCCCCCTCACAACTCATCCTTCTTCGCCTCTGCATTCCCACCCCCGCCCATGCCCACAGCAGCCTTCACCATACCCAACGCCGGACCTTGAGACCACAACCCACCGGTCAGCGCAGCCCTGACAACACCGTCCGCTCACCAAAGTCAGGCGGGCTGCGGACCTTGCGGGGGGTACTGGCGGCCTTCCTTCTCGACCTTGGGCTCGCATGAGCAGCGGTCGGTTTCCGGGACGGGGTCCATGACCATGGGGACGTGAGAGCCGCAGCCCCACCACGTGAATTTGTCTGGAAGGGTGGATGTGTTAGGGTCGGGGGGCGGTATAGCGGTCTTGGAGCCTCGGATGGTGGGGCTTACTGCAGGTGCCGCAGGTCGCTTTCTTGCACATTTTGACGGATTGATTGATTGATTTCGTTGTTTGGTTGAGTTGTTGTTGGGGGTTTGAACGTCGATTAAGAGGATTCAATCGTCGTGGGTGCGAGAAAACAGGTGTTGATTCAATCCGACTTCCCTTCGCGCCTACTACCCCTCCGCGGGCACCTCGCCGAAGATGAACTCATGTCGGCGATTTCTCCTTCCCAGCCGGGCGTGACACCGATGATCCACGTGACCTTCTCTCGATCAAATCACGTGACGTTCCCCCAAAGCCGAGGAAGGAGATGGCCAAGCGCGGGCATTGTGAAAGCTGGGGCAACGAAGCCCGCCGATAGCCGCGCCCCCATGGGGTTTACAAAACAACCTCCTCCTCGCCCGCGCGCACGCCGCGTGCAACTACGTACGATGTAACACGGCAGCAACGCTCGCGGTGCCCAGTGAGATAGGACCGCAATGCTCCGCCCCCTCCTCCGCCGCCATGGCGTCCCTCTCCCCCACCCCCAACACCTCTCCCGCCGCACCTACGCCTCGCATCCCCCCAAAGCCCGCCTCAACCTCCCAACCGACTACTCGACCACGCCCCTCCTACACCACACCTCCAAAACCGCCCTCGCCAACCCGGAACTCCCCCCCACCGCCCGCGCCGGCACCACCTCCCGCCTCAATCTCTTCCAATCCATCAACTCGGCCCTCGCCCACGCCCTGCGCACCGACCCCCGCGTCCTCCTCTTCGGCGAAGACGTGGCCTTCGGCGGCGTCTTCCGCTGCTCCATGAACCTCTCCACCGAATTCGGCGACGCCCGCGTCTTCAACACCCCGCTGTCGGAACAGGGCATCGTGGGCTTCGGCACGGGCCTGGCAATGGAAGGCATGAAGCCCATAGCCGAGATCCAATTCGCCGACTACGTCTTCCCGGCCTTCGACCAGATCGTCAACGAGACGGCCAAGATGCGGTACCGCACGGGCGCCAACGCGGACGCCCAGGCCTGCGGTGGGCTGGTGATCCGCATGCCCTGCGGCGGCGTCGGCCACGGCGCCCTGTACCACTCGCAGTCGCCCGAGTCGCTGTTCACGCACGTGCCCGGGATGCGGGTCGTGATGCCGCGGTCGCCGGCGCAGGCAAAGGGGTTGCTGTTGGGCGCCATCGCGTGCAATGATCCGGTGATTTTCATGGAGTCCAAGATCCTGTACCGTGCTGCCGTCGAGCACGTGCCCGCGGAGCCGTACGTGCTGCCGCTGAGTAAGGCGGAGGTGATCAAGCCCGGGACCGATGTCACCGTCGTGTCGTATGGGACGCCGCTGTACACGTGTCAAGCGGCGCTGACGGCGGCGGAGAAGGATCTGGGGTGTTCGGTGGAACTGATCGATTTGCGGACGGTGTATCCGTGGGATCGGCCGGCGGTCATGGAGTCGGTGCGGAAGACTGGGCGGTGCATCGTGGTACATGAGAGTATGGTCAATGCCGGCGTGGGGGCGGAGGTGGCAGCTACGGTGCAGGAGGGGTGCTTTTTGCGGTTGGAGGCGCCTGTGCAGAGGGTGGCGGGTTGGAGCACGCATTCTGGTTTGGCGTACGAAAAGTTCAATATCCCCGATGTAGTGCGGGTTTACGATGCGATTAAATCGGCGCTGGAATACTAGATGGAATGTGATACAAGCGACCTTCACGAGATCGACAGCATTGGGCCTCTGGCTTACGATGGTGGGTGAGCGCTGCTCGAGAGTCTTCTGACATGTGACGAACGGAATTGGAAAAGACATAGGCGTCTAGGGAAACGCGCGGACAGCGGTAATGTCTCGAGACGTCCAAGGGGCAGACTCCTTCTCTCTCTCTCAATCAAGCGTCCGCCCTGCTCACTCCGGCGCAGATCACAGGCCAGCGAACGTTAAGAGACGTCCTGAGGCTGATGGATCTGTGGAAGACACGTTTGCTTGTATTTGGCAGCTGGCAGTCCACAATAGTGATTATCTCGTTTGGTCGTACCAGAAGACAGTAGTAGTTTGTGGTACATGTGCTATGGACCTCGATGGAAAGGCGCTAGTGCTCAATCAGGCAACATGTTGTTGAAGATGATGCACTCCATGGGCCTATCCGCTGTGGACGGTCAGCACGGAACGCTGAGGCGTATTGCAAGTTTTGTGTGCCCACCCCACAACGAGGTAAGTTGCCATTTCAAGAGCCAACTTGACGAGCGCACTCTGTCCAACATTGACACATCGCCAAACGTGGAAGCTGAACGACAGCAAAGGCAAGGCAAAACGTGAAAATCCTTTGAACCTTCAACTAAACACCGGCCCTTCCCTTTGCCCGCCATGAAAACCAAACGGAAGACTCATCCCCACCCCTGACCGATCAATCTCACGAGCGAAGCCGAGCTCGCCGTCAAACCCCCATCACCCTACCCCAATAATCCCCACCACAGCATCTAAACCCCCCCAACCACCCACACTCCACACTGCACTCTAAAGCTGCGGCCCGGCTTTAATAACATCCTCGGTGGCCTCACTCTTATACTTGTCGAAGTTCTCATTGAACAACGCGCCCAACTTCCTCACCTCATCGCCGAAATCCGCCGTACCGGCCCAGCTGCGCTTGGGGTTCAGCAGCTCGTCGGGCACGTTGGAGCACGCCTTGGGCACACTCAAGTTGAAGACGTCGTAGACTTCGAATTCTTGTTTGGCAAGCTCGCCGCTGTGGATGGCGTCGAGGATGGCGCGCGTGTATTTGAGCGGGCAGCGCTTGCCGCCCGTCGTGGCGCCCGCGCCCACCCACCCAGTGTTCAGGAGCCAGGCGTTGGTGCTGTGGTGCGAGATTTTGTCGGCCAGCATGCGGGCATAGCGCATGGGGTGCAGGGCGAGGAAGGGTTGGGCGAAGCATGAGGAGAAGGTCGCTTGGGGTTCCGTCACGCCTTGTTCGGTGCCGGCCATTTTGGAGGTGTAGCCCGAGATGAAGTGGAACATGGTCTGTTGGGGGTTGAGCTTGGAGATGGGCGGGAGCACGCCGCGGGCGTCGCAGGTGAGGAGGATGATGTTGGTGGGGTGGCTTTGCGAGAGGCAGGGGATCTTGGTGTTTTCGATGTACTCGATGGGGTAGGCGCAGCGCGTGTTCTCGGTCAGGGTGGAGTCATCGTAGTCGACGACGCGCGTGACGGGGTCGAAGACGGTGTTCTCCAGGATGGAACCGAACTTGATGGCGTTGTAAATGTCCGGCTCCTTCTCGCCCGACAGGCCGATGCACTTGGCGTAGCAGCCGCCCTCGATGTTGAAGACGCCGTGCTCGCTCCAGCAGTGCTCGTCATCGCCGATCAGGGCTCGCTTGGGGTCGGCGGAGAGGGTCGTCTTGCCCGTGCCGGACAGACCGAAGAAGACCGACACATCGCCGTCCTTGCCCTCGTTGGCGGACGAGTGCAGGGTCAAGACGTTGTGCTTGACGGGCATCTCGTAGAAGAGCACGGTGAAGATTCCTGTTCGCTGGTTAGTGTCGGTAGTAGATTTATTTTCCTGAGCGTTCCTGGACCCGACGCTTGTGTCGTTTCGTTTCCTTGTGGTCCGTGAGCTTGCCAGCATCACCGCCGGCGTAGTGGCACACATCGCAGTAGAAGGTCTTCTTTTCACGTGCCTCGCGTCGCAGCCGCTGAGTCCTGGGTCGTGCCTTCTTGTTGGCTTTGGCTTGAGCTGCTTTGAACTCCGGAGTAGCATCCACACGTTGTTGCTTGTGATATACCCTGCCGTAGGCGATGTTCTTGGCTTTGATGTCGTCGGCGATCTGCTGCAGTTGCTCTTCACAGACATCGAGGTCTCCATCAAAGCCTTCTTTGAGGGATTGTGAGAACAAGCGCCGTCGTAGGTGAAGGAGTCCAGAGGCCAGGGGCAAAGATGGTTGAAGCCGTAGTCATGGTCGCGTTTGGACATGGTCCAAAAGTAGCAAGCAAAGGTTGCTTCGAGAGCGAGGAGGACAGCGCGGTAGACGGGTACCTTAGAAGCCTGAGGGATCGGGCATGTTGCCAGCAGAGCCTTCTTCTTGATGGTGTAGCCATCTTGGAGAGCTGTCTTGATATACCTAGGCAAATTCTTCGCATTGTCGTATTCATCGAAACGACTTCGAACGCCACGGACGAATGCTGTTGCAGAGCCGATGTATAGTTTGTATCGACAACCGGGCTTCCGAAGGACGATGAAATACACTCCCCACACCCTATCTGGCGAGTCGGCGGAGGGGAGAGACAGAAACCAGTCAATCGAAGGTGGGATAGAAGCCTGCAAGACAGGGAGAAGACCAGGGCAAAACTCAATACCCACGAGGTCGAAGAGCTCAGAGATTCGTTCCAGAGAGTGAAGAACAAGGAGAAAGCGAGGGTTGATCCAGCAGGCGACATGGAGGGCAGACCAGAGCAGAGGTAGCAAGACAGAGATTGTTGCGGACGTGGTAGTGGACGACATAGCCCGTGAACGTGTTTGTCGAGCCCGTGGACGTGTTTGTCGAGCCCGCGAATGTCGTCTTTCTTCTGTCAAGAGGGTGATGGATGGAGGAGTTGAGAGACGAGAGGAGTGGAGGTAGCACCACCATCATGCCTCTTTCCAGATAGTCCGGGCAAGTGGTCATACCTTCTTCCATACAGTGTAAGGGAAAGAAAGAGTCCAGATCCAAGCACTGTATGGGCAAGAACGAGTCCAGATCCGAGGGTTCAGGAAGAATACCATAAAGAGAAGAAATCACCCACCCTTTTTCATTTCTCCTAGTTGAAGTATCAGTATCGAATATGAGATAACATGCAATGAGGATGTTACTCACCCGCATACTCGGTGCCGAGGATGACCATCTCCTTCTCGGCGAAGTTGATGGCGACCGACGTCGACGAGGTCATACCGGTGGTGAAGCGGTTGGCGGGGAAAGCGCCGGCGTTGTAGATGACATAGTCGGGGTGGAAGCCCTCGAGCTCCTTGCGCGAGGGGCGGATGAGCATGTTGCGCATGAAGAGGGCATGGTAGGCGCGGGCGCAGACGACGCGGACGTTGATGCGGTAGCGCTCGTCCCAGCCGGCGAAGCCATCGACGACGTAGATGCGGTTGCGGGTATTCAGGTAGTCGACGGCACGCTCGCGGTTGATGCGCCAGACCTGTCAATCACACGTCAGCGGGCCGCATGGGGAAGGAAGGCAGTGACGGACACGTGACGTGAGACACCCGGCTCCGAAAACGCCCGAGGTGCGGGGGGTGGGGTCTGCAGCTCGGTCCAGCACGACGCATGACGCAGACGCGCTGGCCCGCGCGAACACGCGCTTGCAGCCCGGGGGCGGCCTTGAAACGCGAATGGCGAGCAAGAAGTTTGTAAGAGCGGACTGAGCACCGTGGACGTACCTCGGGAGTCATGGGCTTGTTGACGGGTCCCCACCAGACATTGTCCTTGGAGCCCTCCTCTTCCACGATGCGCTTGTCCGACGGCGAACGCCCCGTCTTCGCGCCCGAGTAGGCGGACAGAGCGCCGCTGGAGGTGATGGCCGAGCCGGTCTCGTAAACGAGCGCATCTTCGTAGAGCGCGGGGACGGAGGGGTTGGCGATCTGAGGAGGGGGAGAGAGTCAGCTCGGTCCGAGTCCAGCAGCCCGCGTGCCGGGCAAGTGGGGTGTAGCGGGGGGGGGAAAGAGAGGGAAAAGGACGTACGATGGAGACGCGGTCGTAGTCGATGTGGGCTCTCTCGTGGAGTTCCTCCTCAATCTCCGTGTGCTCGACCTGCGGCCTGTGGGAGAATCGTGGTCAGCGTTGGTCCTTCGACGCGGGCCCGCATAGCAATCCCATGCTGGAAGAAGTCTTCCAGGGCAAGTGATGTAAGAGGGGAGGGACATACGCAACACCGCCCGGGTGCAGCGCCGTCTTGTTGACGTGGCTCTGCTGCGCAACCATATTGAGCGAAGTGGTTATGGATGAGCTGTGAAAGTTGTTGCTCTGTTGCTTCTTGACCTGTTCGCGAAGGAAGTCGTTGGAAGCGTCGGGGGTGGGAGGGGTAAAGGGACGTATCAGCGGAGCGGCGGCCTGCTGGGTCTTTATATCCTGTGCCGACATGGGAGAGGGGGAGGGGGGAATTATCTTCCTCTCTCTCTCTCTCTCTCTCGCTCTCTCTCTCGAGCAGGCCTATTGCAGCAGCCAATCGTGCACGCGAGAGAGCTGGCCTGGCTGCGGATTCCCCACACGAGCGGCGGATGTCCCGTGAAAGAGTCGTGGGCCGGGGGAGCGTCACGAAAACGTCCCGGAGCGCGGCCACCGAGGCGTGCGGGCGGGCTTGGGGTGGGGGGGGGGGAGGCTTGGGCCGTGGACGGGCGGACAGCGGGCTAGAAGAGAACAACAACAAACAACAGTTGCTCGCGCGTGTGCTAGATATGAATAGACTGGCGAAGGGGCTTGCGAGGCTCTGCTTAGGTTGTTGTTGGTTTGCAAGACGACTCGACGCATCGCCTGGCCCCCGTCCCCCATTTATACGACATGTCCACGCCCCAGCCGCGGCCACGGCCCAAGGGATGGACACGGCGATGACGATGGCGGTCGACGCTGAGAGGAGGGGTTCCCAATGGCAGCGCGAGCGGAGATCCTGCTCGACCACCTAGCAGAAGGGAAGTGAGGTACGGCGCAACCTAGGCAGGCGATCGCATCGACGACGGGCCACTCGCCCACGGAGTCTACTACTCGTCTACTCGTCTACCGGCATGGAAGCCTCGCGCGCGTGTCGTCACCCCGCCGCCGCAGGCCCGTGGTCGACATGTGCCGACTCTCTCTGGCGGGGAAGTCTGGTGGAGTCTGGGGACAGGAGCGCGCGGATGGAGGGGGAGAGAAGCGCAGCGTGGCGGCCGTAGGTAAGCTCGTAAGGGTACCGTCAGTCCGGCGGGCACGCACACCTCAGCCTCTCGCTGCTGCCCCTCCTCCATGCCGAGACATCTTTGCCCGTGGGCTGCTGAACGTTCCTGGCGCACCACCACTACTGCTGCCCGCCTACTGCTGGGCCGAGTTCACGCACCCCCCCCCCCCCCCCGACCCGGCGCTCGTCTGCGCTTCGGCTTTGTATGTAACGAGATGTGCGCGTCGAGGATCTAGACAAGTGCAAAGTGGATTCGAGAGAAAATCTCGCTCGGGTAGGTTCGCAGTGAGGACGGGAGGAAAATGGGTACGCCGCACCGGGGAGACCCGGAGCCAGCTGGCGAGCCCATGGGGCGCTCGCAGGACGCACCGCATATGTCAAACATCAGACCCGAAGTATTATTGTCTTCTTCATGTGAAAATTGGCCATCTCGCTTCACGCCTCCCATCGCCCGCAGCTGCTCCACGACCACGACCACTACTACTATCTCAGCGGACTCCCAAAGTCCGACCTCGCCGGCGTGCTCATCCTCACCACATTCGCCGTCCGTCTCTCCGGCGTACTCGGCACACTCTTCTCCGGCGTCTCGGGCACGCGCACGCCCTTATTCGCATTGGGGACTTTGTAGTCCGTCGCTTTACCCCGGAGGAAAATGGCATCCTTGACGTCCTCCACCTCGTCGTGCGCGGCATACTCCTGATACCTCCGCCACAGCTTCAGCGCTGAGCGCGCGTCCTCGATGCTGTCGTGCCCGGCCTGGACGTTTTGCTGAATGTCTTCTTGCAGAAGTAGCCAGGCGAGGAAGCGTAGGGACAGCTTCCGCCGCGTCCGGTCGCCGAGCGAGAAGAGATCCTGCGTGTCGACGACCTGCGCTTCCGGGACGTGGATGTTGATGGTGCGGAAATCGCTCGACAGGCCGTGGCCGATGAATTTGCAGCCCAGGTTCAGCAGGACCCAGAGTTTCTTGTAGACTTCTTTGAGGCTGACCAGGGAAAATCGACTCATGCCGGTGGTGAGGTCGCCCGGCTCAAGACCGGAATATTGGGTCAGGTAATCGTCCACGGGCTCCCCGATGGCGATGTAGTCGTCTACGAAGGGCAGTTCTTCGTCTGGACCTTCTCCGCGCAGCACCGAGACTCGTGCCAGGCCCGACCGAGCCGGGCGCGTGATTGCCCGCTTGCCGTCTGCGTTCATGTCGATCTCCTCCCGTAGCAAGCGCACAAACTCGGCATCGATGGCGCAGTGAGTGTTCCCGTCCGGTAGCGGATCCGAGTCAGACAGCGGCCGGCATTGGTATGTCGGGCTGAACGCAGGCTGAACCACACTTCGGAACAATATGCTGGTGTCGAGCTGGCTCCGCCAGGAGTTGTCGACCTTGTGGGACTCCGTCTTCGCCTGATACGTTATGACGGAAGGCAGCTTCCATCGAGGGTCAAAGTGAAGCGCCTGCTTTGCAGACACCGGCCGGACCATGAAGTCGTTGAACAAGTGCCAGCTGTCGCCCTTCGACGTGTCAGGATCGGCGATCCCGACGTTGACAAGCGAAACCAGATGCGACTTCTGGCTCTCCGTCGCCGTCACGTCCGCCACCACCCCAACCAGCTCGTATACCGTGATGTCGTAGATTCGTCGTTGCAAGTGCAGCTGTAAGTCCTGCCCCTCGTAGCAGTAGAACTGTCCGTCATGCACAATGATACCAATCTCTTTCGGTAGGATGCCGGGCGTGGCCCAGAGCTGCTTCGCTTCCGCTGTGTGAGCGGCGGCGTTCAGCATCAGCACGGATGGCGGCCGCATCAAAGCGCGGCGTGACCTGATTGCCTTGTAGCCGCGGCAGCGCATGCACCATCCTCGGTGCTGATCGTGCCTCTCCATGGAGTCTTTCAGCAAGCGCGAAAAGTACGGACGGACACTGCGCTGCTGAGGCTTCGGGGTCCTGGGCTGATAGATCAGGTCGTGACTGAACCACACCTGATCTTTCGAGTCTTCGTATCCACACGTTGTACATGCACTGTAGCCACGTCCTATCGTGCCGAGTGCCAGTTGCACCTCGCCGGTCGGACCAGCAATGCGTCGGAAGTTGTCATCCAGAGCCGGGAGGAGGAAGCGAGTGAGATTCTGCACCATTGTCGTCAGAGGTGTGCTGAAAGTGTGTTCCTCCAAAAACGCCAGCCCGGGCGCGTTGGGTTGCTTGCTGAGTGCTTTGAAGAAGTTCGACGCCTGGCAGATCAGTCCCTGCGCTTTCTCCAGCATGTCGACCACGAAGCCTGTTTCACAGAGCATGCAGTGTTCCAGTCTGCAATCTTGCGCGGTGTGCTTCAAGGCCAGATTACGAATCACATTGGTGAATCGGAAAATTTGCAGCACCGGGTTCGCGTACGAATTGACAATATGAATCTCGAGGCCGGAGAACCGAGTCTGGTTGAAATACCGAAAGTCGAAGTCGTCGACGCCGAATTTGCTGTACGCCATTTTCTGCGGCTGGTAGTATATTGGAGGTCCACCGGTGATCGCGACGCCCTCGAGCGTCTTGCCAATGTCTTCGCTGAGTCTTCTCTCGGACTCCGGACTGGTGTCCTCTGCTTTGCGCTGTTCGCTCAAGAACTTTGGCGCTGGGATCGCAGCTTTCTGCGGGGATCGTGTGTCTTGGGCTTGATTCCGTTTCGTCTTACGAATATTTGCGCTCACCGCACCGTACTCGAATTTCCTCAATCCCGCCAAAATGGCAGGATCTATCTTTGCGGGAGGCGCGCCAATTTCGTGCACCAAGCTGCTCGGCCATGCAGATAGTAGGGTCTCCCTGTAATATGGCATGCCGATGACGTTCAGAGGCTCGTCTGACGACCAGTCCATCGACTTTTCCGGCAGAACAGCGTCGGCAAACTCGGTAGGATGAGGGTACTCGATGAATTGCATCTTCGTCGTAGATCCCCAGAGCGTGATGTTGTAGTGACTGTCAGTCATAGCAAACCCTCTCCCAGATGGCATCAATTCCAGCCCTGTCAGCTGTGCGTCATACGTCTGTGCGAACCTCATCATCGGGACGTCCGGATTCTGGACATCGATGGACTGAATCGCGCCCATCTGCGACATGACCACACAGGTGGACGAGAGCTTCGGATGCATACGCACGAACGCGGCTCCCTGTCCAAAAGTCACCGGCGCGACAGATCTCTGAAGTTTCAAGTCGTACACCCGAACCAGTCGTTCGAGCGCAAGCCCGTGGTACTGCTGCGACGCCCAGCCGCACGTCAGGAGGTAGTCGCCTCTAGCGTCCATGTCGTTGACGGTGCCCGCGTAGGCCTTCCAGTTGTTAATCACAGAAAGCGTCTTCGAGTCCAGAATGTGGATCGAACCTCCATGAGCAGCCGCGCAAATAAAATTGTTCGCGCGCTTCATGATGGTGTAAGCGACTGGAGGATCCTGTGTCAGAGTCTCGACAACGCTGCCCTTCCCGACATCAATGCGGTACATCGGGCGCTGACACCCTGCGACTACAAGCTCGTTTGCGCTCGCGCTGGTGAAGCTCATGCACCGTAGGTCGGTCATGTCGGCCAGCTGGAGGTGCCATTGCGTCAGACCTTTCCGGCTCGAGAGGTGGACGCTCTTCGTCGAAAGAGATATGACACCTTTGTCACAGAAAAGGAGCTGCTTCACTGGCGCGTTGGCTTGCGTGCCCCGTGGCGCAGGCGAGGTGCCCAGGTGGCCTCGGTAGGACGTGTGCTTTTGCAACTCAGTGCCGTAGAATGATGTGACGCGCCCCTACAAGGTCAGCGTCAGCTACAGAAACGATTGCCAGGAAAACACCGATAGGGTCGAAGGTGGGTACGTAGGAGACGCCACAATTGGCTTACATATTCATTGCCAGTCCACAACAGTTCCTGCAGCGGGTCAAACCCGAATGTAGTCACAGCAGAAGGCGGCGCATTCGGTGTTGGCCCCGGGAATGCTATCCGATTGGTCTATACGGCGAAGTTATCAGCAAAGACCCCGTGGCGAGAAGGGTGTCTTCTGCGATGCACAGGTCGCTGGCGAAGGACGCCGGCCACTGCGGAGCTGGGGAGTCCGCACCTCGTTCCAGTCGGCCTCCATCTCAAGCAATCGCTCTGCCGATGCAGCATAGTCGAGCAGGGGCAAAGACGGAGGCCTCCAAGCAGTGGATCGACGATGGACCTAGACGAACATGGGCGTATTGTTGTCAAGTCCTCGAGTCGTCGTAGGGGGTATGTTGAGACGTCGGAGGTTTACAGCAGCCGCGTCGGCCAATCATGTCGCAGCACCGACGGGTGCAGCCAAGTCACGTGGCGGCCTCGGTCACTTGCTCCAAACGCCACAACGGTGACATTGTGTATTTACATACTGGGTCGTGGCCTCTTCCAAGAACCTGGGCGGGGGAGGAACAAGAAAACTCAGAATAGGCCATCGAGTTTTAACATCTGTTTGACCTGAAGCCACAGGTCTGTTATTGCAAGCCGACAAGGCTCTATCTGTACAGTGTACAGGTCTAAATAGTACCTGATATCTCATCTAAAGTCACCAGCACTTCAAGACCTCGCCGAGTGCAAATCCCTCATCTACTCCGTCTCTCTGTGTGAGTAAAAATTCTTCTCGACATTCTTCATCCCGTCACAGCCCGCCCGCTGCAGCATACTTGCTCTTGCTCCTAATCCAATGGCCGTACTTGTAAAATACATACGGCACCGGCACTAGAATCGCTCCCAGACATCCCATAATAGTCAAGGTATAAGGCACGCCCACATTGCTGTAGAATGGAACCCCCGCAATCGTCATCCCGCCTGCCACCACATACCGAATAAACGTGATCGACGCCAAGGCCGACGCCGCAAATGTTTCGTACGAATCAATGATGTACTGATAGCAAGTGATGAAGATGCACAAAATGCCGTAGCCAAACAACACGGATGCCGCGAGTGGGCTCCAAATCGAAATTTCCGGCCGAGCCGTCCAGCCCATCCAGAAGAGGCTGATGGGAATGGCGAAGGCCCCGCCGAGCATGCTGAACCAGAGACGGAACTCGGGGGGCAGACGGTCGCCGCCTTGCTCTTGGATGATTTTGAGGTCGCGTTTCGCCCATTTGTAGATGACGGGAACCAGGGCGGAAGCGCCGCAGAGACCGATGATGATGCCGAGGAAGCAGAGACCAGTGATGCCTTGTGAGATGCCGTAGGTGTCCGTGAATATGAAGGTGTAGCCCTCGAGGAAAGTGAAGAGGACAATATAGACAATCGAAAGGTAGAGTGCCACGAGAATAACGATTGGTTCGCGGGCGGTGAGGACGAAAGGGCGGTAGAGGGCGCGTTTGAGACGATAGGGCAGACTTTCCTCGCGGATTTCGACTTGGCCTCTGTAGCGCTGGTCACCTGTGAGTTCGCGAAAGTGCTCGGCCTTCCACTTTAGCAGGATCGGTGGGAACGTCTCAGGTTGAAAAAAGACTACCAGAATGGTGACGACGCCAGAGAAAATGAGTGTGGCTGCAGGTTGTGTAAGCATGCGGGTGGTCTCGCTGTTGGGTGTGAACTTACTCCACTCGACCCATCGCCACGAAACGACGTCGCTTTGTGCAATGAATCCTCCCACCACCGGGCCCAGCAGCGGCCCCGAGAAAGCTGCATTGGCAAATATCGGGAAGGTATAAACACGCTCCATGGAATCCCAGACGTCAGACAAGCTTCCACCAGCCACCACAAGCGGAGTCGCGCCGAAGATCCCAGCAATAAAACGAAAGACCAGTTGAGCGCCAATGTTAGGCGCTAGAGCCGACGCCATGATGAAAATCATATAAATGCAGAGGGTGACAATGTACACAGGATTTCTGCCGACAGTCTCCGAAATGGGTCCTGCGACCAACGAACCAAATCCGAAACCGATCAGAAAGAGCCCGGTTGCCATGCTCTCGACAACCTCGCTGACGCCAAACTCTTCGGCGGCTTCGGGGAGCGCGCTGCTGTCAATCGAGCTTGCAAAGCCGACAACACATCCGATACATGCGATGAGAAGTGTGCACCGTATGCGAACGAGAGTGCTCCAGTTGTGGGGGTTGTTGGGGTCGTTGTCGCCCTCGTACCCAACGACGAAAACGTTGCCATCGCCACCTTCTCTCGTGGTGCGCTTGCGAATGTTGATTCCTGTCAAGACAGTTTCAAGCACCGCTCCAACAGACTGCTGGGTCGTTGTGCGCGATAGCGTCATTCTCATGCTGTGTCTGAGCTCGTGATCATCGTCGTCGTCGTCGTCGTCGTCGACTTGCTCTTGCTCTTGCTCTTCCGCAGGCTCTACGTCACTAGGTTCCTGTCTCTGATAATCCCCCGGCCGCTGACTTTTCGCCATGGTTTCTTTCTCTTGTTGCGGCGGAGCTTGCCCTAAGCTAGGATCGACCTCGCCAGGTTCGGCTACATGTGGTCTCTGTCGTGGTGCTGTAGGCGCATTGAAGTCTTGGCCCTTTTCGACGTCGACCTTGGACTCATCGCTCGTCGTGGAGCTCGGCGAATGTCTAGGATCGTCTCGTCGTGGACTGTCGTGTTGGCCAACTCGGCGTGCCTTCTCCTGGTCGCGCTCGAGCTGCGCCTTGGCTGCAGCTCTGAATCTGCGATACTGAAGAACGGACTGCATTCTCCTGATAGTGAAAAGGAAAGGCGAAAAGAGAAGAAAGCAAAGAGGAAGCCACTGGCGCAATGTAAGAGTCGCGTCGCCTACCACAGCATCTCAGGTTTTATTCCCGGCTTGAATGACCGTTGTATAAAGGGCCGAACGGCATGTCAAGCCGTAATCGGACGTGGGTCGGCGAGGTCGATTAGCGATCTCTCTGCCAGCCAAAGTCACTTTTTGGCGAAGAGATTGTTGGAGAAACTCGATGACCACTCGTCGATCGGATCGTGACGTGAGAGCTCTGCCGACGGGAACTGAAGAGCGCAGAAAGCGGAATTGTTCCGCACCAACTCATCCTCCCATCCGTTTCGTTGGCGCGACTCATTTTCATCCTCCACACCGTATTTCATGACTGCTTGAGCAAGTGAAGATTATGGGGTGGTGTGAGAGCGGGCGTGACTGCTAACCTAGATACCTACTTGCTGGGCTACCTTAACTACTCAGCTTACCTGCGTAAGGTAGATCGCGGCGCTACCTGGCTTCTGGCCGGCGCGTGCCACTCGCGTGCCACTCACATGTCATTCGCGCGAAGCGCGCATGAGACTCGCGAAGTGGTTGAGAAGAGGCAGGCACTGGAAGCATTTGCCAGGGTCAGCAGAGGGAAGATGCGAGGAACGGTTGTGAGCGAGTGGATATGGCTTGGCGCTCGACGCCGGAGCTTCATCAACACGGCGGACATGCGCGCATTCGACGAGGCAAAAGTGGCCAGTGGTGAGGTTTTTTATAAAGCGCCATTGAAACCAGACAACTAGCTACCTCATGAAGCACGACCGAGAAGACTATTCGAAAGCAGTTGAAGACATAGGCCAAAAACCATCAAAATAAAGAAGGAAAAACATCGAACATTGCACTCGTCGACTTCCACGCAGCCCCTGAGAAAGACAAGACATTAGCATTGCAAAGACAATCAAAACCCGCGTTCAATCCCTCATCCCCTTGCCCACCCTCGCCCACGTCACCTGCGGTCCCTGGCCTCCCTTCCCCCCTTCCTTCTTCCGCACCCCCGCCGCCTTGACCATCCCCTCCCTCTGCGCCGGCGCAAACACACTCATCCGGTGCCTCTTGGACCCCCCACCCTCCTGACGCGCCGCGTCCTCCCTCAGACGTGCATCCTCACGCTCACGCTCGAATTGCTGGCGCTTCACCCGCGCCGTGGCCGAGCGCAGGTGCCGTAGGCGCGCCTGGGACACCACGTTCTGCTGTCGCGCAAGTGGCGGGGGCGCTTTAGCCACCTCGACCCTACGTGCCGGCCCAAATACACTCATCCGATGGCCCCTGGGCCCCTCCCAATCTCGCGGGCGCGCGTCCTCACGCTCACGCTCGCGCCGCTGACGCTCCAGCAATGTCGCGGCCGTGCGCAGGTGCTGCTGGCGTGCCGCAGACACCGCATTCTGCTGTCGCGCAAGTGGTATAGGTGCTCCAACTAGGTGCTCGTGCTCCTTCGGCGCCGGCGCAAACACACTCATCCGGTGCCTCTTGAACCCCGCAACTTTCTGCTGCTGCGGCGCCGCGTCCTCACGCTCACGCGCGCGCCGCTCGCGCTCCAGCAACGGCGCGGCGGAGCCCAGGTACCGCTGGCGGTGCGGGAACACCGTATTTTTCTGCCGAACAAGCGGCGTTGGCGAAGGATTTCCCATCTGCAGCGACTGCGCCAGGCGGTGCAGGGGCTGGGAGGCGTGCTGCTGCGACCTCTTCCGCACACCCGCTGCACTAAGCGCCTCCCACCTCTGCGCCGGCGCAAACACACTCATGTGGCGCCTCTTGAACCCCTGATCCCTAGGGGAACGCTGTGCCCGTGCCTCACGCAGGCGTCGCTGGCGGTCCAGAAACGCCACGTTCTGCGCTCGCGCATTTGGCGCGGGCGTGGGGTCCGCTCCCTGCGGCGACTGCGGCAAGTCCTGCAGTGGTCGGGGTGTTTGCTGCTGCGGTCGTCGGCCGGGGGTTTGGTAGGTGGTGGCGGGCAGGCAGAAGGGGCTGGGGTCGTTGGAGCCGCTGGGGGCGTGGACGGGGCGTAAGGCCGGGCGGAGAGCGTTGGGCATGGGAGTTTCTGGGACGAACGAGTCTGAGTGCGGGACGGCGGCCGTGGGTTGTTTCGCGCCTGGTGTCGCAGGGGCCTGCACGGGTGGGTAGGCCGGGGTTGGGTAAGCGCGGCTGGGGCGAGTGGCTGGCTCGGCTTGGGGCGGACGGTGGGGTGTATAGCCCTGCGCTGGAGGGGCGCCGGGTGTGGGACCTGGGGTCAACGGGCCCTGGTTTGGCGTCTGCTGGTTCTGAATGCGCTCGGCTGAAAGATCGAAGGAGAAGGGCGCTGGCTGCATTTTTGGTTGCCATGCGGACAGGCCGCAACTGGAGCCAAGCTTGTAACTTTCGCGGGAGGTTCGCAGAGGGTAGTCGTTTGTAAGGCCCTTACCTTGAGCTTTGCCCGCGAACGAGTCGTGCAGCCATTGGAACATCTTTGCTTTCTCCGGGTTTGCCGTGTTGTGGCGTTGCCCCTCGACCGTTGTGCGGATTTCTTGCCTGATAAACCCGGCCGAGAAGCGGTCGGTTGGGTCATACCTCATGCAGATTTTGACCAAGGTTCTTAGCTCTTCGCTGTAATAGCGGCATACCGGCATGCTCTGGATTTTCTGCAAATCCCCAACCAAGTAATTGGTCTGTTCCAAGTTCTCCCTGCCCAGGTAAGCGTGCATCAGATTGTGCGCAATGGTCCCGATGCCCCACACATTTGTGTGAGAGAGTAATTTGTCATTCTTTAAGGGGTAGACGTAGTTGTAAGCCTCGGGGGCGAAGAAGCCTTCGGTACCCGATTGTTTGTAGGCGATTGGGTTTGCTGGGTCGCTGGGATCTGTCGTGAACGCGAGACCGAAGTCAGCGAGCTTTGGCGTGGGATAGAATGGAAACGTCTTGTCGTCCGGAACGTCGAGGAAAACGTTGTCTTCGGCCGTGTCAGTCTCAGCATGTTCTCGATCGCGATACATGGGGGTAACTTACGGCCTTTAATGTCCCGATGGACAATTGTCGTTTCGGGTCCGTGAGCGTCGCTCGCCTGCTCCATGGACTCACAAGCCCGGGCAAGCGATTCGATAATCATCCAAATGGCAGGCTCCGGGACCCATTGGTCATCTTCGTCGCATTGCTCCGTTAAGGTCTCCACATTAGCTAGATCTCCATAGGGTGCATAAGCAACGTATTGGCGCATCGTCCAGGAGGGCCGGTGTTGACTCCAGCCGCGAGGCTCGACGATGCAAGACTGCCCGTTCGTGTTGAAGCACATGCTCTGCAGATAGAACTCAAGCGGAATGCGATTGTTCAGATTGAACGGATCTCCATGCCAGTAACTAAAACTTTCCCAATGTGACGCATCCATGGCTTGATCTTTACGTGCGACGCGCTGCGAAGGATATAAGCGGGGGTGATGCGATAGCACCAGCGGGAAATTCACTTACATCGGTGATCATCCCATGCTCATCCAGCTTCAGCCATAAGCCAACCTTGGTCATGCCGCCCCCAAGTTCTTCGGCGCCTTCCCATCTGCCAGGAAAGAGAGCTTCGTCAAGGGCCGAGCTGAGAAACTCCTGGGCGGTTTCGTATCGCCCATGCCCCTCGACTTGAGCCTCTCCTCCAGCAGGTGCATAGAGTGGCTTCTTCATAGACACAGGCGCACCAAGTTGCTCCGCAAATGTCTTCATGTGGCCATGTTCCACCCACCCGTTCTGCACAAGGCCCGTGAGGTACTTCTGGGCGAGCTTGGGACTCGGCCACTCAGGCCCCATCTTACTGTGCACCTCGACAAGGTATTCCAAACTTTCACACATCGCTATTGTATAGCTCAGAACCCGCTTCCAGGCGTCATACGCTCGTCCACCTTTCAACCGATCCACCTGCTGGCCGGCAACAATGGCATCTTCGAGCGGTTCGAAAGCGACAGCGATTTCGGACTGACTTGCGCGCTTCCTGTTCCAGTAGTTCACCCAGTGGATTTCCTTGGCAACACGTGTCCGCTCATCAACGGTCAGGGACATCCATTCCTGATCGATCTGGTTCTCGGTGACACGCCCTGCGGACTCATTATCAGCCACGACGCCCTTTCCGTTCGACTCGTACACTTACCTGCCAATAAGAACAATCTGAAAACAGTGAACTCGCGCTGCTCGCGATGCAAATCCGCTTGGGCCGCCATTGTCGATAGAGATGCTGGTGGAGAGTCGCGGGTATCGCGTTGAGGTGTCCGTAGAAGATGTTTGCAGGTGGAACCTCAAGACGAGAAAGTCGGCGTTGTAGTATGATAGTCCATCGTCGGCCGGATGCGGCGATTTGTCTCCTTTGTTGATTGCATTGTGCTCTGTTGACACTCTGCTATTCTCCAAACGCTGCCGCGAGCCTGCGGTGTTGAGTGTCCTCTGAACGCTTGAAGCTCAAGTGCAATTCCATTTTGCCCATTACTGCTTTGAGGCGACTGTGACCTGAGAAGCCGGCGCTGTTGACTGCCTTCCCTTCTGACATGATCGGACGTTGCTTGCGAGGTGAGTTCTTTGTGTGAATTTTGAGAAGATCCATTTGCAATACCTGCTTTGACCTGGAATGTCGCGAACAAAGAACCTCGTGCGAAAGTTATCCCCGCAACTTACCTCCGCAGTCGAATCGGCCAGGCTCGAGGCCGACTAAGAGCAAACCAAAGTGTATCATTCTACTACCGAGCGAACGCCTCTTTTGCCTGTCGGGTATCCATCGCGCGCACACAACAGGACCGAGCTCCATCCACTCATGCCATTAGGTCACCACAAACCTCATTCCCACAACCAGCGTTTGTTCCTTGAAATCCCCGTTGCGCTGCTTTCCCACCTGTCGCTGCGCACTTTCTTCCACCGCATACCCAACGCGGCTGCCTTGGCATATCTCAGGGAGCTTGAATTCACGCAAGGCCTCCGCAGGCGACTGCTCGTACGGATTCCACGTAGTCGACGTGCGCTTTGCACCCCGTGTCAGCGAACGTTGAGGCGGGGGCACGACTTTGTCTTCATGAGCTTGAGGGTCTTCTTGAATAGGGTCCGGGGACTCAGCTGATGATGCACGGAGGCGCTTCTGCGACTTCACAGGGGTGTGCGTCGGTGAGTTTGCGAGAGCGGAGGCACGAGTGATGCGCAAAGCGTCTGGCTTGCGGGAAGGCGTCTTTTTACGCGAAGGCGTGCTGCCCGTCATTTCGACGTCTGCAGAACCTTTTTCATCAGCGCGGAAGCGCGAGAGCTTTCCAGCATTCCGTTGATGAGACTTTGGCGTGTCAGCGGGAATCTTCGGATTGATGTTGCCTTCTCCATACAATGTGGCGTCGGCGAAAGGGTTCTTTTCGAATTGAAGCCTTCCCGCCTCTTCGAGGTTAACATCATTGTCCATCTTATCGACCAGAGCATTGTGGGCGAATGTGACCTGCTTCTTAGGCGAGGGGGCTGCTTCGCCTGTAGTGACAGTCTTCTTCAACCTTTGCATCGCTTCGAGATCTTTTTTGATTTTATTCATCTCGTGATCCTGGTTGAGCTTGCTCATCTGCTTCACATCACCCAAACGCTGTCCAAGTGTGCGGCGAAACTTTCCCGCTTTGCCTTTCGTACTCTCGTAGCTCTCAAGCACCATGTTCAAGTCGACGTCAAAATCGAGCTCACGAAAGAGGTCGATCGCTTTCTTTGGCGTGGGCGACACGTTCAAAGATTCGCGCATTTTGATACGCTTGCTTGGAGCCGACGCGGGAGAATCGTTGGCCAAAATTGTGTTCCAGTCCCGTGTGCGACTGGGGAGATTAGGACCCGGACCCGTGAATGGTGACGGATAAGATGTGGGGGCGGAGTCTTGGGCATGCACCACGCTCTTGAAATCTTTGTCGATCATGCGCGTGGGCTGAGTAATGTATGCCGTACCAGCGCCGAATTTCTTGCCATTCCCAGCCGTGACAACGATGTCGATGACGCCCAATCCGCTTTGAGCACTGAGTCGCCCAGGCATTGAGACGTTGGACAAGGACAGCAAGTACTCAGCAGATGGAGTGAAGTGGCCTGCATCGTTCTTGCCTCGAATACCAGCCTCGTCAACAAGTTTGGAAGCCACAGCGTTCCACGTCTGCGCTGCATCGTTCTCGTTGTTGGCTGACGCCTGCACGTTCTGCTCATACACCCACGGCTTTTCGAATTGTCTGTGCACCCTAATTCCGGCGAATCGTGTTCTTCGGTCATCAGGCTTTGCTGCTACTCCTGAATGGCGAGAAGCGATGTAACGCATAGCTGTCAGCTGACCATTGAGGAAGACATCGACCTTGAGATCTTTTCCTTTGCTGACAATGTGTCCGTTGCGGCTGAACTCGGGCAAGAAGGTGGCGGGACTAAGATCAAGGTCCAAGCACAAAGCCCGCGTCGTAGGCCCCTTGCTGGCTATGAATTCCCTCTGGCCTTTCGCAGGACGTGGTTGTGGCTTCTGCTGTTCGGAGGCGGCACCATCGAGGATCTCGATGGACTCTGTGGGAGTGGTAGCTAGAGGTGTGAGGGGCGAGCCTTCGCTGCTTTCGAGTTGTTCGGTACGGTCAAGGACGCTCGCCGTCAAATCATCAGCAGTGGCGGTGACCAGAGGTCGCTTCTTCAAATCTTCACCAGCCTCGACCATGAACATCGCCATGTCGCGCTCAGCACCAATGAACTGGACCACTCGCTTCTCTGAGCCATCCTCGCTCAGCACTCTCTCTGGCATAAGCTTTCCTTCGTCGAAGACGCTATTGACTCTTGCCACGTCTGCAGTCTGCTTCGGACCTTGCCTCAGATCGACGACGGTCGAAAGCGAGGCTTCGAGGTCGCAAGTTTTGAGGGTGGCGGCGACGCCTAGCGCCCTGTAGTTGGGCATCGTGAGGTACTCCGTGTGTTGCGATCTTTGAAAGATCTGTACAAGTCCACTTTGCCTATGAACTGGAACAGAACAAGTGTGGCTGATGTTCGTGGTGCACAGCAACCTTGAAGCTTAGACCACGCCTGGCGTTTGTCCGCGGATCGAATGTTGGAGAACGAGGCAGGAGCGATGCTAAGAGCGAGGTACCCCAAGAAAGAGCGATGCACGGGTGCTGGCGATCTTTCGGAGCGTCTCTTCGTGCCCTCGTGACATTTCGATCTGGCTGTTCAGCGCGAAGTACACCCAAGACGAAGGGCCGCAAGAAGCATGGACCGGCTCTGATCAATCTCAGGCGGGCAAAGTGCGGCCATTCCGGCCCCAGAAGGGGAAGGAGCGGTCCATCCAAGCTCGCTGTCGCCACGGTCAGCGCCTTTCTTCGCCAGTGAATTGGACAGAGCACGTTCTCACAAGCAAGATCGAGCTTCCATGGTCAGCAGAAGTATCATGAATTACAGGTTTTCTGTCATGGTCCCCCGTCCTCAGAATGCGCATTTAACCGCGCCGCATGCCCTCCGTGATGATACCAATGTTCGGGGTTTCCAAACTATCGCCGAGTTCCACGATTGTTCGATCGTAGACCCTTGCAAGCCCCATGTCCCAGGTATCGTCGTCCTCCTCCCTATTCATCCTGCCATTCTCATGATCCTCACCTTCCAAAACAAGCCCATCTTCATCGTCAGTATCCATGGGAACTCCCCCACTCGGCTCATTATCCTCTCCCTCAAATTCAAACTCTCCCCTCTTAAACGACTCCATAACACCAACTCTCGTTCTTTCCACCAAACTCCGAATCCTCACCTTCTCCGTCCCGCTCACGCCCCTCGCGCCCGCAAACCCAGGTAAGGTCTCCTCAGTTTCAAAATCCTTCCCTTGCAACAAAGATGCGAAGGCATGATCAAGCTTTCCCAGCACTCGGAACAGACTCTTCGGCGTAGGCGGCATGGCGCCCACGATCGTCGTGAGCAGCAGCGCCAGGTTGATCAGATACGGCACCTGCAGCCCCGGACTGCCGCTCACCCACACGACGTCTACCAGGTCGCCAATATTTCTGCATGCCTCCTTCATGCTGCTGTAGCCTTTGACATCGCCCCAGCTGTCGGCCTGATCGCGCGCTTCGTCGCTTAGGCCATTACCTGTGGGCGTCGTGCGCTTTGCGAAGCGGCGCTGAATATGCAGGATACGTGAGTCGACGTGACGGATAAAAGTGCTTTCTTTCGTGCCGCCGGGTTTCAGCGGCGATGCGCGGGGGGGCGGTAGAGCTGTTGTCGACGAAGTCTTGGTCGATGCGGCTGAGGGGGCGGGGGAAAGGAAGCCTCCGGAGTGTTGGTAGGCCATTTTGTCAATCTTTCACGGTGGCATTATTGGGCCAAAATGATCGCTCATGTCACCAGCAAGGCTGTCAAGAGAGAGCGCAAATGAACGGCAATGAAGAGTATGAGGTAAGAGCGTGGATGCGCGGCAGCAGGGTAACGTCAACGAGTGAAAGCTTGGCACTAGCTTCCAATCACATGAAACTGCATGTGAAAGTATTCCGTTCGCTCGCAGCAAAACATTGGTGGGTATCATAGTAGAAAGAGCAACGCTTCTAATAGATCCTCCTCTTAAAGCTACAAAGCCAGAGCTGAGTTCCACATCTTCCTCGCACTCAAGAAACCCACCGCTGCGCCGTCTTGTCGTAGCCGATCAGATCCAGCTCGATGTTGAGCGATCGCAGCATCATGTCGACTGTGAAAGTCTGGGCACCCTGTCAGCGCTATCATGCAGTCTTTCCCTGTCAATATGTTCAACTCACATCACCGTCAGCTCCCTGGTTCTGCCATACGTGGTCCGTTGTTGCTGAGGCCTGGGGCCTTTCGTCTATCTCAGCTGCATCCATCATCTCCTTCTTCACCCGCCGCTTTTCCTTCTTCCGCCATTCCTGTTCTCCTTCCGGTAGCTCCTCGCCCTGACTATCAAACTCGCAGTCCGCATCATCGTCTTCCTCTGCTTCCGGCGCAAACTCACCAAACCCACCCGATCGATCGTGCTTGCGCTTCTCACTCTCCTTCCACGCCGAGACACCACCCATGCGACATACACGCTCCTTTACCGACCCGAAAAGCTCTTCTGCTGCTGTCTGCGCAGCGATCTTCCACTCCTGCGCGAGATTCTCGAGGTCGCTGTCGGTGGAGGAGCTGTTGATCTGGGCGGCTTGTTTGAGGGTGTCGATTTCGTTCTTGATAGTCCGTATCTGAAATTCGAGAGACGAAACAACTTTCTGAGCCGCTACCTCGGCTGCATCGCTGCGCTTTGAGCGCGGTGTGAAAGCTTGCTGTCTACGGATAGGCGTGGCTTTTGATGGCTGAGCGGGAGGCTCCGCTACTGGTGTAGACGCCGTTTGCCCCTCTTGATGATAGGCTCTGATCGTATGCGCCAGGGTGCTTGGCTTGTATGAGCCAGTCCTTCTGGTCGTCTGCTTTAGGGGGGTGCTGGCCGTCTTCAGAGGCGAGACGAAGGGCTTTGCCAGGGAGGACGTGCTCTCATTGAGCCTTCTGCGCTTGACGTTGAGCGGCGAAGACATTGCTCGTAAGGTCCTTTGTCCTGAAAACCGTACACAGTTTGATTCAGTGTATGTTCGGGTTGTAGATGGACAGGCGGAAGCTTCCATCCATTGCCGGGCGCGTCTGAGTGACGCGACGCGACATTGGCGGGTTCGAGGCGGGGCAGGCGATCCCCGGCAGCCCGGCCCGGACGGCGCGCTTGTCTGGTCCGACTTCAACAGCAAGTCAAGACGAATCGCTACTTGCTGCTCTGCCTGGCGAAATAAGCAAGCCATGGCAGTGAGAAAGATGCCCACCACGATGGTGATCATCAAAGTCCCTAGCCGGTGTATTCTGCATGGCGTGGCTGCAGCCGACGTTGGGGACGCGGCTAAGTCAGCTGAGGTGTTGCCAGCGTGCTGCAGGTAGCCCCGTAGCGGACGCACAACCTGCACGAGAGCGAGCGAACGACACTTCATGCCGACGACCCGCTATTCCGCCCTCGCTGCATGGGTTTGAACACGTTAGGTATGACGGGCGCTCGTGCAGTTGACAGCAACAAATGCGCAGCCGGGCATGCAGCGAGACGATCCGCTCTGCATTTGCTTGCATCAATGTGGACGGGGGGAACCTACGGGCGTAATCCGCCAACAAAGGCACGACTGTCGGAGGTTAGGTAAAGAGGTGGTACTTCCGTAGCCGATCAGGTACCTTCTCTCGCCTCTCTCGCCTGTGAGTGCCCGTCAGCTCGTACTGATTCGATTTAAGCGGCGGATTGCGAGTCAGGTTTTTCGAAATGTCACTACGTAGGGGTATTAGAGCATTCGGGCGTGTATCCATTCAGAGCCTGCCGGCTCTACGACTGCTGTCTCGGCACATCCGTAGGTTTCGTAGCGAGCACGCCGGCACAGGAGGTGTTGAGTTCAAAATGGGGGATAGTGCCAGGTCACTTTTCTTCAAGCCCGTCACTTGGGGCGCGAACATGGCTTGGCGATGCGGGCGACTCAAGTGTCTTGAACTTAGTATCGAGTCACTTCGCGTGGCATGCTGTCCTGTTTACGTCGTATTTTCCAGGCCTGGTGGATCGAAGAGTCACAACTTGGGTCTATGCGATAGTTCTGCCAGCATTCGAGGATTTGAAGAAACCGCGAGTCACTCGATAATCACGGCAGTTCAGACGTTCAAGTAGCTGAAGAGAGAAGAGGCGAACAAAAGAAAGATTGATCCGGATTCTTTAATCTGTACAGCCTCCTCGATTTCAAGCTGCTCCTTGTCGTATGCTGACCCTCACATCGTCTTTCAGCCTGCTGCCACCGACGCATTCCCTAAAGCTTGCTGATGAACATCCTCGAGGCGAAGGTCCTGAGGTTCTTCGGCAAGATGTACTTGGACATGGCGTAGACCAACAGAGGGATGATGGTCATGGTGAAAACGACCTCGTTCATGAAGAAGAAAGGCACGAGCTGAGGCATGCCAGCCTTGACGGGGGTCTGTTTGCAAGGTGCTCGCGTTAGCTGCTGCGTGTCGAGACCGCGCGGATATGCTCATCCATCCTGCCTGCTTTCCTGCCCTAACCACATACCATGTTCTTGCCCGGCGCAGGTGCAGCAGCGAACCACTTGTTCTTCATCGGCATCATCTCTTTCTGTGACTGTGTCGAGACGGGCTTCGTGCTGTAGGGAGCGGCCACGGCGGCGCGAAAGGCCGTGGGGCGGATCATGTTGCGGAGGGCGCCCTGAGCGGACATCTGCATGGGCGCACGGAGCACACGGTGGGCGGACATGTTGTATTGAGTGGATTCGAGGTGGTGGTGGATTCGGAAGTGCTGCTGTCTGATGGACTTCTCCTCGCCATGATGCTGGGTGAAGTCGGCAAAGACTCTCGCCAAGCCCATGCACGGACCACTTGATTGACCTCCCGCCTCGCCTCGCTCGCCTTCTCCCATCCGCCTCCGTCCCCGAAGTATCTGAAGTACTCTCGCTACTGTACAACTTAAAAGAACATACTTTCACTACTCCGAAGCCAGTTCAAGACGATGTGCTTGCAATCTGAACGTGTCTGACAACGACATTTCTTTGCACGCCAAAACGTGTTCCCAAGCGCGCAGAGGAGCGCGTTGCCGAGCTTCGTCCAGGTCGAAATCACCATGTCCACCACTGGCTCCACTGCCCCGAGTGCAGCGGGGGACATCTCGATCGCTAACCACACATGACGGTTCGGTATTCGCTTAAATGCCTTCATCGACTCGACTGTCGACAGGGGAATACCAGAGACCGCGGGCAGGCTCCGCCTCGAGCAAGATAACACGGCTGCAGACCTTTCCCCGCTTCCTTCGCTGTACCGTCCCACATCGCTGGCGGGTCCTCGAGGAGATCTTCGCGCCGGCGCTGTTCGTGGCGCTCACGCGTCGTCTCTTAAAAAGCGGAGAGGAGGGTCCTGGTTTCTCGTTCTGGGCATCATGAGCTACCGGCTGCAAAGAAGCGAAGAGCTAATGCAATCACAACGGCTGCATAGGCATGCGTGTCTAGCAGGTCATAGGTATTTCCAACCGTAGTCACTCCTGCGACGGCCAAAGCCTGGCCTTCACGTGGCTACTGCGCTGCAAGTTCAGTCGTCTGAGGCACAGACCTCTCGGAGACACGAGGCAGACGGCATTCGCTTCGCCATTCACCTGCTAGCCCTCGTGAATTGCCCCATTGCTGTGGATCACGATCTTTCACTGCCGCACGTGATTATTGCAAAGGGGCATCTGCACACAGCTTCGAGAACCGCAAGTATTCACTTCCGTGTCTTTTGCAATTCACATGCTTGGCTTCCTTGTGCCTCTCTCGTGGGCTGTTCTTCCTCCGCCTGATAAAACTCCACTCTTACCTTTCCTTTCTACCATTCTCCCCAACTTTCGTCCAACATTGCACAACCCGCCCCCCCTCCAAAAATCACAGCCATGCTTCGCACTCTTGCCAGAAACCTGGGTGGCCCTTCTAGACGGATCAATCCCGTTGCCTTTCGCTATCCTCAACACCAAGCACCAATGCTGCGCGCACCTTTGGCGACGATCGCAGATGAGATCCGTCCAAACCTCGATACACTCGACGCCCCGGTCCTGGCGGAGCATATTCAAGCCCCCACGCATTCGAGCGGTACTCAGTACTGGCGCAAGATCGGAGTGTGGCAAGACGTATCCGAGGGAGACTTTCTGAAATATAGGTGGCAGGTAAGGCTACGTGAGATCGAGTATCTCAATCGGAAAAAGACTGACCAATTGAACAAGGTCGCCAACACGATCGATCGCAAAGATAAGCTTCTTCGCTTCCTCTCGACGGTCCTTCCCCCAGTGCTCCCTCGCTCCAGGAATAGCAACTCGCTTCTCACGCACCTCAAAACGCGCGACGACTTTCTTTCAGACGTCGAAGAGGGCATGAAACTCGCTCCTATGTCTGTTCGTCTCACGCCTCATGTTCTCAGCGTCGCCGACTGGAACAATCCCCTTGATGACCCCATCCGCCGTCAATTCATCCCGCTGAGATCAACGATGAAACCCGACCACCCGTCACTGACGATGGACTCACTGCATGAGACCGAGGATTCACCGGTCCAGGGCCTAGTTCATCGGTACCCCGAGAAGGTGCTCTTCCTTGGTCAGTGCAGAGATTCCGGCAGACCAATAGGAGTCTCGATGCTAACATGGTTACAGCGACTTCGGTTTGCCCAGTCTACTGCCGCTTCTGCACCCGTTCCTACGCCGTCGGCAACAACACCGAATCCGTCACTAAAGCGTCCATGAAACCCACACGCCGTCGCTGGGAAGCCATGTTCGAACACATTGAGAATACTCCTGTAATCCAAGACGTCGTGGTATCCGGCGGCGACTCTTACTACCTACAGCCAGACCAGCTCAAGTACATCGGCGAGCGTCTGCTTTCGATCCCACACATCAAGCGCTTCCGTTTCGCAACCAAGGGCTTGGCGGTGTGCCCGAGTCGTGTCCTCGACCCCGACGATGGATGGACCGAGGCGTTCGTTCAAATCAGCAACCAGGGCCGCCGCATGGGCAAACAGGTTGCCATGCACACCCACTTCAACCACCCAAACGAAGTCACCTGGGTCACCGAACTGGCAGCGCGCCACCTCTTCGCCCGTGGCGTCACCGTCCGCAACCAAAGCGTGCTCCTCCGCGGCGTCAACGACGACCAAGCCACAATGTCGACTCTCATCCGTAAGCTCGCCGACTTGAACATCCAGCCTTACTACGTCTACCAGTCCGACATGGTAAGCGGAGTTGAGGACTTGCGCACACCGCTATCGACAATCCTCGAGCTCGAAAAGCACATCCGCGGCACCATCGCAGGCTTCATGATGCCCCAGTTCATCGTGGACCTTCCTGGTGGCGGCGGCAAGAGGCTCTCCAACAGCTTCGAGACCTACGACCGCGAGACCGGCGTGAGCACGTGGAAGGCGCCCGGCGTCACCGACGGGACGACGTTTGAGTACCACGACCCTATCGCTTGAGTCGTTTAGATCGAGGGTCACACGAGCAGCGAGTGGCGACGCACAGGCCGACGGTGAAGGACGGAGTGAAGACGGCGCGATCGGAGTTGGAGGAGTCAAAAGACAGAGGCTCCTTGAGATTGGAATTGTTGCATTCATCACAAAGGGACAAGGTAATACTAGAAAGCGTGGACAGCCTGCCGAGGACGGCCCATTCTCGGTGGGAACACTTCTATAGATACCAGATTTACTTCTCAGAAAGCCAGTAAAGAACATCCATTCCTTTCCCCCTTCCGCCCAATACTTCGATCACACAATTCCCCCCTAATGCTTCTCACTGAGCACCACCGATTCCCCACACCCCTCCGCCCCCACCAGCCCCCCAAGCATAACCTCAATGGGCACCTTCACATCGGCCACATTCGCGGCGGTGTTCGGCTTGTCCGCGAACGCTGCCTGCTGCTCCGCTGTCTGCAGGTCGTGCTGGTGAATCTCCACTTGCGTGGCGCCCTTGGGCAGCGGCTTGCGCGTGTGCTGCAGACCTGGATCTGTGGGGATATGATATTAGTTTGTGGAAAGTGGATAGGGGGCGAGCGGTGAGCCGTACTGGCTTGCAGGATCTGGTTGAGCTCGTCGACGGTGATGACGGCGAGGCCGTCGGGGACGAGGGGCGGGTAGGAGGCGCGGTATTGGTAGACGAGGACTTTGGTTGTGGGCGACATTGTGGCTAATGCGTGCGTGTTTGGGGTGGTTTGGGATGGGGGCAAAGGGATCGGCTGAGTGAGTGTTTGCGCACGGGTGGGAGGGGGTTGCGTGCTGTAGTGATTGCTTTGATGTGCGGTCGCGGGCGATGAGGCCGCAAAGGGAACTTGTTGGATAAAGAAATGTTCAGTGTGGTGTTGGTCTCGGAGTGGCTTACGGATGAGGACAATGGGTTTCGTGAACGAAATTGATCTCGCGCTGGGGCAGGGCCACGGTATCAATTACACAGGCGCTGCCAAGGGTTGCTGAAGGCTGGTCACGGCCTCGAATGCTCCTGTATCCAGTGCACACGACCTGACGTGCCAGAAAGCATGGAAAAGGACGCCTTGGCAGGGGCGATGTGCGCATCGCAAAGGACCGCCGTCGCACCATGGCGCTACCCGGCTCGGCATCTTCATCGACGGTGTCGGTCATCCCCATATCGCTCGCGACTTCGTCTTCTCCTGCGCTCATCTTCGTACCCATCGTCGCGATGGCCCTTCCGATCTGGACCATGCCTCTCACGCTCATAGCGACCCTTTCCACGAGGACTCCTACTCCGTGATCTGTGTCTGGGGCGCTCGCGATCATCCTCCTCGTTTCGCCGCCGCCGCTCGTTCCTGTCGAAAACGTAGTCGTAGTTGTCGCCCCGATCTCTCCTGCCCTCCGCACCCCTGTAGTGCCGTCGTTTCTCCAAACTCTCAATACCACCAAAGCCACCACCCCTGGATCTCGCAGTCTTGGAGTTGGTTGAGCTACGCCAGTCCTGCGACAGCTTTGAGACGCTCTGCGAGAAATCTACGTGGATTCGGTGGTCGTCGATGAGGACACCCTGCATCTTGAAGTAGGCTCGCTCGCAGTCTTCTTTGTTGGCGAATTCGATGAAGGCGTATTGCAGGCTGTCGCCACTCTTCTTGTCTCGAATCACCTCACATGACAGGATCTTGCCAAAGCGAGAGAAGATCAGTTCCAGGTCTTCGTCACGAGTGACGGGGTTCAGCTTGCAGACGAAAAGGATTTGCTCAGGGGGCGTAACGTCGGCGGATGGGAGGTCGCCGATCAACTCAAGGGTGAGGGCCTGAGCTCGTGCTTCGCGTTCGCGCCGCAGCTTTTCCATCTGCTCTGGGTCCGCATTCTCTTCGAGCACCTCGTCATGCGCGATGCGCACTGTGGCACGTTGCTCATCGGACGGGACCGGGCTTTGCGGTGGTTCAATCAAACCGGGAAGGTCTTCGAAAGGATCATCGAGCACCACAGTGTGCAGTACGCGAATGTCCTTCAAAGGTCGCCCCGAGTGATCGACGAACGCTGTGTTGATTTTCTCGAGCGCATCGAATCCCTCCACCACTTCGCCGAAAATTGCAGCTTTTCCGTCGAGCTGCTCAATGTTCTCGCCCAATGTAATGAGGAATTGGCTGCCGGCAAATCGATCGTCCGAATTGGCCTTGGACGGCGTGGTCGCCATGCTCACGGTGCCTCGCTCCGCATGCTTTCTCTTGCGAGATATCTCCGGTTGAAACGTCATTTTCTCTTTCTTCGAGGCGCGCTTGGTGCGGCTGTCGGGGAGACCCCATATCGAGGATCCGCCATCGCTATCTTTGGATTCAGGGCCGATCGGGTCGCCCGTTTGGAACGAGAAGTTGGGCTGGACGTTGTAGACCGGGGAGAAGTTGTAGTATTTGGTCTTGCAGAGCTTTAAGAAGCTGTGGGCCCACGCCCAGGTCTTAGCAATCTGATCAGCCATGATTACGCGCGTGGTGCAGGAGTACGTGGAGAAAGTGCGCAGTGGAAATGGTAAAGACTTACTTCTCGCAGCATTTGGGCGCATCGTCGACGAGAAGGTCGATTGTGACATCGCCAACCGACGTCTCGAGGAGCACTGACATTGCCCGAGGCCCGAAGCCGAAGGTCCGGATGCAAAGAGGGAAGATCTGGTGATTTCAAAAGGGTCTCTGCCCAGTGTACTCGTAATGGTGAATTGAGAACCGAATTGCCTTCGCATGTTTCCCGGGATTGAAGACGCTCGGAAGTAGCCGGGCAACCAGGGACGGGACGGATGCTGGAGGCACTTGCTCGGCCCGGGGCGGCTCCACGTGACCGACCGGCTATCGCCGACGAGATCCGAACCCGAACGGGCCGACGAAGCGTCAATAAAATCATGCTGCTGTTTCACGTTCAACCACCACCACCTTCCGTGGCACCGATCTTCCAGTCGTGTCCACGACCATTCTTCGGGAATGGCGCTGCAAGGATGGTGCAGCGCTCGCAAGGCTGCATGTCCAGGTGCATACCTCAGCGGAAGGCGCGTTACGGCAGGAGACTCACCTCTTCAGGTTGAGGGGCAGTGCATTGATCGCGTCACCCTTCGTGGCCGCTTGCATGAAGACCTACATATTGGTTGGGCCCCTTTCGCTCTATTGCGAGCACTTCGGGCCCCACGGGTCCAGGCTGTTGGCGCATCCGGTCTTTTCCCTTGCTTTTGAAGCCAAGAGGTGATGCGTTTGACCCGAGCGTTCAGGTTCCGACCTCTGATGCCAAACCCTCGCGTTGGAGGCGCTCACTGGACCCGATGCCGTGGCAGTGGAGAAAAAAGACAGGGAAGCGATCCATGTCGAGACTGAAGCAGCGCTGCACCTCTGCAAGCCCACCCATGTTCCGCGATTTCTCTACAGGCCGGCTATTTCATTTTCCAGTGGAAGCCTCCAACGTTTTGCAACCCCATTTTTGATCCGAGAAGGTTGACACAAGTATTTGCGAAGCCGTTGTCGTGCTGCGCCGGCTGCACCCCCAACGTGCCGCTGCAGGGACTGGAAGGCTGCTCGAGCCGTAGCTGGGTGCACAACATTGCATCTCGCGCTTACTTGCGCGCTTAACTGACGTTGCAACTCTGACCGCGATTTTGCGAGCGGTCGGAGAGGCCTACGTTTGCTCCTCGGTTTCAGTGTTAGAGATTAGCAGTCTGGGCTGCATGTATCCAACTCCTCTCATCTTTGGTGACCCGGAAATCGGACCTTGGCTGTTTCTTAACTTGGTTCTTGGGTCATGTGGCTGACTTCCTCTGGCCGGCGCCGCGCTCCTGGACAAGTCCCTCACCAAATATGGCGCCTCGATGCAAGAGGCGCTCCAGAACGGTCAGCAGCTCCACCGATCGGCTTGTTGGGTTTCATTAACGACAAACCCTGCACCTTAGTATCCTGGTCGCCTAGTCTCGATCTCTTAGTGGTCGATCCGGGAGTGAAACAGCAAGCTTGTGTAGGCATCCGACGAAGATGGATTCTGCTGGTTGGATCGACAATCGTAGGCAGACGTTAGCTCATTGCAGCTCATTGCAGCTGACTTGCGGCAGACAATTTCTAGAAGATGCACTGGCAAAGGTGACACTATCTTCGCGAGTGCAGCCTCGTGCAAAACCTTGAGCTGGTCGCAAATGACACATCATGCACTCCCAAAATGTCTGCGTGTCCTGTTGAGTACATGCATAAGACCCTTACCATGTTACGACCAGACGTTGAAGCCGCCGAGCAGGGTCAAACTTACTGTGCCTGCCATCGTGTCGGTACACAAACTCACCGGCTCTGGTGTGTTGAGTTCTATCCCATTGGTCTTCGGGCACAGTCATCAACGACCTTGCGATACCCTCTTCATAGCAAATGAGGCACATCGCACAGTGCACCGTGTCGCCTGACCCTGGTAGTCGTTGGCGGTGCTGTCCTTGGGCCCCACAGTCTTATGCAGCCGATCAGCGTGGACGTTTGAGAGTTGGCAGGAAGACAAACAGTTCTAGCGCTAGACTCACACAAGCCACTGGTAAAAGGACTGGTTGGCAGTCCAATCTGATGGAATCACTGCGACCTCTAATACGTCAGGTTCATACCCCCCGGCAGCATTGATTGGGCCCAGCCGCATCCCAGCGCTCTCTCAGGACAGCGCTAGTCCACGAGTTGCCTTCTTGACATTTGTGGCATGCAAACAAGTGTCAGGTCGTGAACCCTTCACCACCGCAACAGCGTTTGCTTGCTGGGTCCACCCATCCCATCGCCGCCCTCACAGCTGCCACCGCTTGTCCTCTGATTGCCTACCACTGCGCGACAACTCAGAGGTCTCTTGCTCCTCACCGCGCGTGGCAGAGATTTTCTGCATCTCTTGCTTGTCTCCAACCGTCATCGGAATCTCGCCGGCTCGTGCGTTATCGAGAAACACCGTTTGCTGATCGGACAGACCGTGGTGCGCTGAGTCCAGAGGAAATCTCACATGTGTTTGCAGGAATGGTGCTTTGATAATGTGCAGAATAATGATGACACAGTCCTATTACGGTGGCGACGCAGGCGGCGATCTCGACAATGTCTACAGGCCCTACCACCGCTCAATGAACAACACTGGATACTATGATCGAGCAGCTCCCTACGGCCTCTACGATCAACAGCGCCGCGATCTCAGGATGGAGTACGGCGACCGCTCAAATGCGCGAGGAATGATGCCTGAGCATGACAACCATGGACCTAACGATCATCCGCGAAGGCGTGTGGCTGTTGCGGTGCGTATCAATCAGTTCGTCTGGCCCATACAAAAGCTGATTGTGATCACAGTGTTCGAGATGCCGTCGTCGAAAGATCAGATGCTCGGGCGATCCAGGCGATGGCAGCGGCTGTACGGCATGCAGGGGAGCAGGGACAGACGTGTCGCTGTGCAATTTCGTCCGGGTATGTCGACAGATCAACAGTTCTTGCCTTAGTGCTAACACAAATGACAGATGAACGACACGCCGCTCTCCGCGATATACCTTCAGAGCCACGGGGGACCCAGTGTCACTATTCCAGGAACCGAGCACCATCGTGGGCACAATCCAGCGAATCCTGGGTATGGATCCGCGGTATATGGCGCCCAAAGCTACCAGCCCCACTCGCGAGCCTCTCTCCCTACTCTGCATACTCGCTCCACAATCCCGGTCGATATGGAGTCCCAGTACGATTCACCAATCGAAGCTTACACATACTCAGCTTCTGCGGGTCCAAGGCAAGACTCTTTCGCGAGCGGGTATGGATCCGAGCACTACTGTGCGTGGACTTCCACGGGAGGTCCGATGTCTGCCCCTCTGAGTTCATCTTACGAACACGTGGCACCTTACTCCTTGAGCTCGATGCCCAAGCAGTGCTTCACGCAGCAGCCGCAAGACGATCGCCTGCCAGGCGTTTCGACAGACGGCTTCTCAGCCCTCAACATGGGACATCTGCACTCCTCTCTCCCAGCACAAACGGTGCAAGAGCGCCGTCTCCCAGCGCCATACACTCTCACGTACCCGCAAGCGCAGTATTCCAACCCCGAAGTCCCAGAGATACGACCTCTGGCCGGCAACAACGAACCACGCGCGCACATCAACGGCGTCCACAGCCGCACCGCTATGCCCTGGAGCGCCGACAACAGCGCCTCCACCGACTCCCGCAACGATTCCATCACCAACTCGACCCAAACGCCCGGCTTCCCTCAGACCACCACAATCTCCAACCCGCAAAACACCACCTGCACAGTCGACGAGCCAGTCCTCGGCTACCAATTCAGCATGAGCGGCCCCAACAATGTCCCAACCCAAACCTCCGCCAACATTGACGTCTCGCCCACGACCGGCCCAGGCCTCTCCGACAGCTTCGCCAGCGCTCCCACCGCGTCAACAACCCACATGCTGCCGCCGTCCAACTTCCGCGGCCCGCAGAACAGCGAACGCACGCTCTACAGCCGCCCGTCGGGCTCGAGCCTGTACGGCTACGGTGCCGATGCGGGTGAGCGCCAGTCTGATCGCGGAACGCAGGATACGTCGGCTGCGTCTTTTGGACCTGCGCTCCGCCAGCCGCAGCCGAGGCACGCGGTCAATGCAGAGGCGCTGAGGCGACAGGGGTCGTTCGAGCACCAACAGCAGCAGCAGCAGCAAACACCGCAGCAGAGGTCCGCGGCCGCGGCGAGGATGTCAGTCTCCAGCTTGAATGCGCCTTACTAGGTGTGGCGCCTGGGCTGCAGCACCCGCCTGCGAGGGATTTGACGCTTCGTCGGCTGCTTTATGACACAGCTCTTCTGCTGGTCCTCCGAGAGCATGACATGCCTCAACGATTGACATCTCGTTTTTCCATTCCGATCGAAACGTCAGCACGGATAACCGAAAAAGAGAAAAAAAGGGGCGAAAACGGAGACGAGAGAGCCCACCGACACCTCCTTCATCCCAACGACGACACGACGACACAACCACATCACCGTACGACCACCGAAACCATCACAACCCCTCAAACGACCAACCTCTCACCGCACCATCCCACGCCCACACTACAACTCAGCGCCCTCTGACGCACCTCACTCCAAGCCCTCCACACTCCATTCACCCCTGCTTTCCCAACAACCACTCAGACGCCCCCCGTCCTTTCCCTTTTTTTCGGCATCTCGGCGCAAAATCTGACAAAAGGTGGAAAAAGGGGCGCATTTTCGGTTCCACGGTCTCAATCGTTATTCGCAGGCGTTCTACTCAGGAGGGCAGGATGATGCTACGATACCAGGAGTCCCGTCCGATTTGGTTAACGACTCACTTGCTTACTTTATACGCCGGCGCACGTTATATAGTTGACTTTTCGGGTGGTCGGAGCGATGTACCTTATATAGTTTTGCTTGATGACCTGGGAGCAAGGAGCACGAATGAGTTTAATGGAACGCCTTTTTCGTTTTACATGCTCTCCTAGACTTTTCACCGGCGAAAAGCGCGCGGGACGCTGCGAAAGCCATTTTCACTCGTCTTCGCTCTCGTTGCCGTCCCCCGGCCTCGCGACCTCCCCCTCCCCGTCCACCAGCGGTACAATCCGGAAATCAACAAACGCCACCCCTTCGCTTCCACTTCCACTCCCCGTTTCCACCTCGACCAGAAACTGCAAACTCAGCACCCCCTCCTCATCCAACCGCAGCGAAACCTTCGCGGCCGACGCCATAGCGCGTTGTGCGGCCTTGAGCAGCGCGAACCGGAAGCTCGCGGATGTGCGTGCGGGGCACTGGAATGTCTCGAGCGCGGGCGTGTCTGAGGGCATGTCGGTCGTGAGGTCGACGGCGGCGGAGCCGAGGGCGCCGGCAGCTGCGAGGGATAGGTGCGTGCCGGTGCGGGAGGCGGGGAAGGCGCGTATGGTGAGGGTTTGGGGGTCCATGGATGCCAGCTCGTGGGTGGCTTCGAGGAGGACTGAGGCGCGTGTGATTGTTTTGAGGGCCAGGGCGTCGCGGTCGAAGGGGATTTCTTCGGTGCTGGGCGTTTCGTAGGTGGTTAGGTCGCAGCTTGTGGTTACGCCCGATTCGGACATTTGAATGCTCAAGGGGTGGCCGGGGCCGTGGTAGGTGAAGGCGCAGGTGCCGGTTAGACCGAGATTTTGAGTGGAGAAGGCGTTGAGACCCGCGTGGCGGTTGAGGCGGTGCGCAGCCATCGTGTCGTAAGCGTCGCCGGGGCGTTTGGCGGCGGCTGGGTCAGAGAGGCCGAAGATGTGGAGAGTTTCGAGCAGAGCGGCGAGGGAAATCTCGAAGGTCGGTGTTGGCGGCGTGTCCTCTTGGGACGAGGGCGGGAGCGGTGCGCGGTAGGTGTAGGTGGTGAAGAGAGACTTGTCGAGGAAGACGAAGGCTTCCATCACGCTACCGTCTTCAGTGCTGAAGCGGAGGCCCTCGGACGAGATGCGTACTTGAGCCTTCTTGGCGAAAGAAATACAGCGGAGCAGAAGCTGGAACTGGCGAGCGGACGAGGAGACGGCGGTGAAGAGTGGGCGTTCCGTGGTCATGGTGGCCGTCAGGAGTAGTGGCGGAAAATGCGGATGAGGAAGTGGACAAGACTGGACACGGTCCAGAAGGCAAAAAGGCCGCCGAATAGAATGACGAGGGTTGAAGTTACGGGATGAAAGGGGCGTTTGCCTGGGGGTGTTCTCCGAGCAGCGCGGGTCATGCTCTTTGCGTACGGGGCAGAGCTTCACGCCTTTGCGACGCGTCGTGATACTGGCAGGTCAGATCTTGAGCTCTATACGTAGACGCCCACTGCGCAGATCATAAAGACCGAGCCGAAACTGTTGCATCTCGTCAGCGAGAAGTCGAGCTCCATACCGCGCGTTAGCTTCGTGTCATACCCGAACGCCAGAGAGGCGGGAATGCCGTAGATAGGCAGTGCCGCGACGGTCTTGTTGCCTGCAGAGACTGTCAGCCGTGGCATTTACGATACCTATGACAACGAGGGTGGGGATCGAGGCAGGAGGACGCACTCAGGCCGAAGAGGCCGGTCAAAATGAGAGCGGACAGCAGAAGCGCAAAGGCGAGGGTGAACTGCGACTCCTTGCTCACGGATGGCTCGTAAGGCTGGCTGGCCGCGGCCTCCCAGATATCGTACAGTGGCGATCGAGACATGGGTTGGAGTTGAGAAAGAAATTTGATTGCAGATTGTCCGGAAGTTATGGCGAAGAAGTGTCTTTTAATTCGTGTTGAAAGGTGGAAAAGTCTCCCCGTTCAACATTCATGCCTCGAGGTTCGAAGTCGACAGTGTTGTAATCAAGGTTGGGACGAAAGTGCATGAATTCATAACTCTATGCAGAAATAGGTACATATATACTTCTGTGTGATCACGTGCTCTCAAGGCCTTGGCAGGCCCTTGCACAGCCACACCCACAACACTCCCCCTTCAATGTAAGGCTTTAGTTGAACATTGAAACCTCCTTAAGAATCAGTTGTGATCACTAGCATGTGCAGGTTGCATCTAGTGATCTGCAGGAGAGGAAGCTGGGGCAGCAGCTGGATGAGCAGCAGCTTGAGGAGCAGCTGGATGAAGATGAGAATGATGGCCAGGCTGGTGTGGTGGTGCCTAGCCCTAGGAAGTGGTGGTGGCTGTGGCCAGGAGAAAGGATGGTGGCAGCTAGGACCAGAAGGAGATGGAGTGCACAGAATGAGTGTTACGGTCACGAGACCAACCCATGGCCACGGGCAAGAATTGACGACGAGACCTCGGTTACAATGTCTCTGCTTTCCCAACCGAAGGGATGGAGCGACGAGAGCGACAGGAGCGACAGCGCTCCAAGCGACCATCGTCGACCGTCTTACAGGAGCGGAGCGACAGGAGCGATAGGAGCGACAGCGCTCCAAGCGACCATTGTCGCTCGCCTTTCATTTCGTACAGTATATAGCGAACACAGAAGACTCCCTTATGGATCTTCTTGTGTTCAACTCATGTTGCAATCTTACTGAAAGGTCTACCAAGATTCTCTCAGCTTCGTTTGATCCTCAAAAGGAAACACCACTTGTCTATCGATTATCTCCTCTTCCGCTACGAGCTCTCCCAGCGAATCGAACACCTCGTGTGAGATCCGCAACAATGAGATCCATGGAATGGTGTAGTGTTTCACAAAGGAGATGGTAGTGTTTCTAGTGGGCTCAAAAACAGGTAGTTTTGCTTTTGAGAGAGAGAGGGAGAGAGCAGCTGGTTGATGCTACAAGATGCCCATAGGTAATTTAGGCTTAGTAAGGGCATCAGCTAGCTGGTCAGCAGTGCCAATGAATTCAGCTTGGATCTTCCCTTGCTCTTGTTGGTCTCTGCAGTAGTGGTTCCTAAGTGAGACATGTCTTAACCTCCTTAAGTTAGTGTGGTCCCTAACAAGTGCAATTGTAGATTGGTTGTCAACCTAGATAGTGATTAGCATAGGAAAATCTTGCTTGATGAATAGCTTAAGCTCAGTGTACAGATTCCTAAGCCAATTAACCTCTCTGCAGGTTTTAGTGAGGGCAAGGTATTCTGCCTTAGTGCTAGATAGGACTACTTCCTTCTGCAGTTAGGTCCTCTAGATGATGGGTGCACTAGCCAGCTTGATGAGTGTTCTAGAAGTTGACCTTGATGTTGATAGATCACCAGCAAAGTCAGAATCTGTAAAGACTTCTAGTTTAGGCTTCATCCTGCCATTGTATAGCAGGCCTTTCTTAATGGTGCCTACAATGTATCTCCAGATGTGCCTTGCTGCAGCAACATGTTCTTAAGATGGGTTCTGCAGGAATCTGGCCAGATGGTTAACAGAGAAGCTAATGTCTAGTCTAGTGTTGTTGGAGAGATGTTAGAGTTCCCCAATGATCCTGTTGAACAGCTTGAACCTGTCCTAGGAGAATTCTGCTGTGGAGGGCTCATACACCTGATCAAGTAGGTACTTGACAGACTTGGCCTTGTCCATGTTGTGACCTTTCAGCTTGTCTAGTAAGTAGTAGGACTATGTCACCTTGACACTACTTTTGCCTTAAGGTTAGATGTGCAGCCCTAGGAACAGGTTAGTGTTAACAACTTTGATGCTATAGATCTTCTTCATGCCATTGATGAGCTTGTCAATGCTCTGTTCAGAAGGGCTGAAGATCTAGAAGTCATCCACATGCATAAGGACAAGCACATTGTTGCCCATAAGGAGACAGGCATCACTCTTAGTTCTTTCTATGCCCAGCTTCTTGAGTGTGGAGAGAGCATGCTAGTGCTAGAGATGTGCTGCTTGCTTAAGGCCATACAGGCCTTTCTTGACCTTGACCACATGGTCTGATTTGATGTGGCCTTCCACTCCAGCTAGTAGTTCAATGAACACCTACTTATCCATAGTAGGGTTCAGGAATGCAGTCTTAACATCAATCTGCTTTCTATGCCACCCATGCTGTGTTGCAAGGGCCAGAAGGAGTCTCCCTATTAGAGCTCTTGGTATAGGAGCATATGTGCTGTCAAAATCCATACCTAGTCTCTAGGAGAATCCTCTAGCAGTCCACCTTGCCTTGTGTTTCTCAATGGAGCCATCTAGCAGGTACTTGGTTTTGAAGACCCATTTCCCTGTCAGTGTTTTGCTCCCCTTGGGCATTTAAGATCTCCTAGTCCACTCAATGGTGCTAGTGTTCTCAAGTCCTTTTAGCTCTTTTAGCATGGCCTGTTTCCATTCAGGGCCAGCTAGGCTATTAAGTGCTGCATAGTGGTCCTTAGGATCATCTTCCTAGGTTGCTTGTCCAACATGGAGCCTCTTATAATCATGATGAGCTACAGTTCTTCTAGACCTAGTTGTCCTCATTTGAGGGGGAGAGGGAGCAGCTTCAGCTCTCTTTCTCTTTCTAGTGTGATCAATGTCAGGGAATGGCTGCATCAGGGTGTCTCCACCATCCTAGAGTTCAGGATTAGATGGTTAGAGCACAGGTAAGATTGGCTAAGGTGTTAGAGGCCTAGGGACTGTGTTAGGGGCTAGTTGTCCTCCATCTTCCCACAGGTTTGAGTGATACCCTAGATTGATTGATTGATTGATTGTTCCATTTACGTCCTGTCTGAGTCTAAGACTATGTAGGACGGCTCCCCAAAGGG
>SGQK01000134.1:0-53790 GCA_004216415.1 Aeminium ludgeri
TGGGGGGGTGGGGGGCGGGAGGTGGGGAATTCTTCGGGGGGACCGGAGGATGAGGAGGAGGAGGAGGAGGGGCTGGAGGGGGCCGGTGAGGCATTGGGGTCGGCGTTGATGGGGGCGTCTTGTGTCGTTGGGTCAGGTTGGGGGTTAGGGCTGCTTTCGGCCAGGGGTGGGTTGTGGTCGACTTGTAATTGTCGGGATGGGTGGACGCCGGGTTGAGTGGATTCGAGTGGGGTTTCGATGGGGGATTGGGCATGCTTTGTCTCGCTGGCCAGGACTTTGCGTCGCAGTTGCTCTAACCTCTCCTCTTGTTCTGAAAGTCTTCGCTCGTTTGCTTTGAGATCGCCACTTGTTTCTGGGGCCGCGGGCGGCTGGAACGATTGCGCCTTCGCTGGCAGTCCAGCACCATCTGCAGGACTATCCCCCGCTTTCGGCAGCCCCCTCGATTTCGTATCCCGTGGCTTTGTCGCAGGCCGAAGCAACGCGGCACCAGCCAGTAGCCTCTTGCGCTCTCCGCCGATGCGCCAGCGCTCCTGATCCTTCTCCACCATCCGAGTCGCAGTCGGCCACTTCTTCTGGCGCTCCAGCTTCCACGCACGTAGATCCGCCTCCGAGGTCAGCGACAAGACGGCGCCATTATGCTCGAACGTGAGCTTTGTGCCAAGCTCGGCGTACAGCGCTTCCTCGTCGACGTCTTCTTTGTTGTCGTCTTCGCTTTCTGAGGACTCGTAGGTCTGATTTGATGCGCCGGGGACCAAACCCAGGCTTTTTCCGGCGGGCTTGAGTTTGGCAGACGTTCGATTGCTGCCTGCGGGAGATGCAGTCGGCGCTCCGAAACTGGGGACTGCGGGAGCCGTTGGTGGTCCCGGCTTCTTCTTTTCTTGTGGAGGACCGCGTAGTGCTTCCAGCTTTCGCTTTTGGCCATGGGAGGTCCTCGGTGGCCCGTCTGAATTTTGACCAGGGGATTGGCGAGGTGGTCCTTGGTACTGTGGTGCAGCATTTCCATGTCCGTTCTGTGCGCCTGGCTGTCGAGTGACAAACTTGGGGTTCACGTAGGTTCCTGCTGGTAGATTCTGCGATGCATGATGTTGTGGCGGCGCGCTTTGCTGCCAGGTCGAGTTGGTGCTCGGCCCGTATTGATGGCCGCTGGAGTGCGAAGGTAGCCCACCTGAACCTACCCCGCGCGGTTGAAAACTACCGCGACCCCGACCTCGTCCACGCCCTCGACCGCGGCTCTGTGAATCGTATTGAGGCGGTGGATAGGCCTCTGGCGGCGATGCTGCCTTGGGCGGTGGTGGTGGTGGCGGTGGGAATGAAAACCCACTCATGTCTGCGCTTGGAGTGATTTGAAACGTCTGCTAAACGGCCGTCCGATATGCACCCCTCTGGACGACGCAGGTGCTCGACAAGAGAACATCAAGAAACAGTTCATGCACAGGAAGTCGGAGAAACGACGCTAGCAGCCGCTTAGCAGGATCAATAAGAGCTGAAAGGCTCCCGAAAGAGCTAAATCCCGCGTCAATAACCTAATACGGAGCTCGTTAAGCTTGGCTCTGCTTCGCAAACGCTGCACTCTTACTGCACTTTGACTTCACCTGTCTTCCATTTGCGAGATTCATTCAACTCCAGCCATGACAACAAAAGAAACCAGGTAACCACCTCACCTCCGTCGCCAACCCGCGCGTGAGCGGCGACCCATACAAAATGTACAACCTCGTAAGCACTGCCGACCTAGCCCGAAAAAAAAAAACCGCCTCGAAACTAAACCCCTCCAAAGGTCACACTCGCGGACGTAGTCTCCATCCGGCCCGAAGAATTCGACCAACCCTCCAGCCGCGCGATCGAGGACTTCATCAATGCCAAATACGCCGACAAAGTCCTCCACAAAGTCGGACTATGCCTGTGCTTCCACTCGCTCGTGCGGTCGTCGGAAGGGCTGATAGGACACGGCACCGGCACCGTGCACGTCAACGTCGACTTCCGACTACTGGTATGGCGACCGTTCAAAGGCGAGATCGTAGGCGGCACGATCGCGCACTCGGACCCGGCGGGCGGGATTTACTTGTCGACGGATTTTTTCGACGATGTGGTTGTGCCGCCGGGGTTGCTTTTCGAGGACACCGCGTGGGGGGAGGATGATCAGGGGACGCAGGCGTTTATTTGGAGGCCGAAAGGGGAGGATGGGGAGTTGGGGAATGAGTTTTTCTTTGACCGGGCGGAGCGGTGTTTGTGGCGGGTCGAGGATGAGCAGTGGATGGATTTGTCGCCCCAGATGCAGAGGCCCGAGGTGGAGGATGCCGAGGGGAACGAGGTGGCGGTTAGGAAGGTGCCGTATCTGGTGCGTGGCAGTATGATGCTTTCAGGGTTGGGGCCGTTGCTTTGGTGGAGTGGGGAGGCGGAGGCGGAGGCAGAAGGGGCGGAGTTGGCGGAGGGGGAGGAGGGGGAGGAGAGTGCGGAGGCGGATGGGGTGCAGAAGACGGAGTGACGGAATGGTGTTTATGACTGAATGAAAAGAAAGCAAAGCAAAGCACATTGCCGCTACGCTATGACTAAAAGGCAGTCTGTCGAAGGCCTCACAAGCATGTCCAAAGCGACGCCCGGTCCCTTCAACGCCTCGCTCTGCTCGTATTAACCACCTCCACACTCAAGTAAACCACCCCAATCTTACTGACCACCACGACCACCCCTCCCGCCTCTCCAGGCGCCGCCCCGGTGTCCTTCCGCCTTTTTGAACCTCTCCCACCCCTCTCTCATCGTCCCCGTCGTCACCCATCCCGTTCTGTCCGCGCTGACCTGCGCCTGGGCCTTCGCAAGAGCCAGCTGCAACTCCACCGCCCCGTTGCCCTGCCCGAAGGCCCCATTCCCACTCCCGATCCGCCCGTGTTCACTCCCATTTTCAAACCACCCATTCCCATTACCACACCCATTCCCGAATCCCGCACCACTGTACGCCTCAAATCCGCCAAACACCTTCCCATCAAACCCCGTGCCATCAAACCCGCCCGCTCCAAACCCCATAGTCCCCAAATTCCCCGCACTGAAACCCCCAAACTGCCCAGCACTAAAACTTCCAGCACCAACCCCATGTCCCTGTCCCTGTCCCCGCTCAAACCCCGCCCTCGAAGGCTCCCTCGAGGGCTTCTCGGATGTCTGCGCCGACGTCTGCGCCGATATGTCGGTGGAAGGGTGCTTCGATGAGCGCGCGGGGGAGCGCGCGGACGCTGCGTGCGCTAGCTGGGAAGCGTAGGGGCCTGAGGGGCGGCGGGAGGGGGTGAGGTGCGCTTGCGGGGTTGGGTGCGCATGTGTGTTGGGGTTGAGGCGGGAAGGCGTGTGGATGTGAGCGTGGCTGTGGCTGTGAGAGTGAAAAGGGGGTGCGACGGCAGGCGCGAAGGCGCCGGAGGCCTGGAGAGCGGTGGCGAGGTCTGCGAGAGGGTCGATGGGACCGCAGGAGCAGTCGGCGTTGTCGGCGATGGTGGGGGCAGCGGATAGCTTGTACAGCGCGTCGTCAGTGGCGACTGCGTGCGTGGTGTAGGCGCTGTATTCGACCACGCAGGCACCTGTGTAGGCGGCGAGGGGTGTGCGGTATTCGGTACGGCGGCCTGTGGCGACCCAGGTTTGTTCGGCGACGTGGGTGGGGGGGAGTTGGGGCCGGGGGAGGATGGTATTGGGGGGATGGGTGAAGCGAAGCGATTCCGGTGATTTGGAGGAGGGCCAGGGGGCTGCGTGTGATTTCTGTTTTGGCTTCTGGGGGGTGGCAGGGTCGGGGGGTTGCTTGTTGGTGGCGAGGGTGGTCTTTTGATTGTCATGGAAGGGTTTTTGCGGGCTGTCGTAGCGCGGTTGAGGGTGTCCATGAGGCTGATTGCTGAACCCCGTAGCCTGTTGGGTGTACTGGAAGGGCTGCTGCGAGGGAAGCTTGAGAGCAGTCGTTCCGGCTGTCGAGGTGGTCGAGGCAGCCAAAGCAATTGAACCGGGAAGCTGAGCTTGCTGCGTTCGTTCCATAACAGATGGCCTGGTCCTATTGCCCACGGGCCCGCTATGGCGCGCCCAGGAATACTGCGGCGGCAGAAGAGGCTGCATCTGCATCTGCTGCTGTTGCTGCTGCGCGGGACCCCTCATGTCAAACACCGGCGTCCTCTGGCTGCCCTGTGGAATCGACGGCTCGAAGCGAGGTGGTGCCTTGCCCTGCGGTGCCTTGCCCTGCGGTGCCATCCCCTGTGGTGCCATCCCCTGTGGTTGGAAAGCCGGGCGCGCGGCGTTCATGGTGGATTTAGTCTTGCCGGTGCGGGTGTCCTTTGCGACTGGGATGTTTTGGGTCGGGGCCATGACGATGAGGTGGATGGAGCTAGAGGCAAACACGATGCGAGGGTGTCTTGACGACGCTGGTGTGTTTGTCTGTACGTCTGTGTCGCCGGGTGTTGGCTTTGTGTTCGGAGTGTTGTTGCCGCGGGGACCGGTTGCGCTCCTTCCTTTCTCGGTGCGGGGCGGGGGTGCGGCGAGCTGGGCGATGAGGATGGGTGGCGTCTGCGTCTCCCGAGCTCGAGTCGAAGGAGTTGGAGGCAAGGCAAACACGATGCGAGGGTGTCTTGACGGCGCTGAAGGGTTTGTTTGTCTGTCTTGTCGCTGGGTGGCCCCTTTTTAGCTCGACGTGCTGTTGCCGTGGGGACGGATTGTGCTCCTTCCTTTCTCGATGGGGGACTCGAGGGCCGTGAGCTGGACGTGGAGGTGCGTGGGGTTTGCGTCTGCTAGACTTAGGACGATGGGGCAGGGTGGAGGGGCCGGAGTCGCAGGGGTGGAGGGGGTGGAGGGTTGGAGGTTGGCGGTTGGAGGCAGCCAACATGCGAGTGAGGGTGTCTTCACGAGGCGGGGTGTTTGTCCGCCGGTGCCCCAAAGTGACGACTTTGCGCTTCACGCGCAGTCGCCACGTGAACGGATTGCACTGCTTCTTTTCTAGGTGGAGGGGGCTCGAGTACCGCTGAAGGGAGCGGGCCGAGGGAGATGGGCGGCGTCTATTGCGTCTGCGTCTCCCATGGCGGGTATTGTCGGCGTGAAGATGATGTCTGGCCCACGTTCGGTTCATGGTGAAGTTCAACTCATCGCCTGACAATCTTGGACCATCTTTTCTTTGAACAATGTTCTACCGTCCAACCAGTCAGTACTTACAAGTTTCTTTCAACACAATCTCAGGCTCCTTCCACAGCAGACGATCCCAAGACCAGCAAAGTCAGCACATCCAGCTCATTCAGCAAGACCAGCAAAGCCAGCAAAGCCCTCCCTCACTTCTTCGGCGACGACCCCTCCAACTGCCTCCTCCTAACCTCATCGGCCAACCCCACCGACGAACTACCCTTCTTGCCCTCCCCTAACACAGGCGACTCGACCCCAACCTCACTAAACCTCGACTTCCTCGACGCCGTCGACCCCCTGGACCCCGGCCGCCTCCCCCCAACAACCTCCCCCCCCACCCCCTTCCCAGGCATCTGATACGCCACCGGCGGCAAAATAATCAAATCCCCCTCCTCAGCCTCGGGTTTGAGGTCGGGCTCGGACGCGAGCGCATGTCGTGTTTTCGGCGTATTCGACAGCGGCCTCTCAGCGCGCACGCCAGGCGACATTCTTGACGCGGACGCCGACGAGCCAATGTGCGCGTACGGGTCTGCGTTGGCGAGCGCGGGCGAAGCGCGATCGTGGGTGTAAGCGCTGGGGCTGGCGGACACGTTGGGTGCGGCGGGTGGGGAGGCGGTGGTGGCGGGTGCGAGCGCTGGGGACGCGCGATCGTGAGCGTAGGCGCTGGGGCTGGCGGCGAGGGCGGGCGCGGCGCGTGGGGAGCCTGAATATGCGTGCGAGTGCGCGGGGGGTCCTAAAAACACAACGAACACGTACCTGTCAGACCCATCCGGCGGTGTCTTTGTAGATGGAGCGTTGGCGCGCATGTGTGTGCGGCTGGTGGGTGGCGGGGTGGTAGTACGAACCGGGAGTGGCAAAGATGTCGTTGCTGCAGCTGGCGTTGGGGTTGTGCAGCGGCAGTGAGGTGGGCGTGGCGGACGCTGAAAGGCCCATGCCGGGCACCATGTGGGTGATGTTGGAGCGGGGTTTTTCTGTCGTTGAGGTGAGGGAGGAAGTGGTTGAGATGCGGTTTTGTTTGCGGCGGCGGCGGAGGCAGAAGGCGATGAGCGCGAGGGTGATGGCGAGTGCGATGACGCCGCCGATGACGCCGCCGGCGATAGCGCCAACGGGTGTGCTGCCGCCGTTGGAGTCGGGGTCCGGGTCCCGGCCGTTGTTCTCGAAGCCCGGGGCGACGGCGTTGGGGTCGACTTTGGCGGCGCTCACGTAGACGCCTTCGGCGCGGTCGTCGCGGTTGGAGTACGTTTCGACGCGCATGTTGGCTTTGAGCGAGCAGTCGCCCTGCTGGCGGCCCATGAAAGAGAAACCGGCGCAGTCGGGCCTCATGGAGCAGGCGGAGAAGCACTGCGCGTAGCCACCGGCGTTGACGCGGATTACCTCCTCGGTCTTCTCGATGCTCTCGATGCTGCAGAGAATGGTGTATTCGATGTCCATCGTGTCGGTGAAAATGGTGTTGTTGCCGCTGGGGCAAGCGCGTGCAGCGATGGGGGCGGCGCTGCTGGTGGTCGCAGTGCTGGACCCGGTGCCGGATGGGGAGTCGGTCGCGATAGGCGAGCCGGACCCGACCCTGGTTATTATTTCGGTCTCCGTTGCGACCCCAGAGTCGTCCAAGCTGGTAGCTCTTCGCGTTGACGAGCTAGCACCATCAGGGCATGACCCTCCGGAATCACACGGATCGACGGAGCAGCACCCGGAAAAGCCGCCACTGCAGCGGTAAAACGACTCCCCACTTGGGCAGTCGGTGTTCTGGCGCGCCTGAAGGATGTTCTCGAGGCCTCGAGTCGCCGGCGACGAGCGCGGCGGGCTGCGAGTTTGAGTGAGAAGAGCAGCCGGGATGCTGTGGCGGCGGAGACGGCGCTGGACGTCCTCGACGCTGACGGGGCCGCTGGGAAGGGCGAGGGGGCCGGGGGCAATGGAAGGCGATGCAAAGGCGGCGGTGGAAGTTGTATCGGCAGCGGAAGCCTCGACAGGGGCCTCAGAGCTGCTGAGCGAGTGGTATTCGGTGGCATGTTTCAAGCCGGCGAGGTCAGGGATATGCATTTTGATGGAGCCAGAGCGAAAGTCGAGTCCTGCGATGGTCGTACCTGGAGAGGTCGTTTCTGAGGAGGATACACGGCAAGAACGGCCGTCATGAGAAAGGCGATGTCAAGGTTATGGGCAGGTGACTCGCAATTCATTGTCCGCATCGGGCGCTCCATCGTGGCGGACAAAGACGCCGCGACGCGAGTGACGTCTTTTCCGATTGTCTGCGGTGCGGACGCCAAGGGGGTATTTTTGCCTCCTGGGGCGGATGCGACGGGGCGTTGGTTTTCCTGCATTTGTTGTCTCGTAATGCGGCGCGGCGTGCCATTTTTGTGGTTTTGCTGGTGATGGTGAGTGAAGTCAAGGTGAGGTCGAGTCCAGCGGCTTGAGAGAGGCAAGAGGGCACGTGCGCGCCCGGGACGGCACTCACACTGGAATGCAGAGCCTCGCCAAGACGACGCGTCCGTGGCCCAAGAGTCGCGAGACTGCAGCGCATGCCGCTAAAGATGCTCAATAACGTAGCTCGACTTTCCTACCTAACGCTTGAAACACTCGACGTTGGTAGTCCTTGGCAATGTCATGCATGGAAGTTCGGACAACGAGAAGAGAGAGGGTGGTAAACGTCTTCTCGCCCACACCATGGCGTGCTGGAGCACCGCGACAGTGCTTCAGCGGCAGCACGACAGAAGCTTCAAGCTGAAAGAGAATCGTACAATACGCACCCACATTACGCTCCAACCCAGCCGCGACCCCGTCTCTCCTCTCAAGCGGGCACAACCCCTCATTTCCATCTCTCCCAAGCGCACAACCCCTCTCCCCCCACCCCGCTCGTCCTCTCACCCTCTTAACTCCTCACACTCACTCTCCACCCCTCGCCTCCCTCTCCTCTCTCATCCCTTCAACTCAATCCCCAGTCCAGTACCTCCCCCACCTCAACGTCTCCCCTCCCAACCCCCCTGCCCCTCCTCCCCTCCCTCCTGCTTAACCTCCGGCTCCGGCGCGCGGAATCCATACCCCGACGGCGGCAGTGGGGCGGCATACCCGTACTCGTACCCACCGCGCGCGAGCGGAGGGCCCTGAGGCTGCGGCGGCGCCTGTTCGTAGCGCACGGGCTCGTAGCGTGGGGCGGGGTGGTACTGCGGCTGCGGCGGGTACTGCGGGTAAGGGTGCTGGTGCTGATGAGGCTGGTGCTGGGTCTGAGCCTGCTCGTAGGGGTGCGGAGCGTATTGCACGGGGGCAGGGGCGGCGTCGACGGGGACAAAGTGGACTTGGATGGGGCGGTTGTACTCATCGTAGTACGTGGTATGCGGCGCAGGGCGGTCGGGGGCAAATCGCGGGCCGTAGGCGTGGTGAGGATGGTGTTGGTGCGGCGCTGGGGCGTAGTCGTAGGCGGGGCGCGGGATGTACTGCACTGGTGCTTCTTGACCGTGGTAGGGCTGCGGTTGCGGTGGCACGCTGGGGCGGTCGGCGTAGACGTACTGGAAGCGCGGTGGGGAGCGTGGAGGGCCGGGGGAGTAGCGCGGTCGCGCGTAGGACGCGCGGTGTGGCGAGTGGGGTTGAGGTGGGGGATAGTAGTGCGAATGTTGTGGATAGGTGGACGCGCGATTGTGCTCGTAGTTTGCAGCGTTCGCATGCCGCGGATCAGCACCTTCTTGGTAAGCTGGCTGAGGCGGTGCGTAGGCGGCGCTGGTGTGAGCCGGAGTGCGAGCGGCGTGACGTTGCCCATAATCGTATTGGCTGCTCCTTGAAGACGGGTAAGGATCTCCATACGAGGCGGCATGCTGCGATTGATGCGCGCTGCCAGGTCTCGCATTTGACTCGGTAGGGAGGCCACCTAAAGAAGCCAAAATGCTTGTGATGTCCGGCTGGACGCTCGGTTGGCTCGGCTTCGACCTCCATGGCGACTCCCTCCCACCAACGGACGGGCTACGCTCTCTATGATCCTCTGCTGGTGGTGGCTGGGGCGGCAGATCTTGGTGAGTGACCATGGCAGACAGGTCGTTCATAACTGCACGAATCTGAGGCGCCACGTCTCCGGTAGCATACCGCGGCTGAGAGCTTGCTGTCGAAGTGCGACGAGTAGGGTCCAGGTCGGTGTCCATGCGCGAGGGATCAAATTCGATGGCTGTGCGATGCAAATCGTAAGCGGGACGCCTCGGGTCATACTCGTCTTCGTTGGGCGGGGTCATCGAAACATCTTGTGCGTTCCCGTTGTTGTGGCGACGCTTCTTCTTGGAAGGCTGGTGCTGTGGCCTCTCCATTCTCTCAAGAACTTTTGACGCTCGGATTCGCCCCGAATGGTCCTCGTTTGTTTTCTTGATCTCGCCAATCGTCGGTAACGTCGAGGGAAACATGTCGGGCAAGGCATCTGCGATGAGTGCGAGTTTCCTGTCGTTCATTCCAGGGGTTCGAATCGCGCCAAGAACAATGGAGGATTCCGGCAGCTCGATCATGTCCATTCTCCAGTCCAGCTTCGGATTCGCTCGTTGATGGACAATGCTGAAGTGGCTGAGAAGCGACGAGATGTTGAACAGCTTAAGCTCGCGGATGCGGATGAAGTAGGATCCAGTCTCTGAACCACCGTGCTCGGCCATGCAGCACTTACAAACAAGTCCGCCCGCGGTCTTCAACTCTTTCAGCGACCGGTCGGTCGCCAGAACTTCAGTGAGGAGATCTTGAGACGGCGATCGCGTGAGTTCCTTTTCGAAGCGGCCGATCATGTGACCCAGCGCGGTGTAGATGCGCACAGGCGCCGTGAGGTCTTCCACGTCTTCAAGGGCGTACCACACGTCGCGGAGGCATTGGGAGGCCAATTCTAGCTCGCGGGGATGCGTGCTCTCCGGTGCAATCTGCTGCGGCTGGTTGGTGCTCGACGGTCTCTGGGGAAGCTGCTTTCTGCCCTGGGCGTGCCCTGAAGCAGCTGAGGCAGGTTGGTTGAAGCTGGAAGAATTCTTTTGCGGAAGGGGAGGATTCTCCATAGGCAGCTTTGCACTACCCGGAGCGGTGGGGTGGGGTGCTGAAACAGAGAGCTTACTTGACCGTGAGGCACCTTTGTGCTCAGACTTCTTACGATCCGACTTGCTCGATTTTTTCGGGTTGACAGAGAACGGCGGGTCACCCGGCCAGGCTGCGGTCTGCCAGTGGACAACAACGTTCCCGCGGGTGAAGTCCGTGGTGTGTTTGGCACCATAGTGTTGAACCAAACCCTCAAACGCGTGCCACTTGGAGGGCTGCCTCTCTTCTTCCTCGCAATCTGCGCACTTGAACCACTCCCGCTTCTTACCCGCCATGTTGGGCCGGATGTGATTGTCGTACACCCATTTCATGTTGTCGAGGGACAGGAACGGCCGCTCTCCAATCGTCCCGTGGTCCGCCTTGTAAGGAGGGAATTCAAGTTTCCCTGCGGATTTATCCTGATTGTACCTCTCCGCGACATGCAAAATCACATCGGTGGCGTACTCGGGCTTCTCAATCTTTCCAATTCCGTCTGCGCCACCCCAGTAGGCCTGGGTCCGGTCATCCGCATACTTCCCCAAAGCTTTGCGCAGACGCTCCTGCGCCTTCTCATATTTGTTGTCGTACGTATCTCTTGCAGGCTTCATGAAGGTGTCGTAGGATCCGTTCGAGGGAACTCCGGCCTGCATGGCGACCATCTGGTCTCTTCGGCGGGTTTCTATTTGCTCTGCACCTTCTCGCTCAAGCTCCAGTCTGCCCTTCAAGGTCCACCAAGCTTCATCTGTCAAGGGCAATACAATCTTGAGCGAGGCTTGAAAGGATTCCATGTGCTGCAGCACGGCAGATTCCAGGGGCGGCTCCATCATCAAACAGCGTTGCTCAATATCAGCTCTGCGCGCTTTGCGCACTTTTTCAATGTCGCCAAATTTCTTCTTGGGCTTTGCCGTCGCCTTCGTGCCTATTGAACCAAAAGTTAGGGTTGTTTCTTCCAAAGGAGGCTGCACGGGAGGATCTGCTGGTATTCGCCGAGGTGCCGCGTCCGGGACGAAGGTTGAAAGAGATGGCAAACCATCAGAAGACGGAATACGATAAGGAGAGGGCCAAAGAGCGTGCTTACCGTTGTCCACAGCCGTTTGGAAGGATGTGAAGGAAGACGGATCATACTCCCGGAGCAACTGTGGCAGCCTGAGCCCGGGTCGAGCCTGGTTCATTTGGGTCTCCCAATTCTCCCAGCGGATGACGTTGGCCATAACTTCCTTCCCTGTTGTGAGCAAACCTTTGCGCCACTCCTCGGCCGTGCCCTCGCCGTAGCCCTTGACATCCTCGTGCCTGGACTGGATTTCGGCCACGTCGTCCTTGGAGTAAACCTTGGCCACTCTCAAGCCGTTGGGAATGCCATCTGGTTTCGCACGCTGGATCTCCATGATGTAGTGGCGGTCCTGAGTGAGAAACGTATGGGCGATACCTGCTCTCAACGAGGCGGCGGACGTCAGGAGAAGTTGCGTATCCTGTGCACCTTGTCAACCGCGTGACTGCGCAAGACAGTGCGACCAAAACATACCTTTATGGTGAATTCCTCGATGCAGGAACCACAGGCGCGGATGCGAAGCGGCCAGACAACGCGGACATCGAAAGGACCAGGACCGCCGTCGAAAGGCGACGAGGCATGCAAACCGGCAGGTAGCTTACCGCATTTCTGGCATCCCTGTCCCCCGATGAGCTGGAGCATCTGCAACTCGGTGCAGCCCGGAAGCGGCTTTGGCAACGTGTGCATGAAGAGCCTTCTGGCATTGGTCCAAATGGCTTCACCAGAAAGAGAAGGACAAATAGTACGAAGACTGTTGGGTCGAGGACCGTTTTCGGCACGCCTGGCCCTCTCCCTAGCATCCGCTTCTGGCTGTGAAAGGGTAAGCATTTTCTTAAAGTCTTTGCTAACTCTAAGACACCGTGACAGCACAGCGGGTGGAAGGTATGTGCAAATGTGCTGCCAAGTCTGCTCACGGGGTTTGTTGAAGTACTGGTACGGCAGGCTGGAAGTTCCGCGCCAATACTCCTGTTTTTGCCCTGGAGAAGACGTCAATCTTTGCCTTTTGGCAGCTATCTCGTGGTTCGACATGTGGACGCCGTTGGCAGTGGCAGTGGCGTCCGGGAGTTTGCGCTTGGATCCGACGGGTTGGGCCGGGGGGGCTGCAGGCAGCACGGGCGAAGGCGAAGGCGAAATATCCATTTCGGAGGAGGCGTCGCGGTCGCTGTCGCTTTCGCTGTCGCTTTCGCTGTCATCGTGGTCGTCCGAGTCCTCGGGGTAGCTCGACGGAGCGCCGGAAGGGTCCTCGATGTCCGGCTCCTCCGAGCGGCTCAACCAGGCCGGAGACAAGGTGTCGCGGGCCTGGTGAGGGGCGGCCATGCTGGCGCGTCGGCAGAAGACAAGGAGAGGGGGAACTTTGGGAGCAGAAGTTGGGGAGGACCCAACTTCTGAGTGATGGGAAGGGGAGGTTGAAGGTTGAACAAGGGATCAGCGGGTACTTAAGGCGCGCGGGCGCGTCGTCGGCAGCGGTGCGCAGTCAGCAGCCCCAAGCAAGGAGGAGAGAGGTGGAGAGGGGTGAAGGAGGATGGTCACAGGCGGAGAGGTGCAGGAGGCGTGGGGGCGGAGGAGTGGGTGGGTGGGCAGAGAGGAAAAGGTAAGGCGAGAGAAGTGGTGGTGGTCAAGAAGTCGGCAGGAGAAGCGGCTGCCGGCAGCTGCGCCCGGGCCATCCGCCGCCTCGCCGCCGGTCAACAAGCGACAGATGTTGTAGATTGGTGCCTGAGGACTTCAATTTTCGACCTGCCCAAGTGGGACGGCTGAAGACTTCCGAGCGATGAGACAATAAAACTGTCCGTCCAACCTCGTTGTTCTCGAAGGGAGGCTCAGCCAAATTCTGGCGTCACCATGCTGACTATTCTACAATAACAACGTAATTTTCGGCTTCTCCTCGATCACGCCATGTTCATGCGTTTTAATGAAGGAGCCAGCATAAGTCTCGCTCGCCATAGAACGGTCCGCATGCTGCTTGAAAAGGTCGAACAACAAGTCGCAGTCACGAGTACTTCTTACCAGCGTCCACAAGAAGGCAACCATGAGGCCGTCCGACGTTGCTGAACTTGATGGTAGGGCAAACGGCCTTCATTCCCCTAGTTTCACTGGCTCCTCGACTGGCGAGCATGAAGCAAACACGAGGTAAGAGCGCGGCAAAGCACGAAAAGTATCAAACGCGATCGACATGGACCACAGGGGACTCAAATCTATGAAAGCCCATAGGACCGACTCGATCATCGACACCCACCTTCCTGGCCTCCTGACGCCCGCGCCAGTAGTGTCCCCCTCACAAACCACTTCCACAACCAACCTAGCAGATATCCACCGAAGCATCCCCCGAGATGGTGATCGAAGTGTTGTCCGCGCACGGGTCCTCGCGCACCGAGTTGTTGTTGACCTCAATATCGATGAGGATCCCGGACGTGAGCGGGAACTCGTCGCGCGCGGAGAGGCGCACCTCGCCACCGCCGTCGACAGTCCCGCTGAGAATCTGCAAGTTGTAGCAGTTCTCGATCAAGATGGCGTTGTTTCCGTTGTCCGCGAGGTCGACCTCGCCGATCTCGGCGCCGCCGGACTCGGACACGCAGAAGACGCCACGGCCGCCGCCGCGCGAGACGACGCGGTCGACGTAGATGGAGGTCGGGTAGGTGCCGTCGGGCTGGCGGCCGTTGCGGTTCGCGAAGCGGAGCGTGGCGTAGCCGGTGCCGGCGCCGACGTTGTCGCCGTCGACGAGGCCGACGGTGACGTCGATGCTGTTTTCGATCAGGAGGCCTGAGTAAGCGACGTCGCGGGCGATGACTTCGCCGATGTCAAGGCCATCGATGTTCCACAGCTCGACGCCGTGGTTGTCGGTGCCGGAGACGGTGACGGAGTCGATGTTGACGTTGGAGCTGCGGGCTTCGTCGCGGTCGGAGCGGATGCCGAGGCCGCCGGACATGGCGAGCTCGATCTGGCCCAGGGAGATGTCGGACGCGCCGTAGATTTGGATGCCGAAGTAGGGGCTGCCCGTCAGGCTAAGGAAGGGGACCGAGACGTCACTGACGTCGGTGATTTGGATGGAGCCGGCGCCGTTGTTGCCGACGTCGATCACGCCGCACCCTTCGAAGGTCTGCCCGCTGGCCAAACTGATGGTCCCTTCGCCGATAGAGCCGTCCGCGAGGACGGCGACGCTTGAGCTGCCGTCGAGCGCGGCCGTGATGGCGGCGAGGTAGTCCGATCCGGAATACACCTCGCTACCGCCCACGACGGCAGTGTAGGAACCGCTACTGCCATCGACGACGGCATCCGCGCTTGAACCGCATTGAGCGACTGCAGTGCCAGCGAGTGCGAGCACCGCAGCGAGAGCAGATGAACGAGCCATGAGTGTAATTTGTTTCGATGCCGCCGGGGCTTTGAATGAATGTTGAAAGGTTTCGAGATGGAAAGGGAAGTGGAATGAGAAACAGTATGATTTTAAGTGCTCTTCCATGATGGGGACGGCTGGCCTTCTTTTATGTTGCCCACGATGCCTCCCAAGCCGGCAATAACGTCGATGCACAACATTGGCGCTGGGTGTTTTAGACGCCTGTCGGTAGGCATGATTTCCTATAGCACGTACCCCGCAGAGATCGTCCAGAGCGTATTGCATCGGATAATCTGAATCCGTGATCAAGTTCAGTAGTTTCTACTTTATCGGTATATTGATACCCCGGTGCTACCATCTTCGGTGTGAACTGAGGCTGTGATGGGGGGAAGACACTGTATTGAAGTATCCTTGGCGCTTAGTGTCTGGAAAAATGGGGAGATGATACAGGACTGAAGGGTGGAGAGTTGGCGGTAGGGATTTTGCTTGGCCAAGCCTTCAACAGCAGCTACAAAGGGGCGGGCGCGCTCCGGGCGCGCGGGCACATATCTGTTGTGTCGGCCGTTTTCGCGAGTTCTTTCGAACACTTTCAAACAGTCAGGCAGTAAAGTGTCAACACTGGCAGCGAGTCGGTAATCCCAAGGCGCCGACCTCAGGTCGAATGTTCTCCCGAGCTGGGAAGAGGAAATGCAAGCTACTGCCGGTATAAAGTGTAACCGATCGCATCTCGATCAGTCTGCTCTACAGCGCTCGCATGGGTGGAAAATAAGGTGCCGTCCCAGAGCTGTCATAGCAACTTGTCCTGTACCCGCGGGCAGAGTCCGGTCGTCGAACTTTGTTGGCGAGGTTGGCGACGTTTATTATTATCGTGTTCACGGTGGTGTCCCGGCCTGTCTCGAGTATACCACTGTCGTTCCTGTATCCGTAACGGCTCGGCATGCATGCAACACAAGAGACGAGGTGCCAAGAACGCCCTTCCCCGTGGGGATCGTTGAGTGACGGTGTTTCGGTGTGAGACGAACCACGGACCAGTATACAGTAGCGAGGTAGGGGCCAGACCCATCACCGCTGAGCGGCATCGCGGCTTATCTCTCGCGGTGCTCACCGTGCTCAAACGCGCAAGAACCAGTAGCGCTTCAAAATAATGCGAGAAAATCAGCAGTCAAGAGGTGGGGGACGTGGAAGGAGGTCGGGCAGATGGTCGGCGCGGTCGGCGCGGGAGCAGCCGCGATGCCGACTCAGCCCGCTCGGGTTGGCGTCACTTCGATGGCTGGGCTGAAGGGACGGGCAAGGCAGCACGTATGCACGCTTGGCAATCACCTCTCTTGCTCGACGGCTGCGACTCCTCCGTCTCACCACCCATCCCGACCCTTTCTACCTCGACACATCCCTTTGAGCCGTGCCGAAGACCCAGATACGGCTCGGACACTCCCCACTGATCCACTCCCCGCGCCAGCCGGACCGTAAATCATGGCCTCGCTCAACACCTCCAGCAATGGCCCCTCCATCACGAACAGCTACAACAAAGTCGTCAATGCTCAGCCCGCAGGCGCCGCTGCGTCTTCTCCCACGTACGGGATATGGGCCCTCTTTTCCGTCCAAGCGCCGCTCGTGAGCGCCTTCCAAGCCGAGACGAGCAAAGAGAGCGTGCTCAAGGTCCAGACCTCCGGCGAAGGCGAGCTGGCGGACTTGATTGAGGACTTTTCGGACGGAAGAGTACAATTCGGCTTTGTGAAGGTCAAGGACCCCAACACCGGCCTGCCGAAGAACGTTCTCATCGCATGGTGTGGTGAAGGTGTGCCGGAGAGGACCAAGGGTTACTTCACCAGCTACCTCAATGCTGTCGCCAAGCTGCTGCACGGTTACCACGTGCAGATAACAGCACGTTCGGAAAGCGACCTCACGCCAGAAGGCATTGTACAGAAGGTGGCGGACTCGTCGGGGTCTAAATACAGTGGAGGTGGAGACGTGCCAAAGCCTGCCGGAGGCCCCCCTCCGCCTGTTTCCTCGAAGCCCATCATGCCCACCAAAAGCTTTGGCTCCGGCTTCCAGCCTCTGGCGTCCCGGTCAAGAGCACCGCAGCAAGCAGGAAACACGGACGCAGACGGCTGGGGTGAGGACGCCCCTCCTGTGGTGCGATCTCAGCTGGAAAAGGTGGAGTCGGCATACAAGCCTACAAAGGTAAACATTGGCCAGATCCAGTCTCAGCATGAGCCTTCCAGATACCAGGCGCCTCAGAAGTCTGGCGACAACCCGGACGTCGTCAGGGGCGGATATCAGCCAATAGGCAAGGTCGACATCAATGCCATCCGACGAGAGGCGCAAGAGAAAGGCCAGTCGCAGGATGAAAGGCCGACCGTGGTCAAGGGCGCTTACGAGCCCGTCGGAAAGGTCGATATTGGCGAGATGAGACGTAAGGCGCAGAACGCTCCTCCTCCATCCCAGCCCTCCCCTCCGCCAGCAGCAGAAGAGGAGAGGCCCAAGTCGCTTGCAGACCGATCTGCTGCCTTCCAGAGCGACTCATCTGGTGGGCGTCTGACCTCCATGCCCAAGCCACAGGTTTCGAACCGCTTTGGCTCTCAGGCCAGCAGCTTCGGTGGGACGAAGGCGCCTACGCCTGGTGGGTTTGGCGCGCAGCCTTCTGCCCCTGCCCCCCCGCCCCAGGGCTCTGCCAGCAAAACGTTCGCGGATGAAGGCGGCAAGACTCCGGCTCAAGTTTGGGCTGAGAAGAAGGCCCGTGAACGCGGTACAAGCAACGCAGCGGACAACCAGCCCTCTGCTGGCGCCCCCGCATCGCCCATCCAAAGCCAACAAAGCGGACAGTGGCAGAGCAGCTATGGTGGCAAGAAGTGGGATGTGCAGATTCCTTCCAAGACGGGCGGCAGCGCCATCAGCGAGCAAAAGACTGGCCAACAAGAAGAGCCCGTCCGCGAGGAGGAGGCAGAGCCTCAGGCAGGTGGTGTCGGTTCCATCCGCGATCGCTTCAAGGGCGCCGCTCCAATGGGCGCTGCCCGCGAGCCCACTGGCGGGGCGCCCTCTCCCCCTCCCCTCGACAACACGAGCAAACCCAACGCAGGCGCCCGCGCCGTCCCTGTCCCGGGCATGTCACCTTCGACGCAGCAGGACGATGGTCACGACGAGCCTCAACAGAATCAACACCAGAACATGCCGCCCCCGCCAGCTCGCCCACAGCCGGCCGACGAGAGCGACGACGACGAGCCTCAGGGCTCCCCGCCCCGCATCGCCATGCCTGTCGCACGCGACCCTACCCCTGCACCCCTCGAGAAGGCCACCTCTCAAGATCAGCCCGGCATGCCCGCCTCATCCATCTCCAACACTATCAACCGCCAGCGCACGCCCTCACCCGAGCCCCAAGTCGAAGCACACGAGCCCGCCCGCGGCGCAGGCGCAGCTGCCGCCGCCACGACTTTCGGCGCTGCCGGCGCTGCAGCTGGTGTCGCCGCTGCAGGCATGTCCGCGTCTGGACCCGACGACGAGCCCTCCCAGCAAGGCGGCCAAACAGCTATCGCGCAGTACGACTACGAGAAGGCCGAGGAAAATGAGCTGGAGCTGCGCGACGGCGAGCGTGTGTCCAACATCGACATGGTCGACGAGGACTGGTGGATGGGCCAGAACGAGCGCGGCGAGGTCGGTCTGTTCCCCGCCAACTACGTTGAGCTCGAGCAGGGCGGTGATGCTGGTGGTGCCGCACCCGCGCCCGCGCCCGCGCCTGTGCAGCGCGAACCCAGCCCCGAACCGCAGGGTCAGGCGCCCGCCGGTGCGGGCCCGACGGCTGTCGCGCAGTATGACTACGAGGCTACCGAGGATAATGAGATTAGTTTTCCTGATGGGGCGACGGTCACGGAGATTGTAGGTGCCCCCTTCTGGACTCACAGACATCATGCATTTACTAACATTCGTTTTTTCTCGCAGGAATTCCCCGACGAAGACTGGTGGCTGGGCGAGTACGGCAACAAGCGCGGGCTCTTCCCGGCTAACTACGTGGAGCTGAACCGATAGACACGCTAAGCCTGCTCGATGTTGGACGAGTATCGAGGAACGGCCGAGAGTTTGCAAGAGGATGAAGATGCGAGAGGGGCTGACTGTATATAAGGTACTGTAGCGCCCCGCGGCGCGGAGCTGTCAGCAACGACGAGGAAGTGCTCAGTTCCCCTAAAGTCGGAAGAGAAAGGAGCTTTTATGAAATGTTCACCTGTCCATCCCCTTGCCGTCCGTTTCCACTGGCCCAATCGATTGCAAGTGATGAATGCTCATCTTTTCGCTACCCTCTGTTATACCATGTTCGCCCTCGACGTCTGGGAGCTACAGAGCGACTCAGCATCACTTTGAACACGACAGTAAAGCGACTGAACAGAGAGAAATTCTTCACAGACTCAACAAAGCGGCCAATGGCCATCACTGCAGCGGTCGTGATGGCGACCGCACAGCGAGCAGAGCTGGCACCAAAGGCCCAGCACATCAAAGAACTCGTCACCACACAAGTGAAGCTCAGCTGAGAGCAGTTTGAGAAAATTTCGCGGGTGTCATCACCAAACATCCCTCACCAGCCTCGACCGCACCTTCCCGAAAAGTTCACCTGGTCCTTCACCCGGTCAGGAAGCCTGAAACGCGCATCTCTCATTCTGGCTTTTTTTCCGAGCCCTGCGCAGCGGTGTCTGTATATTATTCCTCCTTCGCCACGACCTCCCACCTTTGTTCTTCCCTCAATCATCGCCGCGTTACCAACATCGTTCTCTCACCCCGCTCTCATACAGTATCCACCCCTCTCTCCAGGTACGTCTCATGCACTCCCTCCTCACCAACAACCCAACAACCCCTCACTAACCCCACGACCCCCAGAAACCAACTCCCCACCCAACACATACCCCCAGCAACCCAACAACCATGACCGACACCTTCTCCTTCGAAGTCGTCGCTGTCCTCGTGGCGCGCCTGCTAGCGAACGGCGTGACGGTGTCGCGCAAGGAATTCGAGCTCATGGCGCAGCTCGACAGCGGCGGCACCAAGGGCCAGTCGAGCTACGAGCACCAGTTTCGGCGCGTCAAGGCGCGCGCAAAAGAGATCCACGACGGGGGCTCGGGAGGCACGCCCAAGGGCAAGGGCGCTATCGCGGGGAAGGCGAAGGGAAAGGGAGAGCCGAAGGGGGAGCCGAAGAGGGTGAAGAGAGGTGGGGCGTCTCGAGCAGGTATTGGCGATGGTGTTCTTTGGGCTGACACAGATTGTAGGGCGCAAGACGAAGGGTGATACTCCTCAGCAAGACGACGACGACGATGAGAACCCGGTCAAGAAAGTGAAGGGCGAGGTCAAGGAGGAGGTGCTGGAGGATGCGGACCCCGCGCTACTGAACGAGGGCCTGGAGCTGGCGAACGATTTCGAGTGAGGGGGCGCCGCTTTTCGAGGGAAGTGGGCATCGCTTTGCGCGCTTCGTCCGGCTCGCTTCTCTTGCTTCTTATGCGGAGGGAGTCGGACGGTTGAGAGAGTAACGACTACGACATAAGAATGGTGGTGGTGGGCACGCAGAGTTGTGGAAGCTGCCGTAGTCGTGAAATTTTATTGCTTGAGATCGGACTTGCCCATCGTGTCTTAGTTTGCGACATTGAAGTAAGATGCATCGTGCTCTTCTTGACGTTGCAAAGTCCTCGACAGGAGCCCATATCAGCTTTCTCCCGAACATGAAGAGTAATGGCGCTGCTCAGGAAATCGCTGGGCGAAAAGCTGACAGCTTCCCCGTGGAGACACGCGAGACATCTCACTGGAGTGTGGGGCGTCTCGACGAGGAAGAGCAGAATTGAGGCTACACCGAGCAAGCAATATCGCCAACAGCGCTCTCAAATCGCACGCGAGATTGCAATTAGATCGCAACCCGTCTCCCCACCGTCTCCAGTCGGAGAAGCGAGGCAGCGCAGCCAGCCATTGAAGTGAGGTCAATTCGAAGCTTACGCCGCGCACAGACCACTCGAGTCGCAACCTCATCCCTCCACCACTACCATAGCACCCACAACCCGCCAACTCTCCCTCCGACACCCACCACCGACCATGCAACCCCTCCAACGCACCGCTGCGACTTCCGCGCGCCGTCTGCGCCCGCACCTACACCAACAAACCCGCCGCACCTACGCCTCAGGCCCCAACAACCACCCGACCAACGAATCGCTCGGCGTACACACCACCCCCCTCCCCACCCTCCCAGGGCCCCCGCAACTAACACCCTCCAGGCCGGTTTCTACGTCGCTCTCGCCGCGATCCCCTTCTCTTTCGCCGTCTACAAGGCCACCGCGCAGGGCACGGACGAGCAGCCGTACTTCACGCGGCTGATCCGTGGCACGTACGACGAATACAAGGGCCGCTGGGCGGAGCGGAATGATTTGCACACGCAAGCGGTCGAGCGTGCGGCGAGTGATCGTGTGCTGTTTTTGAATGAGACGAATCAGGGGTGCAGGCATGTGGATGTCAGGTTTCCGGAGTAAGTCTGCGCGCACACCGGTGGGAGAGAGGGAGGGGGAGGGGGAGGGGGAGGGGGAGGAGAAGAGAGGAAGTAAGGCGGTAGGGGAGAGTAAGACGAGCCAGATGCGCGAGGCGAGCGTGTCGAGCGCGGAAATTCGGGACGGGGCAGCAAGACGCAAGGCAGACTGAACAGAAGACTGACACCCCATCCTCCCTCCAGGCAATTCAACGTGGGCGCGCCCTGGAACGTACCAGCGGGCCACGGCAGCGCCAATATCGACCACCTGATCGCCAAGTACGAGAAGGAGAACTATGCGGCGAACGAGCGCAAGATCCAGCAGGTGCGCGACAACAAGGTGCCGAGGGAGCAGCCTTTTGAGGGGCTCGATAGGGTGGGGCCTAGGGAGTAGAAGAGAAGGGGAGGGGGGCAGAGATGTATATACTGGGAAAGTCTTTTTTCTTTGTCGAAAGAGCTGCTGTTTGGGTGTTAGAGTTGTATCTCTCGTCACGTGATCGTTCCGTTGAAAACCGACTCCCACCAATCCATGTCGATTCTCTCCACGAAGCAAGAACAAGTGGGGCAAGTCCTGTAAAAGGGCGTATTCGAATGTTTCGTCCAGCAGCTATTCGCTGCGCGGCTCAAAAGGCGTAAATAAAGGCAGACGTGGCCTCACCAGCCAACGAAGCCAGCCTTCTCGGGACATCAACCCTCCCCAGAACGCCTTGCTCAAAGCCTCTTTCCATCCCATGCGCACCTAGCAGCCCGAATCCGCTGCACTCTCCACGCGTTCTTATCCAACCACATAACTCAGCTCACGCTGCAACTGCCTCGCCCCCATTCCCCTCAGCTTTCACCGGGTCCCCGTTTCCCTCCCCATTCCCCTCACCCTTCCCCTCCGCCACCCCCTCCTCCACCTTTCTCTCCTCCATCACCTCCGGCCGCCACTTCCTCAGAATCTTCCCCACCGCCACCCTCGCATCCATGTTCTCCCTCCAAATCCTTTCCGCACAATCCACCGCCCCAACCCTCACAGGCGGCCGAAACATGATGAGATACAACAACGTCTGCGCCGCGAGCTGCACGCGCTCCGGATCAACCGCGACCGTCTGTATGCGGTCGAAGACCTCGGGCGTCAGCTCCGGCAGCTCGCTCAGGAAGCGGATCAGATGCCGGCCGTCGCGGGTGTCGAGGTAGGGGACGAGGGCGTCGAGGAGGCGGAGGGCGTGGTGCCGGTAGGGCGCGAGGGCGGTTTCGAGGGGGTACGTGGAGGGATCTGCGCGGTGGCGGAGGCGCGCAACGAACCATTCTTCGCTGAGCCAGGCGTTTGCGACGTCGAGGCGGCGCCGCCAGTCCGTCATGATGTATTTGTGGAAGGCGTCGCGGATTCTGTCTGGTAGGGTGGGGGCGGATTTGGTGAGGGCGTTGTCGGGGGGAGCGTTTTCTTGTTTGATGTTGGTGGGTGTTGAGTTGGGGGCGGGGAGGTCGAAGGTCGGCCGTGTGGCGAGGCGGGAGAGCAGTGTGATCCAGCCGTCGCGGTCGGAGGGGGTGGTGGGAGGGCGGTGGAAGCCTTTGTCTGCGTCGGGCTTTTTGGTTTTGCTGCGTTTGGCGGTCTCGTCGAGTTGGTCGAGCTCGTCAAAGAGGCGCCGTCGCGCTGTGTCGCAGTATTCGAGTTTTTCTTCTTCTGTGAGCGGAGGTGGTTGCGAGAGGGCGAATGGCGCGAGTGCTGTGCCTTGTAACTCGGCTAGAGGTAGCTCGGCGTTCTCGTTGTCTGGTTGGTCCGCCTCCACGTACTCCAAGGGGTCGTAGTTGCTGTCGTCGTCTCCCCCTGGCCCAGCCTGAGGCGGTCGAGCCGTCACCTCCAGGTATCGTTTCTGCACCTCGTTGATTGCCCGATCTATCCTCCCGTTATCGATCGAGCTCAAAATAGCGGGCACGAGCTGAGAGATGAAATGTTGCGGTATTGCCTCGACATGGAATCCGGCAGTCTTTGGATCGTGGGTCAGATTGAAGATCTGAGCGAGGCTGACAGAGCCGGGCGGGAGCGGCGGAGGCTGTTGCGATTTGTGTTGTAGTGCCGTTGCCCCTTGCTCTGCTGCACGGTCAAGCTTCTGTCTCTTCGCCTCGTCCAGACCGTCGGTAGGCTCGTCGGGCGCTGCGCGTTTGCGTAGGTTCTCCTCCGAAAACACCTCCATCGTCTGCTGACGCAAGCGTGCGATCTGATGCGAGATGCGGCCTACGAGGGTATGGTTTGGGTTGTGTTTCTGGACGTTCCCAAGAAAAGACATTGTCGTCCGCGTCATGCCCTTTACCGCAATCTTGTCCTTCCCCGACATATTCCTCTCGGCAAGCTTCAACGGATTGAAGTTCAACACCGTCGACAAGATCTTCGACGACACGCTGGGCCGCCTCTGTACGAGCGTCGCCAATGCATTCAGTGTCGCGGTCACAATGAGCGCGTCCGAGATGTTATCCTGCAGCACGCCCAGCAACCGATCCAGCAGCCCAGACGCCTCCGCCTCGAGATTCGAGGGCGGGATGATAGGGTGCTCCCTCGGCACGAGCGCCAGGCTGATCTCGTTCTGATCCGGCCTCCTAGGGTCCGCGATCAGGCCCGGCGTCTGCACCTGCACCACGCGCGCTACGAACTTGATGCAGCAGATGCGCACGCCGGGGGGCGCGGCGTCCATGCGCCGCAGTATGCTACTCTTCATCTTGGCCATCTTCGCCCACGTCTCCGTATCGGTCGGGTTGTTGATGGTGTGGCGGAAGACGAGGGGATAGATGCTGGCGGCGCACTGCACCGCGCTCTTGACCACCGTCGCGTCCTCCTCGGAGCGCGTCTCTTCCTTGCGGTTCAGATACCCCTTGAGCGTGTCCAACACCGTCAGCGCCAGCTTCTGCTTGTCCTCAGCCTGCAGCACGGGGGACGCGAAGGCTTCCGCAAGGAAGTCGGCGCCCCAGCGCCGCAGCTCCACGTCCGCGCCTGTCGCGATGACATGTAGGATGCCCGGCACGACCTGGGTGTAGATGATGGGCTGCTCGAGGACGATTTTGCGCGCGTGCTCGAGCTGCTCTAGGGTGGACGCCATGGCGGCGACCGTGTCGCGCGCGAGCGCAGCGTTGGTGATTGGGGGTTTGCTTGGGCGGAAAGATCACTCGCACTCGACAAAGCAGCTATCTACCCATTCCCCGTCTCGCTCCAGCTTGCTATGGTCGTGTCGGGGGGCTGGATGTGTAGGCGGCGAGGAGGGGCTAAGTGGCGGTGGTTCCGGAATACAGGAGAGCGGCGAGCAACTGAAGTTACGCGAATGCAGCAGGGAGAGAGATGCGGACCGGCTTCTTTGCAGTGAACAACGCGCGATGGCGTCGGGCGTACCCTGCAGCCTCCGAGCGGGCGAACGGGGCGTCCCGTCGCGATCTTGAATGCTTACATCATCAACTCGTCCTTCCCATCGGCGTCAACCGCATCCTGCCTCGACTCCAGCAACGAATCGATCTCTCCTCACCAAATCGCCCTCCACCACAAAAACCTTCTCAACAACCATGCGCTCCACTCCCCCCTTCCTCGCCTCAGGCCCTCTCGGCCGGTGCGCCCTCCCTTCCCGCCCACAGCCGGCCCCCCCCCTCAAACCAAACTAACACCCACGCCCACACCCTAGCCTCCCCCAATCCTCCTACTACGACAAGAATAACCGCCCCTCCGCCTCCCTCTACCGCGCTCGCGCCCCCTATCTCGTCAAAAACGCCCTCACAGGCGTCGCGATCATCGGCTTCGTTGCGGGAGTTTGTACGTCGCCTTACCCGCCTCCAAACCAAAAGGCGAGAGAAGCAAGAACGGGAATGGAATACCCGCCGCGACTCCAGACGGAGGATGGCGATACACATACGAGAATGGAAGGAGATGCTGATATGTTCCGTGTGACCAGATACATGGACGATCAAGGCGATCGGCCAGGACGACTTCTCCGACGTGCCGATGCCCGATGCGCCGGCGAATGTGGTGCCGCCCGGGAAGGCGCCGCATATGAGTGCGGCGAAGAGCGGGGGGAGTACGCAGGCGTGAGAAGTATACGGGTGCAAGTGGGAGGGTGAGGGAGAGAGGCTGAAGGAGAGAGAGTGAAAGAAAAGAGGGTTCTTGAGGATTTAGCGGGCGTTTCTTGGGAGTCGGGGCGAGGTTTGTGGAGGGAGCGGGTGGGGTGTACGATATCTTACGAGGGGTGTACAGACGGGCGTGGGGGATATCGCGAGATGTATGAGCTCCGGTGATTTGAATGCGAGATCGCCTTGCGTTTGCGAATTCGATCGATTATTTGGAGATCAGTGTCCTCGGGGCATCTCAGGCCCGTTTGGGTCATCTGTCTCGAGGTATGAAGACAGACCGGATCCGAGCTCGAAGGCGAGCGGCTGCTTTTCCTAGCCCTCATGAAGCCCCAGTACTCCTCAGCGCCAGCGAACGCCCCGCCCATGCCCTTCTATAGATACAAGCCCCGACACACTGTGCACACCCGATTTCCAGCGCCAGCCGCTAGACCAAAGCCACCCGGACAAAGCAAGCGTAATCCTCGCGTCCCAAGCCCAAACCCCATCCTCAACCCCTCGATCACCCCACCTCCACCTCCTTAACATTCTCCTTAACCTTCATCACCCACTTCATCTCCCCAACAACCCGATCCATCTCCTGATTCAGCTTCCTCGCCCTCTCATTCTCCGAACTCGTCGTCTCCTCAATCCCCTCCAATCTCCTCCTCGACTCCTCCCGCATCGCCTCCCACGCCTCACCAATCTCCCCATTGACCCGCCTTACCCGCTCGAGCTCCTGTCGCATCTGCTCCGTCACCACATCCAGCCTTGCCAACCGCTGCCGATCTCCCTCTCGCGTCTCCATCAGCGCGTCCAAATCCTTCTTCCATGCCTCCGCACGAGCCCTGTACTCCGCGCCCAGCTGCCGGTGGCTCGTCTCCAGAATCTCCGCGTGCACCGTCGCGTGTTTCGTGCTCTCGTGTAAGCTCTGCACTTCCCGCCGCCCCGCCTCCGCCGCCTCGTCCCTCTCGCGCTCCTTTTGTCTGGCCTGCGCTTCGGCGTGTTCGCGGCGCGAGCGTTCCGTCGCGAGATCCGCGCGCATCTCGTCGATTTTGCGGTCGCGGCGTGAGATCAGGCTCGAGTCCACGCCTCTAGCATGGCTGAGGTTGTCGTTCTCGGCGCGCAGGGCGTCGATCTGGGGTTTGTAGGTTTGGAGAGACTTTTCCAGATCGGCGCATTTGATCATTTGTGCGTTGAGGTCGCGTTTGAGTTTGTCGTTTTCGGTCATCAGTCGCTCGATCACGCGGCCGGATTTGCCTGAGGTCGTGGCGTGGCCGACGGCGGAGCTCCAAGCGGGGGAGTTTTCGGAGTTGGTGGAGGGGCTGGGATTGGTGGGTTGTTGGGGGCTGTCGAAGCGCGAGGGGGTGTTAAGGAAGTCGCCGCTGGTGCGGCGGATGCCGTTTTGGACGGGGCTGAGGAGGCCCGGGCGGGGGGGGCTGCTGGCGGGTTGCGACATGGTGGGTTCTGTTGGGGGTTCGTCGGTGCGGAAGGAGGGTTTGCGGGGACGGATGGCGCTCGGTGCTGTACGGCACGGAAATGTCAGAATGGGTATCGTGGGTACAGTGTTATTCCCAGTTGCTCGCTAATGGCGGGCAATGGCAGTGGCAGCAGCGTGGTCAATGGTCCAGACAAAGGGCGGCGGGCGGTGGTATCCGGATGCAGATGGCAGGGTTGGCGACGCTGAAGGTGAGTGAGCGGACCTACAGGTTGCGCGCGCGGCGGCGCTGTCGACTCGAAAGGTTTTGATGATCCTGGGCGAGGTGTTCGGGCTGGGGCTTCCGGGTTGGGACTTCATGTCTTCTTGCGGAAGAACATGCGTCGTGGCGGCGGACGGCGGGGGACCTAAAGAGGGAGCTATCGCGGAGGCGAAGACCGTGCTCCGGCGACGACGACCGTGGGCGGCAAATAAAAAGTGAAATAAGATGAGTTGCGGACAGAATGTAGTGAGGTTGAAGAGAGGTCGCGGGGGGTCGCGGCTCACGTGCAGCGGTGTGAAAATCAACAATGACGTCGATTGGCGCGCCGGGCAACGGCGGCACCAGGCACTTGTACCTCTTAAAGGTACCTCACCTGCCCTGAGCTGTAGGTGCCCGACACGTGCGAACGCGTCCCTATCGTGTTGGGCAGCGTTTGGTCTCACGACCTGTCACTTTGCCTCTTGTAGCTGTCGTTTCCGACTGACTGTGAGCGTTGCCAGAAGCTCGATTGCATCCACCCAACAATGTTTGCAGGCACTTGCGATGTGTACGACCCATTCCTTCTCCAGTCGGGGTTGGACCTCGCGTCTGGTCTGCCTCTCTGCTCACCGACACGGGGTTGGCGCAGCAGCCTGCGTCATGCACTTATGCGGGCGTGCTGAAGGCACCTGCCTAACTCCCTGCGAAAAGATGCATCATTTCGGAAACAAGTGGTGTTCTTGAAGTGGGAGATGAGGAAGGTGCGAGAGAGCAGACGCGGTGTCTCGGACCCACCTTTCTTCCGCGCTTGCCTCTTTGAACATTCCCGACGACTTTCGAGCTTCCTGCCATCGATTGCACCCTCCACCGTCTTCCCACACCGCTTCCCTGCTGCCATGTTGGCATGATCCTGTCGCCACAATGTCGCCCGACTCGTTCTACTTTTATTCATCTCTCTACCAATTTGACGCCGAAGCCCGCAAGACTGTGATCGCTCACTTCAACGCCTCAATCAACGACGCTTCTGTGCGTTGCTGGTACGACACAGACCAAGATGTATGCGATTCCCGACTCGCTGGAATTTTCCGGAATGAGTGTAGACAGGCTGATCTTGACTACAGGCCTTCTTCGTAACTTGCCCCGCAAACGTTGGCCCCAAGGCCGACCAAATCTTCACTGAGGCGCTGCATGAATTTATTGAAAATGAGATCGAGAGCGCCGAACGTGAAGAGGTACGTTGGGAGGCACAATGGGGTCTTGATAGCCCGGGTGCGTGCTGACGAGACCTGTGAAGCGTCCTGCCCATGTTCAACGCTTCTTCGAGAGCGCTTTCGGCGAGGTGGCGCAAGTCGGAGAAGTCGAAGACGAAGAAACCTTGACAGAAGCAACGAGTTCACCGGCCAAACCGGATAAGCCGCAATCTGCGCAGATTGCCTTGCATCAGGTCGTCTACCCGACTGAATTCAAGGGCGACGTGAAATTCTTTACTTTTCGCACCCTGCCGACAGACCTGCTTGAACGCCTTCTTACTCCCTGGGGACGGACGCATGAGTGGTTTGCATCAAACGGGCTCACTTGTCGGGCTACGAGATGGAGCAGCACATCACGCTGCCTCATCTTCAACGGGAGGGTTGGCGCGCCGATCCACCTGGAGGGATCGTCCAAGACCCTTGACTTTCTCAAGTCCAGCCATCTTCTGGAGTCCGGCCGATACGTCACCCTGTATGATCAACGTCCGCAGCCTGAACATCCACCCGAGACGCAGCCTGCCCAGAGTGCTAGGGAGTGGAAATTCGTGGGGAACGAGCCTCGTTCAATCCGTCAATTCTTGGAAAACGTGGGCGAGACTGTACAGGTGGAACCTGAAGCGAAGCCCGACATACCTGCGGACGCGAAGAAGTTCCTCTATCGCAACGACAATTCCAATGCCACCGGGAGGGCCAGAATTCCGGTTGGTGCTGACTACACGCGCGATGAATCTGAGGATGAAAAAGACGAAGAAGACTTCATGGACCAGGAAAAGAGCCAAATGCAGTTCAAAAACCTCATGAGACGCCAACAACATGACGACGACGATAACGACGATGACGAAGACGAAGATGTTGGCCCTTGTGGGCGCAAATTTTCGAGCGACGAGGACTCCGACGAAGAAGAAGCACCTAATTTCAACGCCCTTCTTGCTAAGTCCGGACCCCACAGGCCAGTCGCGTCTTCGAGCAATACGACTGTGCTTCCGCCGTCAACAGCTGTGCGCCCGCCGGTATCGGTCGTGCGTCTGCCTGCAGTGCCAGCCTCTCGCTCAACTGCAAACATGGTGCCTGCCAATGGGAAAAGCCAGAGCAGCTCTGACGTACCTTCTTCTGCAACTCAATCCAACGGTGCCGAGCCTCCGCCCGTCAGGAAGCACCCGCAGCCAACGCCGAGTTCTCAACCACCGCAGCACGGTATCCCATCATGGGGCAGGCAATACTGGAATGTGGACAATGTCGGTCTTACATCGATCCCCGCCAACCAAGCAGCATGGGATCATGAAAACCACTCCAGGAAGCAAAAGGCTAGTCGAACTGGGGTTCTGCATCGTCATGTCACTCAGCCATCGAGACCAGATTCGCCTCAACTCACAGGCGGCAGCAGTGTTTCCGCAAGCGCAGACACTACCGACGGCCGCAAATCGCGTCAGAATCCGACATCGCCCGCGTACGCTTCGGAAGGGTGGGACACGAGCAGCACGAACATCAACACCGCCAAGAGTTATGCAGACACCAAATTCAACGCAGAGCCCTGGGCACGCAACAACGTCCAGCAAGCCCCGGCCTCGGGCAATCTCATCGACACAAATGCTCCGCAAAGCCGCGACGTCAAACCGCCGCCAGGTCTTGAGCCTTCGTCCGCACGAGCAACCGAGAATCAGTGCCATCTGCAGGGTTCTCGCGCATTCAGCTTTGCTAAGGGACCGCCGCCGCCTATGGGTGACTTGATCGACTTCTCGGAAGACATCAACGACGACCCCGAGCCGAAGCCCAAACCCCGAAAGACCTCGATGTCCAAGCCATTGCAACCAGCTACAAGCTTCAGAGCAACTCTGGCGCCACGTGATCCTGACGAGGTGGAGGAGCGTCTTCAATCTGACAAAGAGTCGGACAATAGACGCTACACAATGCGCCAAAAAGCGCAAAAGAAAGGCAAAAAAGGCAAAGCCCCATCCTCCGAGAAGGCCAAAGTCAAAGCAGAGCTCGATCTGCCAGACGCAATCCCACCCCCAAAGCAACCCATGCCGGAGCCAGAGCCAGAGAAAGGGTCGCCGAAGAAGTCGAAACCGAAGTCAAAGTCGAAGGCGAGCAAGGCGGAGAAGACGGAGAAGTCTAAGACAGCAGAAGAGGTCATCACTCCTCAGGATGTTACTGACTCTGACGACTCCGATGAGCACAATGAACAGGGAGTCGCTCCTCAATCGCCTAGCATCGCCGAACTTCTGAGACTGGCTAAGAGTCACGAAGACGCTGAAGCAGCCTTCCTCGACGTCCGCTTCGGGATTCTGCTCACGCGTGTTACCGATCAGCAATTCCGCAAGAACGAATATCCCCCTTCAGTGTTTCAGTCGAAGCTGGCAGAAATGGCAGAAGAGGCAAACTTCACGGAGCTACTCCCCCGAATGACCACTTCAACGACTGATGCAGCCTATCTCCTCGACTTGATGCCAGGCAGCAAGCCGAAAGCTCGGGTGGAATACGAGTTACTGGTCAAGAAAACCCATGACGGTAACAAACGCACCATCAGATTCGACCAAATGGCACCGCAAACCTTCACAGTGGGCGCCGCTCGCTCCGAACTCGGCGTGTTGCGCATGCACTACCCGGCGCAAGTCTGGGACGCGCATGTCACCGTCGACAAACACGTCCCGGACGACCAGCTCCACGACGCCGTCCGCAGCTTCATCGCCACCATCCAGTCCAGCCCCGCGCCGTCGTTCTGCGCCCAGGTCCCCACCAACTCCTTCACCATCGAACGCGCCTACGTCAAGCGCATCTTCACCAAGACGTTGAAAACCCCCACCCCTAACGGCAGCTCATCTGGCCTTTCCTTTTCGGCCGACCCTACCCCTGCTAGCCAAAACACCATCCAGCTCCTGCTAACAGAGTACCAAGACCTGCACCTCCAATCCGTGACCTCCCCCATGTATAACTGGGAAGCCAATATCGACCCCGACACCTCCTCGATGATCCGCGACGCGCGCCAGTGGTGGGAGTGCGGGCTGCACGTCCCCGCGCTGCAGCAGGTGGACGCGGGTGTGCTGAATGGCGTCGTCGATACCATGGTGGCGAATATGGATGGCGTGGGCTGGCATAATCAGGGGCCTTGGGTTAAGGGGCCGGAGCCGGAGGAGGGGGGTGGCGTGCAGATGATGCCGTTCTGGTGAGGGCTTGAGGGACATTGGAAGGGGGGATTGGTGGGGTTTTTGGAGAGACGGGTTTTGGTTCCGTCGTTGCGGGTGCGTGCTTCTTTCGGTTGCTGTCATGGGAGGATGAGAGGATGAGGTGTGCGTGGTTCTTCCGCTGGCTTGGTATCATGAGAGAACGAGGTTATGCGCGAGAGATGCTGAGCGTCTGCGAGTTTTCGGAGGAACATTGATCGTTCTCGATGACACATGCCGCGAGAAGCGCTCGGCTTCAATAATGAGGAACGAAATTGATGCAATCACTTGGAACAGATGTCGCGGCTTTTTCACGCGTTTTCATTGACTCTCTCTCGATTGATCTGCGCGCGGTGTGTACGACTGAAGGCCGATGACGTTGAGATGGTTTTATCACGCCACACCTGAAAAGCAGACCGCGCGCCTTTTCCTCTGCTCGTCGGTATCTCGCGCAATTAACCTCCAGCTTTTCCCAGCTCAACCCCTGGCTCAAACCCAGTCAGATTCCATCCAGAGCGCAAAGAAGCGCAAGAAAACCCCTGCTCAAAGCTTCCCCTCCCGATCCGCAGCCGCGCTCACTCAAACGCGCTCAAATCTTCTGCTCATACTCTTCTCAGAAAAGCAATCCCCAGAATTCTGCACCTCCAAGCCAAGTCCCTCACTCGTCCAATCCCCTCGCCTTCCTCTCCTCCCTCTCCTCCCTCTCTTCCCTCTCATCCCTCTCCCGAAATGACTTCTCCATCATCGTGACGAACTCATGCTCCTCGTCCATCTCGTCGCCGGCCAGCGTGAAGGTGGAGGCACGGGCTGGGGTTGTTGTGGGCGTGTCCATGCGGGTGCTGGCTTCGGTTGTCTCATCGGCGGACGCAACCGTGCGCGTGCTCGTGTTGGTCGTTGTAGCGGCGGCTTTCGGGAGATTGGTGGTCCTGGGCGTGAGGCGGTAGGGGGTTGCGGTCGTGGGCATGTCCATGCGCATGCTCGTGTTCGTTATCCTGTCGGTCATGGTGGCGGCGGGGAAGCTAGTCGGCCTAGTCGTGAAGGGGTTGCTGGTTGGGTATGCGGGTGCGGTCGTGGGTATGTCCATGCGCATGCTTGTGTCGGTTGGAGGGGCAGTGGGAGGGTTGGTCGGCCTGGTCATGAAGGGGTCGGTTGTCGGGTGCGTGGGTGCGGTCGTAGGCATGCTCATGCCTGTGCCAAAGCCTGTGTTTTTGCCTATGCCCATGCTGTTGCCCATGCCCGTGTTGTTGCGCCTGTTGAACTCCCTGTTCATGGCGGCGCTCATGTCTGTGCTGGTGTGCATGCTCGTGTCGGTGCTCATGCCCATGTCGGTACCGCCTATTTCCACTTCCTCATCCATACCCATACCATAATTACCTGTATCCCCAGCACCACCTCCATCGCTCCCCCTCATCAGCTTCTTCTTGTTCCCTCCATCCTCCTCACCATCATCCCCCTTCTTCCGATCCTCAATCTGAGGCGGATCGCGATCTCCTACGCATATCTTACATTCAACATAATCACACACCCTAACCCTACACCTGATCCATTCGGTCTCGCTTCCCGGCCCGGCGAGGAAGCACACCGTGCGCTCCCATGTTTGGCGGTGCTTGAACGCTGCTTCTTCGGTCGTGCGTGAGAGGTGGATATCGCGTGGCATGAACTCGAACGGGCCGCGGCGGTGGATGCGCGATGTGGCAGAGGAGTGGATGAAGGGGAGAGCGGCCTTGGGTTTGGCTTGGGCGTCGGAAGGGGCGGTGCCTGGATGGGTTCGGTTGAGGGCGTTGGTGGTGTCAATTGGGTGGCTTGTGCTGCCCGCGTTTCCTGCGTTGCCTGTGTTGCCTGTGTTGCCTATGTTGCCTGTGTTGTCTGTGTTGTCTGTGTCGCCTGGGTTGCTTGTGTTGCTCATGTTGCCCATTCTGCCCGCATTGAGGAGAGTGTTGGTGCGGGTGAGGGAGTCGATGTTCGGGTCGACGGTATCGAATGGGTTGTCGAGAGGGTTGGTGCCGTCGCTAGACATGGGAGTGTCTGCGGGTTCGTCGGCGCGGCAGGTGGTACAGGTAGAGGGCGTGCAGAGCATGCAGTCCATGTAAGTGAGGCCATCGGCGATGAGGATGCGGTAGACCTGGCCGCCAGCCAAGTAGGCGGGGAGATCATGGTCGATCAAGGGACTCTCTTCGAGATCGACAGTGTAGAGCTCCATGTCGTCGTCGAAGCCAACGTCGTTGGAATGGAGCATTTCCATTTCTGCGAAGGGGTCTTCAAGAGCTTTCTGTTTGGGGGCCGCTTCTTCGGTAGCAGGAATTTGTGCTTTCGTGCCTCTCTTTTTCTTGCCGTCGGCGGGCTTGCGCTTCGGTGCGGCTTGTTCGCCGGTCTTCGTGGGCTCAGAGGCCGGAGCGTCGTTGGATCTTAGTGAGCGCAATGGCGCCGCTGTCTGCTCTTCTTCGGGCTTTTTGAAGGTCACTGCCTTCTTGCCCTTCTGAGCGCCAGCTGGATTTTGCGCATTCGCCACTGGGGCAACATCCTCTGTCGACGCAGGTGCTTGAGCAGCAGCGCTCTTGTTGGCGCTGCGCTTGACGTTGGTACGGTCGTTGCCGCCGACCATTGCTGCTGTGCTGCGCGAGTGTTCTGATGCGCTCTGATCCTGCTTCGCTCTAGTTTTAGTAGATTTCAAGACACTAGATTTCAAGAGTGTCTTTTGCGAAATATGTGTTGATGACGGAGGCGAAGAATGTGCGACTGGATGTGGTCGTGAAAGGCCTGGAAGGGGGGTGAATGTACTTACGGCGTCATCGCCCGCTCTCCCCCCCGCAACCCGTGCTGCCACCGCCACCGCAATGCCGACGGGCCTCGCCACCCTGATATCCTCCCCAATCTGCTGCTGCCGCCGCTTGACCGCGTCACTTGGGGACTTACCTAGAAGATGTCCCCAGGCGCTTTTGCGCCCGTCTCGGCCCCTGTCCCTATATTGGACGCCTTGAGTTGTGGCTGACAACCCCTGAGGGTGTCCATGCTGATTGAGATGTTCTTTAAACAACTCGTTAAATGTGGCGGCTTTCTCGTCGACGCCAGGACCCTTATCCTCGTTGAGGATGAGAAGAGCGATTCTGAGATCGTCTGTCCAGAGGTTTGATCGTCGACCTGACGACGCCATTGTCGCGTGTGGTTGTTTTGTGGTTTATGTCGAGGGGGAAGCAGCGGACGAATTCCGAATGTGGTTGACGAAGGTGGGAAGACTCCCTAGCAACGAGCAAAAGCACGCACGTCAGATGTGGTACCGAGCCACGTGGTTGCAGCCGACAACAGCCAGCGCGGACCGCGTTTGCAAGCCGCCTTTTCCGGTTTGCACTCATGTGCTTGTTGAATTGCGAGGTCCTGCAGCGACGTACATCGATTGGCACTTGGCAGGATCAAAAAGCGTAGGAAAAGAGGCGAAACGCAATGTAGAAATACCATTGATTGAAGGCAGGATATCGAACAATAAATACTTATTCTTGTGCACTCATCTCGGCGCTCTGGAGCCCGTGGGAGATACCACGCTACAGACAAGGGTTTGCCCCAGCGGCCAAGCCACACTTACGACCTTTGTTAAGCTGCAATAACATGCAACGGAGCTTTGCTGATTATTGATGTATTCTGTTGATATATTCAACAGTACGTTGCTCGCTGGGATGGACGCCACCTTGATCAATTGTTCAGTCTCCGTTTCTGGACAGATTGTGCAGGTTTTTGTGGAATAGGGAATAGGAAATGGCGTCATGGAGACCGAGCATAACTGTGCTAGGATCTCTGACCTCGTGCGGGTTGTCGGGTATCCATCTCCAGACAGGCAATCGGAATGACGCAGTGGAAACGGCGGGCGTGCAACGACTCCAGCAGAGTCCAGGAGGAGAAGATGAAGTGAGGTCGAGGCAAGCGTAAGACATCGCCCGGGTCCTCCCGCAGATGTGGGGAAGCTCTTCTTTCCCGAACGGGCGGCGCCAAGCGAGACAAAGCGTCAGGCACCTCATGTTCTATGTCATGTGCTTACCTACAAGTACTGTAGTCAACGTATTCACGTTGAGCATGCAACAGTGATCACTTCAACCAAGTGGCGACTAAAGCTTTATTTCATCCAGAAGGGACTCACCTTCTCGCCTCAGTCATAATGTTTCAATTCCGCATGCCGTCTTTGCCCACCATGAGCTTCAACCTTGGGGGCGTCAAGATCCCGAAGGCCGAGATTCACAACGTCGAAGACCGTCCTGAGAAGCGTGCAAGGACACTGAAGCACTTGCTCAAAGCGAATCACATCAACCACAGCGTCATCTACAACGAGCTGCGATTTCACAACCACGTACCCCACATCCTGAGCTCGTCCTACATTCTCGGGGCAGACAGCGATGAACTGACCCACATCTACGAAGCGGAAAGCAAAAACCTCGAGCCCTGGAAGGACAGCCCCGGAGAGATATCCCAGCACGACTGGCGAGACTACCTTGGGAAGCGAGACTACCAGAGAGCGTTCGTCGACTTTTTCGAGGATCAGCTGGTTCGTTTTGGCTACAACTGGCACGAACTCCTCGATGAATACCTTCTTCAGGGCAAAGAGCCCCTCATCAACAACCTGATCGCCGGACTGGCTCATCCCTTGATTCATCTAGGTTACGCCGAGGAAATGTCCTCGCGGACTGTGGCGGTCGAGAGTCTCGCCCTAGCTGCATGCTTCTACAACGAATGGCACGTATACCTGGATGATCCAAAGTACACCAAACCGTCGACAGTCCCATCCGACTCTCTCTTTACCATACTGAGCAAAGTGGCGCACGACAATCGATTCGATAGCCTTGGCAATGAGAAGGGCGCCGACAACATCGAAAAGGTCCTCGCCGACGACGAAATGAGTGCTGCCGCTCTCGATTACTGGAACGCTTGGCAACTCCACAACCCCAAGACCCAGTTCGCTGAGTCTCAGAAACTCGCCGTCGCCCTTCTGGTGGCCATCGAAAGGTCTGGCGACGATGAGCGTTACGACTTTTTCGCCGTCCACCTGCTCACCTCTTCACACGCTGTGCGTGTGCTTCTACCTCATCTTCCCGCGAAACATCATCTTCCCCTCATCCGTCAGTGGTGGCTCTTCACTCTCTTGGTTTACATCGCGCAAATGCGTCCCAAGGTGAACATTGACACGATCAAGCTTGTCGAGCTCGAGGGACGCGACTGGAAGTACGTCACGGAGCACGCGGTGAAGGGCAAGCACAGAACCGATGCGCACTACGTCAAAGCGCTACGCTGTATGCATGAGGCGAGCAAGACGTGGGGAGACCCGAACGGATACTATTTGAAGGCGGCAGTAAAGATGGCGGACGAATTCGACGGGTGGGGAGGCTTCGGACCGAGAGATGTGGAAATGGAAGCTCACGAGAACAGCCAGCAGAGCGGGCGGGCGGGACTGCCGAGGTTGCACTCTGGGATTGGCAAGTTTCCAAAGGATGATGAGGATGGCGCGTGAGGAGTGCGCAGGTGTAATGAGAACGGCTAATGCTTGTGTCTCGGTTCAGGGTATCATGTCTTTTTGTACATTCAACTCCGTGTTTTCCCGCTCGCCTCCGATTCTCCAAATTCTCGCCCCAAGTCTCACACCCATGGCAGCTCGTCGCGCTCGAGATGCACAAAGGTGAGTTGGGTGTTCACCCCGTCCTCGCCCATCTCCCCGAACCCGCTCTAGTCCAGCAACACGGGCTGCGCGATCGCCAACGCCCGCTTGACCTCCACCCTCAGCTCCACCTTCGGCTTCCGCTGCTGTTGCTGCCCGTAGTATCTTTCCACCATTGCCTTAACAAGGAGACGCTCTCCGACTTCCGCCACCGTCTTGATGGTGAGGTATAGCTTCCCGTAGTCACCGCCGAGCTGAGAGCCGTGACCCGCTCTCAGCTCTGTCGCGAGGAACTCGCGGAAGAATGCCAACGCTTCAAACATCCGGCCGACTGTCTCGTCCACGCCCTCGGTCCGGAACAGCGCCAAGTCGGTGTCCCGCAGCAATGCGGAAACATACTCCCGCTTTGTCGACAGCAGCTCCCAGGTATCCAGCTCCTCGAGCGTCGGCCGCGCCGCGTCGAACGTCGCCTGGTCTGCGCCGATCATGCGGACCGCCGCCGCCTCGAAGACGAACGGCATCATCTCGCCCAGCGTGAGACCCGTGCGCAGCATCTCCACCGGCTTCTCGGCGCACAGCGGATAGACGACATGATGTTGCTGCAGTCCCAAACGAGCGTCGACGTGCGCCTTGGCGGCGGCTCTGCACTCGTACAGGCGGGCTTGTTCGACGAATGTGAGGAGCTTGTCGTTGATGCCGGTAAATTGCTTGCCGGCCCAATAGGGCCGGACGTGGTAGAGGGCGTCGATCAGGTGGCACAGAGGGTTTAATTGGCTGGGGCGGTCGTTCTCGACGATCTGCGCCGCTTGCGACAGCTCGGACTCATCGTTGTTGCCCAGAGCCATCTCGGTGCCGGCAAGCGTCTCCGGAATCATATTGCCGCGACGCATGAAGAGGCCGCCCGCGGCTCTCCCCACGTCGAAGCGCAGCTCGTATATCGCCGGTTCGGCCACGGTGGGCGTGCCGTTGTTGCGGCCTGAAGAGCGATCAGTGGTTGATGCGGGAAGTTGGGGGGTTACGGCTTTGGAGCCAGCGCTCGCTAAGGCTGGGCTTGGACCACTTTGAATGCAATTGGAGGGTTTGCGAGTGCACGGCGAACATGTCGGTCTAGCTGAAGTAGAGCTCTACATCGCCGTCGTCGAACTCAAGAGGAAGCTTGTAGCCGTTCATCGCGGTGGTAGTTGGGGGTGTGGAAGGAGTGGAAGGGATGAAGTTGTGGGAGTGTGTTACAGTGTGCGTGCGGGTTCGAAAGTGTGTGAGATCTGAGATGAAAGAAGGAAAGAAGGCCATCTAGCTGAGAAAAGTTGCTTGGGTGAACGTTTTATTCACGCGATCCCATTGTCCGTTGGAAGAGCTTTTAACAAATATCTATTGTGAGCGCGAAAGTTCTCCTACATGCCGTCGTACTGAGCAAGCAGCCTGTCCTCCACGCCATCGAGAATGTACCAGTGCTCGACAACCTCCAGGTTCTCAGCTTCGCTGTTGAACGGCTTCATTGGGTCTTCAGGACCAGCCATCGGGTTCGCGCCCATGCCGCCCATCTGGGCCTGCTGCATTTGCTGGCCGACTGCGTTGGCGGCTGTTTGGATATTAGCATGTATGAGCATGACTTCTTGGACGATAGAAAGTGCTTCAAGCATACCGTTGTTACTCCCGAGAATAAAGTTGTAGACAGGCTGAAGTCCAAAGAGCGTCAAGAAATACCAGCTCAGGCTGCTGACCCATCTAACGTCCAAATCGCGGGTTCCCACGCCAGCTTGGAGCATCTGCTTGAACTGCGGCGTGAGAGGAAATGGCAATTTCACTGCGCAACATTGTTAGCTTATTGTATTAAACCACCACTCATTCACACTCACTGATCACGTAGCCCGAGAAAAAAGCATTGATCCATCCCATAATCAAACTCTGCGGCACCATCATCGCCATGTTACCCTTCATCATGCCCATCATGCCCTCCATCATCGCCGGATCGTTGAGAGGGTTCGGCTTCTCCTTCTCACCCGGGTCTTGATCCGCCAGGAACTTTCGCTCCTTCGCCGTCTCGATCCACCAGTCCTTGCGCCGCTCAAAGGCCGCTTTCGAGATCTGAGCGTGGTTGTTGCGGAGGTTCTGGCCGCGCATGAGGGAGCGCTGCTCGCGGATCTTGGGTAGTTCCTGGGGTTTCGGTGCGGATTGCAGGAGGGCGCTGAGGTAGTGACGGAGGACACCGGTCAGGACCATGACCACGGTGATTGGTAGGAGGATCCAGTAGCTGGGGTGTTGGAGTTAGCAGAAACCCGGAATGGCTGGGTGGACAAGAGATCTCATACAAGAGGGCAGGATCCCGGTGGATCTGCTGCTCCACTGCTCCAGCCATCTTGAAAGGAGCGCTCGGTAAATTGGGGGAAGATGGAGTTGGGTTTGTACTTGAGATTTAACAGATGAAGTCGCTCCTCACATGCAACGCAGCCCACGCCAAGACCGCCCGCCGTGCGGCTTCGCGCGCGCGCTCAGGACAGCTGGACCTCAGCAAGACAGTTGACTCTCCAACGAATTGATCCCTCCAAATTCCTTGAACGCAGTCAAGAACACGAGTACCTGTTGGCGGGGTCATCCGCAACAGTCACCATGTCGGACACGAAGATCAATCCCTACTCCCTCAACGACCTCAAGAACACCACCGACGATGCACTCGGCAACTACCTTCGGGGGCTCTCGTTCAAACAGGATAACAGCAAGCTCGACATTCGTCTGGGAATAGGCTATTTCATGGTCGCAATCGCCGCCGCAATCTTTGTGGCGGACTACAAACTCGGCTGGGAAGCGACCAAGACCTGGACAGCCGTTGGCGTTGTCGCATACACGCTCCTGAACGGAGCATTCACGTACTGGCTATGGTTTGTGGAGAGCGGGCTCGTGTTTGAGGGATCAAGGGATGGCAAGAAGGTTTGCAGTATCTCAATGCTGTCACTCGATCAAGGACTAACATGCGTGCCTCAGATCTCAATCGCATCCAAAACCGAAAAGCACGACCCGACCTACTATCTGACGATCACGACCACCCTGCCGTCGTCGACGCCAAGTGAGCGACAAGTCAAATGCCCCTTCACCACCTGGTTTACTGCCGACGGATACTTTGTCGCGAAACCCTTTCAGCAGTGGCTCGCGAGTAGCGTAGAAGCGATCGGCGAGGTGGACAAGAAGCACTCGGCAAAAGAGGAGAAGGAGGGTCTGGACCAGATGACTGGAAGCGCTGAGGCGGTGGAAGCGAGTGGGGCAGACGCGTCGGCGAAGGCGAGCAAGAGGGGAAAGAAGAAGTCATAGCTGCGCTTCGAGGGGAGGACTGAGAGTATACCCATTGAGCGATGTGAACAAGCAGGTTTTCTGCATTACATTTGATATCGAAACTCATTCGCGCTGATCAAAGGGTATCTTAGAAGCTCCCCGAAACGCCGTGAACAACCCAGATCCTAAGCATGACCACTCCCTTTCCCTGCCCTTTGCATTCTTGCCATAGCCCGTTCCATTTCTTGCTCCGCCTCCATACTTGATATCTTCGCCTGCAACTCCGCTATCTTTGCATCTTTCGTCTTCAACGCCAGTCGACTGATGTCCCGGCCTCTCGTCACACCTTGCGTTCTCAGATCGTGCTTCGAGAGGATGCTACGGACGTTCGCCAGTGTGTCCGGTGGCAGCCTCGCGGAGCCCAGGGCTGCCAGTATTTCACTTGTCAGAGAACTCCCCGAGTCGGCAGGATTGCTTAGAGCGTCTTTGTGGCGGGAGACTGGCGAAGGCGATTTGGGTGTATCGTGGTTTTGTGGCGCCGAGGGAGTTCTAGGCCCGCTGTTGCTTTCCATGAACGGCGCACTCATAGGCGGCTTCGACGGTGAGGCGAAGTAGTCTGTTGCATGCTTTGCCGTTGCTGGGGTAGCTGGCTGATCCAACCATGGAAGCTTTCTGTTCCCTGTCGTTGCAGGTGTTGCGTAAACCCCAGTCTTTTGCGCCTTGTGTGGTGTCTCGGGGGCGTCCCCGGTCCTTGCAATGTTCTCCATGTCGGCAGCTTCCTTTCCACTCAATGACCACGGTGATGTGTTATCGCTGTCGTCCAGATCCACATTGCTGGCCTTCCTTTTCGGAGCATTCGGTTTCTGAGGTTGTGAAGAGTACGGCGGAGGGCTCGCGCTCGCGCTCGCGGTCGATTCGTCGCGGGTCCACGTCTCGCCCTGTTGCTTTCCCGTGAACAGTCCTTTGCCCTTAGGAATTTCCAATCCCCTGCCAGCATTCCACCCCTCTTGTACATCTCTTCTCTGGGGCTCTGTCCGGCTGTTGCCCAACACCGCACCCTCCTCCCGCGGCTTCGCATCCTCGTCCCATAGAAAGAAGTCGCATCGCTTCGGCTCTTTTTCCTGACAAGTGTAGAACCATCGACCCTGGTTTTTTCCCTCTTTTTTGACTTTGAAGTGTTCGGCTGGGAGGCGTGGTGTACAGTTGCAGTGCCAGACGCCGTCAGCGAATAGGCCTTTGGGCTGAGTCCTGCTTTTGGTGATGTTGCTGCTGGCGCCTCGGCTAGAGCTGTATTTCCCGCCACGACTGTTGTGGTATCGATTCATTATGAGACGGATGATTTGAATGTGCCGTTCAGGTCAAAGAGTGTGTAGGCGCATTATGCGACACAACCCGTTGTTGGAGGGCGGCGAGTGCGGGAACTTCACAAGCCGGCTCCCCAGAATTCGGATGGCTGGTCCCAGCCGACGTCACAGCGCTCGGATCTCGACCCGAAGCGAACCTGCGGGCCTCCTGCAACGCTGCACGGCCGCTTCGCAGACATCAACAATTCGTGCCACACGCGACGCGACCTCATTTCCTCCCACTTCACGCGCTTACCTCCTACAGATTCCCTACCTTCACTGCAGATGGGCTTCTGAAGTCGTTGTCAAGAGCATGTTCATCTCCGGCCAGTTTTGGCCTCGCAATCAGCAACACGCACGGTAGGTGACTTCTCGCAAGCCGAGGACACTTCCAGCAGCGACGGATCAACTCGAGTCGTGAGACAACACGAAAGGGCGCGCATTTAACACCACGCGCTCAAAGCATTTCACATCCAACAAACTGCTAGCATGAAGCCATCAAGCCTGGGGTACCTGGAGGAGATGCTCCAAGACGGGAACATCTCCGAGACTGACTTCAACAATCTCAAACGGCTCGTCCTCAACGACGTGTTACTTCCACGTATCTGCGACACCGCAGTCAGTGACGAGTGCCTGGGTGTCATTCCGGGGAACATCGTCATCGGCTCGACCACCACACGCTCACAACTCGAGGCATGCTCCAAGGTATTCAACATTCCCGAGATTTTCCAAACGATCCTGGCAGAGCTGCCAGATGTGTATCTGATCAAGGTCGCCCCGCTGGGGGGTCTGCAAAGGGTTCCGCGATGCCATTGATCATTCTACCTTCCTTCGCCGCAGGCTCTTTCGCACGCCGGACCCCAAGCCCGAGCTACATGCTTTGCCTTTCAAGATGAAGGGACTGAGCATCATGTGGGGGGAACTGTCAGATGATCAACCTTCAGTCACATCCTGCTGCGGAATTAACAGGGCCTTCAATATTGCGGTAGATGATGTATTCCTATCCGATCAGCCGACGCACTGGGACGCTGCTTCCTCAAACTACATCACACAACCGCCAATTACCTGCTTGTGGGTTGAGGGTTCCCTCGCACGTCGGGACTACCAGTTGAACCCTTCAGTCTGGAGAACGGAAAAGGCACCAAGATCAAAGACCTGAGAGAAAATCCTGCAATAGGTCAAGTCCCAGTTTCGCCGCCGACCTGAGTGGCAAATATTGCTGGACATTTCCGGACTTGAGAGTTGGATGCGAGGAGAAAAGCTGTCCACTGAATCCGGGGAAAGGTGTAAGGTTATTTTGATAGAGCGTGCGGTCAAAGAGCTAGATAATAACGTGTTCAGGCTCCCGACTTGTGGCGCGGATTAATCATAGATGGACACAACTGGGAATTCCATGGCTACAATGGCGCTCGCACGAACCTGGGGGTTGGATGGTATTCAAACGAGCTGGAGAAGAAGAACGACCCGCCCCAGGGGAAGCCGCTTCCACTGTCTGGAGTTTCGCAGCATTTGTCCTTGATGAGCGAACGGAGCATCTGGTGGGTTGGTCAAGCAATACCAACATCAGCGTGGATTCAAAAATGGCATGCTTTGTTCTTGTAATGCAGGGCCGACAGAAATACGAGCGGGTGGAGGGAAACATGCGGAACAACGAATGTTTGCCATGGGTTGGTCGAGCAGTACCACATCAAAGGTGGATTCAATTAGGCGAGGCTTCGCTCTTGTCATGCAGAGGCGACAAGAACACGAGCTATTTGAGATGAGAGGCGGACTGGCAAACGTTTCGTTATAGGCCTAGAGTTGCGAGCAATTGCAAAGGTCTGATAAAATGCAGTTCAAAAACAGTCGGGGGGTCAAGAGTGAGATGAACGTGTGTAATTGCGATGCTACGTGGGTATTTGTAGCCGTCTTGTTTCCAGCATGCCACTCGACCATCCCAGTCTCTCCGGTACATCTACTTGAGCGGGATGAAACGAGAAGAGTGCGTGGCACCGATACCGGGCCTACCGTGCTTGACGGGGCGGCTGGAAGCATCGTTAGCAAGTGTCGTGTAGTGTGGACCTCGGTGCAATCTTACTAGGAGATGGAGAACTCGGCCAGGTAGTGCCCGACCATCTCAGGCCTGATCTCGACCTGGTTGAACTCCTTGCCGGAGTACACACCGATGACGGAGCCGATCATCTCGGGAACGACAATCATGTTGCGCAGGTGCGTCTTAACGGTGTCGGGCTTCTCGTTGGGCTTGGCCTCCTGCTTCGCCTTGCGGAGCTTCTTGATCAGACCCATGGGCTTGCGCTTCAGGCCGCGGTTGAACCGGCGGCGGGCACGGGCGTGGACGACATCGCGGAGCTGCTCGGAGGAAAGGTCGAGGAGCCTGGTGGGCGTAGGGTTAGTCGAATTGTTCGTGGTGCGTCGCGATTGCGACTTGCGTGTAGGGAGTTGTGATGCTCACTCGTCAAGGTCGATGCCGCGGTAGGAGAACTTGCGGAACGCTCTCTTCTTCTTCAGCTCTGCATGGCGAACATTGTATCAGCCGATATCCTATCTTCCAGCGCCCCTTTGTGGCCTATCCACAGGGTTTTATCCATTCGTACCGGCAGCCTCCTCGGCGTTCTGTGAAGAGTCAGTATCTCCTTGAGTTGACTGATCGGTAACGAAAACTCACGTATTCCTGATCAGCCATGGTTCCGGTGTTGTGGTGAGTGGCGTGGATGTGTTGACGACGCTGAAGAATCAATGATGTTCGTGAAGCCGCGCGCAAGGTGAGGTGGGAGGATTTGTGTGCCAAGAGTGGGCTGGTGGGCCGAGTTTCTGCCGATAGACTCACGTGATCTTCGATTTTGGCGACGAATTGATACGCGCGACATATGGTGACGAGATGAAACTTGAGACTTCAGTAGTATGTGCATGGTGCGATAAGTACGCATTCGGCGCAGCTATGCGTGCCGCATGCGGTCGAGCTGCTGAGATGACGATAGTACAAAGTCATCCTGGCAGGGTTCACAATAGGCAGAGATAGACGGCAACTTGGCGGAAGGACGACATTGGAATTTGAAACTATGCAGTTTCTCGGCGCCTGAAGGCTGCGCGCGCTGATATCAAAATAACAGCGTGTGCCGGCACGTGGATGCCAGCAGCCCTTGAACCCCGCATGCTCTCATTCCTGCCCTCCAATCCCATTTCCGCGCGACACGCTTAGTCGAACAGACCGAAGCCCATGTCCTCGTCGGACTCCTCCTTCTCCTCTTCCTTGGGCTTCTCCTCAGCCTTGGCGTCACCACCAGCAGCAGGGGCGGCGGCAGCACCACCACCGGCGGCGCCACCAGACGGCACAGAGGCGAGCTTGGACTGACCCTCAGAGATCAGCTGCATATGTGTTAGCCATTGTCCTTGTATTCTCTCTTGCAATGTTTGCGCCGTACCGTGTTGATGTCCTTGTCCTTGAGCTCGCCGAGGAGGGTGTTGAGGCGCTCGTCGTCGGCCTCGATGCCGACGGCGCTGAGAACGTCCTTGATGTCCTTAGCAGTCGGGGCCTCGGTGCCGCCGAGCTGGAGGAGGAGAAATGCAGCCAAGTACTTCATTGTGGTGGAGGTCTGCAGGGTGTGTCAATGTCTGTCTGGCGGATGAAGAAGCAGCGCGAGTCCGAGGGTCGTACGTTGGTTGAGGAGTGTCGACGGAACAAGAGAATCAATCGATTTAAGCGCTATTGTTGTAGCGCAGACTGAGACTTCGAGTTCTTTTCAGAGATTCTTGACAGGTGCTGCGTGGGGTCGTGAGTCGTCGGAGATGAAGTCGCGCTAGATTTCGTGTGGTGCGGTGTCTGGCCGCCAAGATTTAACGGAGGCTCCCGCGGCGGCGCCGAAGATGACTAATAACTGGAGAGTTGACGCATTCAACCGCTTGCGTTCACTCCAGCCCACCACATCATCTTCCTTCAACACTTCTCCACTCTTGGCTGGCGGACTCACCGGACACGAATCGCATCGCTGTAATGATATTCGAGCACGGTGACAAGGCTGACCGAACCCCATAGCGATCGGTCCAAGATGTCTAACGTACGCGATGACCCCGCGAGCCACTCCTACACCACCTTCGATACTGACTCGTCTACAGTTTAGCTCCCTCCTATCATCGATTGGCGGACAGTCATACACACCACAGCAACCGATAACCAAAGCACCGAAGCCCTGTCATACTCAACAGCAGGCGCAGCGCCCTGGAAATGGGCCAAACGGCGCCAAACCAATGGCGGACAGCGCATCCGCCGGGATGAAGCGCAAGGCGCAGGATGCGGGGCCAGAAGCGAAGGCGAAGACAGCTCGAACCGACCAGCGGCCCCCGACTGCGGGCACCGCGTCCGCAGCTCCGAGCCGGTTTCAGTTGAGCAAGTCCAGCCCAGCAGCAAAGTCTGCAGCTGCCCCTGTCCGACCAGGGATCGCCAAGAGCGCATCCTCCTCAACCTTGCAGAAGCCTGGACCCTCAATCACCCCGAAGACCGCAACCGCGCCGTCATCAGGACCGGGTGCAGATGGCGCCGGCGCCCCCAAGAAGAGCCGATACGCTTCCATATTGGAGAAGGCAAAGGCTGCAGAGGAGGCAGCAAAGGCTGGTCCAAGTGGGATCAAGCACAGGCCCGTCGAGAAGTTGACCAGGAAAGAAAGACTGCGCCTGCAAGAGAAGCAAAAGGCACAGCAGAGGCCAGGTGCAAGGCCAGGTGCGCAAGGAGCCAGTGCAGCTGGAACTGAGGATAGGAGCCGGAGCGGCACTCCCAATGGCAGCATGGCAGGCGGACCGAAGAAGAAGACCCAGGAGCTCAGCTACAAGGGCACGATGAAAAAGCCTCCCGAGCCGCTCTCTTACAAGGGGACCATGAGACCCGATGAGAAGGGAGCGCCTAAGCAGCCGGAGAAAAAGAAGGGCCAGGCTCAAGACAAGTACGGTGGCTACGCCAGCTGGTCAGATCTCGACGAAGCCGAAGACGAAGAGGACGACTATGGGTCGGAATCGGACATGGAGGGCGGCTTTGACGACGTCGAGGAAGAGGAGCAGCTGGCGTTACGCGCAGCGAGAAAGGAGGACCAGGAAGCTTTGGCTGAGGAGGAGCGTCTGAAGAAGGAGAAGATGCTGCGCAAGCAGAAGCTGCAGCAGCTTAGCAAGAGCGCAGCGGGGCGGAAGAAGGTGTGGTAGAAGCTGCAGTCTGGATGAATGGGATGATTTGATACCTGGAGGTCGGGCACCGGCGCTGGATGCCATGGAGTACAGTTGGGCACTGCTTTTGGAGGTCTCGGAGCGTTATAGTCCTGCATTGATAGCGTTCAACAGCTCCTTTTCCTGGCATCTACATCCGCTCTCCGCTTTTACCCTGGCCCGACCATTTGATAAGCAAGGGGAACGATTGCAACCGATGCTGATCCAACGCAGATCTCCTTTACATCCCTGGTCAGCACGACTCGACAGCCGTCCATGCTCTGGCTACATGACACAATCGCACCCAGTTTCCGATTTCGCAGAATGGCTCATCCGAAATATCGAGACGAACAACGTTTCTCCACTTTCACCGATGTACGTCTCACCCAACGCCGGCTAGGCTCCTTCATCTCCCTTCTTCCCCTCCGACATCTGTCCTCAATTGAAGACCAACTCCATTCAATAGACTTCAACCAACATCCACTTCAAAAGCGGACTCTGCTTCGCACTTCTCAACGGGAACCTCTTCCCCGTCAACACGATGTAACTCTGGAGCGCCTTTTACGAGCGAAAGATCCGCACGTCCCGCCCGGCCTGCTGGTCCGCCACGAAGTCGACGATGTTGATATAAACACGCTTGAGATTCTTGTGGCAGAGTCAGCAAGAGGCTGAACGCAGCGAGGAAGGGAGAGAGACGCGTACCTTTTTGCACTGCGTGATGCTGCACCCTTCATCAACGCCGCAGTCGCTGCACAGCGCTTGCCACTTGCTGAGCTTGGTCTCGTTGCGGCCGTAGGTGGCGTCCCAGTAGCCGACAATGTCGGCGTTGCGGGCATCGCGCGCGCGCTGCTTTTGGGCTTGGGTTGTGGTCATATTGCTAACAAAGCTTGAGCTGATGTTATGATCTGGGATGATGGAGTATTGAAAAGGGAGGGCTGTTGGGTTGGTGGGCTGGGCTGCTTTCAAATGCTGTTGGATTGCTACGGTGCATGAGGTGAATGGGGACTGGTGTGTCTCAGCATTTTCAGACTGTCTAGCAAGTGCAGATGTAGCAATCTATCTTGCGTACAGGCTGTCAACTCTATTTCATGGAATAAGGCATTCAGGCACGGATAATTTGTTGCCTCCGCACTTGTATTGGGAATCAGAGTCAAAGACATGGCGGTGCAGACAGAAACCTCAAGCTCCGAGTCATGGTCGATTTGCGAAGTTTCGTCTTGCATTGTGTTTGCAATCCATGGATGTGACGACAACAGTAACGCAGAAACCCTCGCAGAAGGCGGGCAAGTGATGTTGGCAGCAGCACTCATCTCGACAGCAGAAACCATCCTTGCCAGCGCAGCCGACAAGTACACCAGCGCCGATCGCCGTTCAAATCCGCATTCCAACTTTTGATTCCAAAGAGCTGAATCAGGATGTAGTTCAAGATGAAACCGTTATGGGTCTCCGGCAACACCACTTCGTCGACGACGGCGTGTATGACGAAGGAAGCTGGGCTTCTGTTTTTCGTCCCCGTCCTGTCGCGCCAGCACATTCTTACGCAGTTGACCGACGATCTGTCGTATCCCTTCGCAGATATCAGGTCTCACCAGATACAGAGTGAATGTCTGAAAACGACCATTGAGTGTGACGAGAACTCTCGAAGATCTGCCACTCTACCCAACGCACATCAGACCGGCGCCGCTGCGCGTTTTCTCTGTGCCTTGAGATTGAGGGCGGTACGACGTACTGTCACAGCTATGTGCTCTGCTGAGAGCCTTCTTGGTATCGTTCAATCACGATGGACGATGTGCTGCGCGAGCCCGCGAGACAGCTTGAGAAGCACGGCAGCAGGCGGCAGGAATTGATCGTGACTTTTGGAACAGAGGAGTATTTGGGTTCGAATTGGGGTGTGGCTTAGGACGGAGGACTTTGGAAATACTAGAGGGTAGTACAGGGGGCAATGGAAGAGGGGAGGTAGAGGAGAGTAGGGCAGCTGGCGGGGGCAGGTTTCGATCGTTAGGTCTCAATGTGCTGATTGACCCGAGTCGGCGGGATGACGAGGCCGTCACAAGTGGGAAGCTGATGTTGTTTGAGGTTTTTAAATCGGTCAGCCAAGCGCCTTCGGTCCAGGTCGCAAGGCCAGATTCGTCATTGCTGTCAGAGCAACTTCACATAGCTAGATTTCCGGGGTCGTGTTGCGAAACACGTGGCGACGCTTCACTCAAAGTTAGAAACAAACATCAATGCCAGTTCCCCCAAATCAATTCTAGTTCCCCCGGCCATGCCTTCTCCATGTCCTTTATCTGCATTACGACTCGTCTCCAGGCTTAGGTTGTCCTGTCACTCAACTCGTATCGTCCAATATTTACTCGTTCCTTCCTCAACTGCCAGCACGTGCTCGTTTTCTCCGCGTCGTACAGAGCAAACGACTCATCCTACGTCACCGGCCAAGCGAGCCGATCGACTCTCAAATCTCTTCTCAACCTCGCAACACCAGACTTTCGCCCACTCACTTCACGGCTGACCTCCACTCAATCCCTCGTGCAGCTCAATCATCCACACCATGACGAGCAACGAGGTGAGCAAGGAAGCGGCTGTCGAAGTCTTTGCCGCTTACCCCGAAATCGAAAGGAAGCACGGGACAGCGACGCGAACGAACAAGGAGGTTCTACAGCTGCTCGGACGCTGCTTCGACCAAACCGAAAGCGAAGAAACGAAACCACAGCGCGCCGCCCTTGCCGATTCGTTCAACACCTTCCTCGACTCTGCTCAAGCGATGAAGGACCAAGTCAAATCGCGCAGTGAGGTCGGAGCACACATCAAGGACGACCGAATTCAGAAAGTCATCGCGAAGACTTTCGCGGTTCCCGAATTGGCAGAGATGATACTCCTCCACCTCAATATGCTAGAATTGCTTCAGGTGCAACAAGTCAGCAGGCAATTCCTCGACGCGACTCTGGCCGCGCCGAGGATTGTCAAAAGGATGCGCGCCCTCGTATCTAAAGGCTTAAAGCTGCCGTGGGACCTCCGAGACAACGGCAAGTACGCAGTTGAAATCGCGCCACGATTACGAATGGAGGACTACAGCGACGACGACTCACCACATCACGATCTCATGCTCCTCGTCGACGACGACTTTTTCCTCCCACTTTCCAACGCCTGGGCGCGCCTCCAAGCCATGCAAGTCGAATTTCCTCCGCTTCAAGAAGCGTTCCCGATGTGTGGCAGCTGCTGGTCCCCAATCGCCCCGTCGATCGAAGTTCCCTCTGGCATCAAGCTGGAACACTTGTTGCGCAATCGCGCGGAGCACATGAAGGAAAAGCACTCCGAGAGCCCTCAAAATATGCGTTTCTATTTCCAGCGCTAGGTCGGCTGTAGAATTGGCAGAAGAGCTGAGGAAGGGCACGCAGACGCCACTTGCCACAGGCGCCTTCGACAGGTGCTACGAAGAGACGCGAGATCGACGCGCCGCAAGTCGAAGATCAATTTCCATGTGTATGCGACCGAAGCCACCGCGGGCCTTACGCAGACGAAATGTCGTCTGGAAGGACGCGCGGACCATCCTTCCTGCAGAGGAGACCAGACCAGTCATCCCCGGCGCGGAATCCTAAGAGCCTCCACCACGATGGACAGGAAGTCAGTAGCAACTCAGCTCGTGCGACAAAATCGAAAAAATCTGTTCCCCCCTCGCGCTCTCCCATTTCCAACGCGTTCTCCCATTCCGCACGCGCTCGCCCACCCCCCTCTCCCGCGCCCAGGTGCCCGTGCCTTACCCAATCACTCGCCCACCACCCTCTCCATCACATCACTCACACAGCACTCCAACCCCTCTCGCCAGCCCCGCAGCGGACATAAAGCGACAAGAGCGACCACGACATTATGAAGAGATAGAAAAACCCTCGCGACAGAGCAGGACGTGAAGTCCCCGCCCTCCTCCCCCGCCCACCGGCTCCTCCCGCCCCCACGCCCACCAGCACCCAAAAGCACCCAATGGCACCATAAAACACCCACTAGCGCCCGCCGCCCCCTGCCCAATCAGCAGCAAGCAAGCCGAACCCCTCCGCGCCGCACCGTCGCAACGGATACGCGCGCTTGCAGAGCCGCGGTTGGGGCGAAAGCATCACCCGCGTCACCGGCGGGGCGGTGAGCGACGTTGCTGGAGGTTCCGGGCGGTCGGCACGGGTTGAGCGTGTTCGTTGCGTTGGAGGAGCGGAGAGAGCAAGGCGGCGAGAACGTTGCCCGTGCGCGGAGCATTCCGCTGCGGAATGGCGAAGACAAGACAGGCGAAGGAGAAGGGTGAGAGGGATGGCAAGGGTGGAAAGGGCAAAGAGAGGTGGCGAGGTAGGCGTGAGAAAGGAGCATCATTACTGTAAACCTCCCCTCCTTGACTAAAACCGCGAGCCTCGAGGCCCCCCTGCCGCTCCGAAAAAAGTAGCTCCGTTGCGCGCTTCGCTGAGCCTCTATGATATCGACAAGAACAACGCGCGTACGCGCGGAGAAGGTTGCAAAAGGGAGAGAGAATACATCGTCGAGCCCACCGCACACACCGTCTCCTGTGGCGCTCGTCTCGCTCGTTTCGCTCGTCCGCCACCGCTGTCGCGGCTGGCCCCAAATTCCGCGCTCGTCGCTCCAGTGTGTATTGTGTGCATAAAGGGTTTCGCTTCCCTTCGCGCGGCCGTGTCTTGCGGTGAAGTGAAGGGTATCCCATTTGCCGTGTCGCCGTGTGCGCGTTCGCGTGATCGTGTGATTGTGTGATTCCCCCACCAAGACCATCCCTCCACCCAACCGTCCATCCATCCGTTCATCCATCCGTTCATCCATCCGTCCACCCCATCCGCCAAATCGCCCCCACCATTTTCCCGCGTTCAACTCCACCCCACATTCCAGATAACATGGCCGATGTCCTTCATAGTGTTAAACGTATCGCTGACCCTTCCAAACAGCCCCTCAGCCACGATATCGTCCTCGTCCTCGCCGTACGGCATGAACATGCCGCTCTCGGTGCGACGCATGCCTTCGAGGCCGACGACTTCGGCGTCGCCGGCGGACGCCATATCGGTCCAGCTGGAGGTGCGGCTGCTGGGGCTGAGGGGCGGGGCAAGGTGGGAGGAGGAGGATGAGGGGGTGGAGGGGCGGGAGCCGAAGGTGAAGTTTGAGGTGGTGGAGGAGGGGGAAGCGGCGGAAGGGTTGGCGGGTGTGGTGGCGGAGGGGAGCAGGAAGTTGCGCGAGGGCGTGCTGGGACGTAGCGTTTCCTGCGAGGCGGAGGGCGAGAGGCGGGGTTTGGCGGTGCTGTTGAAGGTCCAGTCTTTGGCGCCGAACGTGTGGTGCTGCGACTGCTCGGGGAGGTCGGGGGAGTCGGTGTGGTATTTGAGGGTGGTGGAGGGGATGGTTTCGATCATGCGGCTGTTGCTGATAGAGTTGCTGTTGCGGTGCAGGCCGCTGCTTTTGCGTTGCAAGTTTGGCGGGCGCTTGGGCTTCATCATGACAAGGCCGGCGTCGCTCTCGCTGCTTTCGCCGCTGGAGTCGGAGGGGGAGCTGTTGGGCGGGTCGCGTTCGGGTTCGTCGTCGAAGTAGCCTTCGTCGTCGTTGACATCCTCTTTGCATTCGACGGCAATGCACTGCTCGACCTTTTCATCGAAGCGGATGTGGCGGTCTTTGTGAGAGCCGCCGAGCGGGGTGCCGTTTGTGAAGCTACTTTCTTTGGACGAAAAGTAGTCGACGGGATCTCGGCTGGATGGTATTGAGACGGTTGATGATCCGAAGGTAAAGGCGGAGTTGACTCTTCTTGGTGGCGAAGTTTGTTGTGCCTGGACGGAGGCGGCGGCCTGTTTGACGAGGCATGAGGAGGAGATGGATTTCTGTAGCAGAATCTCAGACATGCTCCGCTTTTTGAGGATGGGCTTCTTGTCGATGAATGAAGTGCTTTTAGATAGTTGTGACGTGGGCTCAGAGGTTCCAGTATTCGTAATAGGTCTCGTCTGTGCCTGCTGTAGAGGCCCGTATAGCCAGGTGCAATCCGATTCCTTAAGCCTGTGGAAAAAAGTCAGCAACCCGTCCGATCGCACGCGTGCAAGGACGACACCTACCAATTAAGCTTCTCGGCAGGAATGGTCCCCAGCTGCTGCTTTGCCTTGGCCCATGTCCTCCACGACGCGTTCTCCAGTCGCGATCTCTGCCCGTACACGCTGCGCTGCGACACGATATGCCTCCATGACGACCATATATCTTCTTCCCGCCAGTCGTGGTTGAGATAGTCGACGTGCTGCTCGGGCTCGTACTTTACGGCGGTGTCGTCGGCCACGGTCGGGGTGGGGAGGGGGGAATCGGAGCGGGTACTGTCGGTGGTGGTGGAGATCTCCGGGACGTCGCCGCAGTCTTCGTCGGCCGGAGTCTGCATTGGCGTGGATTCGTCGTCGCTGGCGGGGGGCAATGAGGGGCTGCCGTAGTCAGGGAATTGGAAGTCGTCGTCGTCGATGCAGTCGGTCTTGTCGCCGAAAGACAGGCCGCTGCTGACGGGAGAGGAGGTGAAGGAGGAGGTGGAGCTGAACATGTCGGCCGAGGATGGTGGTGAGGAGTCCCGTGACGATGTGGATGGTGAGCGGGGTATGGACTCATGGTGCTCGGCCGAGATGATCGCGGAGGACGGCTTTGGAGTCGAAGCCAGCGAAGGCGGGGATCCCCCGAGTAACGACGAGGAGGACGGGGGAGAGTCGCGCAGCAGGGGGTTGTCGACGTGTCGAGGGCGCAACGGCGCGTGGGTGGCCACGGACATGTTCGTTCGACGCTGAAGTGAAGAATAACGCGAGGAATGCGAGGGCACGAAGCCTGCACCGGCGCTGGCAGGATCCAGAGGAGTTACAGAGGAGTGGGAGTGATGGTGGAGGTCGCGCTCGTCATGTCGGAGTTGTTTTGGTGGAGGATGAGGGCGAGGGGAAGGAATGTCTTGGGAGGGCTCGAAGAAGGGAGAAAGGTAAATTGTTGGCAGCGGTGGCACGGTGCGCGGGCGGTCGGTCGGTCGGTCGAGGGAGGGATTCGAGCGGCAGGAGTGCGGGCGTGCGGGCGAGAAGGGAAATGGAGGTCGAGGATTGGCAGGGACCGGCCGGCGATTAAGGTTCGGGGGGAGGCAAAGCTAGCTCGCGCGGTGAAGGCAAGGTGTGGCGATGGGAGGATGCTGGCGGCCGGGCGGTGCGGAGAGTTGGCCGGGGTGAGGTGGGGGAGCGGAGGAGTCGTTCGAGGGGG
>SGQK01000135.1:0-52137 GCA_004216415.1 Aeminium ludgeri
AAGAAGGGAAAGTGATGGGGGGCACGGGGGGCGGGCGGACATGCTCCAACGCGCCCACGCGAGCTCAGTCGCACAGCACAAGCTGCGTCGCGTGAAAGGTGTCGAGCATGGCGGCGGGCGCGACGGACGACGAAGGGGTGTCACGACAAGGACGACGTGCGGCCATCCAAGCAGAAGCGCTCGAAATCCCCCCCTTCCGTCAGACAGACACCTTTTGAGAGCACCAGAACAGCGTAACATAGCACAGATAGGTAAGACGAACAACCGGCCTCGCCCCGCCGACCGTCTCACCGCGCGCGTTGCAGGTCGGCGCCGCTTTCAGCCACGCGCGTCTGCCTGCAGCGTCTTTTCGGGCGAGCTGCATTTTCCTTGCAGCTGTCATCAGTCCGAGAGAGGCCAGCCGCCCCGAACGAACCCTTCCCTCCCCTCGCCACGCACCACACGCACCGCACGCACCGCACGCACCACACGCACCACGCACCACACGCACCACAAGCACCACGCACCACGCACTACGCGCCACCTACTCCGCTCGCTCCCACAGAGAGGCTGCACCTTCACTGCAGGCGACGAGGGCATGAACGAACCAATGGGACAAAACACCCCCCTTTGCGAGCCACCCGTTTTCGCCCCTCTGCTGCGTGAATCCGGCAAATGCGCCCATTGGTGACCCGCCCCCCTCGAAAAGCAGCGGTGCAGGAGCCCCCCCCCACCCTTCCACCCTGGTGCCTGTGCCCGACACGACACGGTGCGGCCGTGACGGCGGGGCCCTCCATGCGAGGCACCACCATCATGTCACCCTCCCTCCCTCCCTCCCTTTCAACAAAGCGCGCGCTCCTCCGTCAGACCCCTCCCTCCTCCTTTGTCTCCGTCCGTTCTGCGCTCGACGCCCCGTCCGGCCGGCCTCGCCCTCCCCCGGAGCCCCCCGCACCCACCTCTCACGCGCAGGGGCAGAAGTCGCGTCGCATCATGAACGAATACCCCGTGGGGGGCGTGTGTGTGGAGCAGCACCACGCCCATCCGGGGAATTGACCATGGCCACTTAAACACTGCACCGCAACACTGCCTGTCCGCAAGTACCAGATGGCGCGGCAAGCAACATCGCAGACGACGAGCGAGTAGGTTGGTGGTGGAGGTTCCATGTCGTCGATGGCCGCCGGGCTGGGTCCGGGCTTTGGAGTGGGTGGGGTGCGTGCCGGAAACGCGAGCGGACTCGCGCTTGGGAGCAAGTACCGACGATTGCTTCGATTGATGAGATACGGATAGACGTGTGTGTATGTACGTGAGCCTCGATCGACGGCCGGGTCGTACCTTTACCGTCCGTTCGGCTCCGGGCGTTCGGGCGCTGGGCGGTGCGTGGTGGTAGTGATGAGTGCTGAGTGCTGAGACTGTCTTCTACCTAGCATTGGATCAGCTTGAGGACAATCGACCCGAAGTGCAGTCTCTCTCCCTCCCTCGTAGTGTCGTGTCCTGGGACGGGGAAAGTGCAAGTTTTCTGGAGTTACTGCTGTTCTCCATAAAGGTGCCATTGCGTATACATCGAGGGTCGGATAGATGTTCGTTGAAAATCGTCGTCAACCTCGCATTCCGATTCCGATTCCCATCCCCATTCCCCCATTCCCATCCCCATCCATTCCCGTGCCCCTTATCATTGCCTCTCGAGTCCCCTTTCTCTGTCCCTTTCTTGTTCTCTTCGGCCCTTCCCTATCTTGTTCCCTTCGGCCCTTCCCTTACGCCCAGCCCATCCCATCCCATCACTTCAACTCCACCATAAACGTCCGAACCTCAAACGCCTTCACTTCAACCACCAGACCCTCCTTCCCAACCTCCATCTCCCCCCCTCTATCCTCCAGCAAATTGCACTCCCACACCCGCCCCACCCTCACCCCCCCGAACCCAATGACCCCCCTCCCCCACCCCCCCAAACTATCATAGACCCTCAACACCACATGCCTCCCCGCCTTGCTCAAATGCTTCTGATCCTGCGTACACACATCCTCGTCGTCCTCAGCACGCTTCACAGCATCAACCACCAACCCCTCCGCCGACCCCGGCAGAAAACTAAACGCCGTCCACAGCTGCTCGAGCGTCTCAGGCGCCGGATGCGGCGCCACGCGCAGCGGGAAATTGAACTCGAACCCGGCGCGCACAGTGCGCGCGTCGAGCGGCCCCGCGTGCGGCATCAGCGCCCACTTGAAAACATGCCGGCCCATATCCGCATGCGCATCGGGCGCTTTCGGCGCGCGCAACAAACTCAATCGCATCGTGCCGCCCGCCGTCGCGAAGCCGTATTTGCAGTCGTTGAGCACGGAAAGCCCGTAGGTGGCTTCGCTCAGGTCGGCCCACTTGTGGGTGCAGACTTCGAATTTGGCCGTGTCCCAGGGGGTGTTGTAGTGCGTTGGGCGGCGGACGAGGCCGTATTGCGTTTCGTAGGCGGCGGAGTCGGCGACGAGGGTGGTGGGGAATTCGACTTTGAGGAATTTCATCGTTTCGCGCCATTCGACTTCGGCGTGGGTTTCGATTGTGGCGGGGTGGGAGGGAGTGGAGGCGTGCAGCGTGGTGGTGGTGTTGATCCAGGATGCGTCGGAGATGTTGGTGCGGGTTGTGAGGGAGACGCGGTGGGCGCTGATTTCGGAGAGGTGGGTTTCGCTGCTGGGGGGGAGTTCTTTGCGGGAGGTGAGGTGGTAGACTTCGACGTCCCAGGCTTGCCAATAGAGGGGTTTGTCGTCGAAGATGACGAGTTGGTTAGATTTGGCGCCTTTGGGGATTAGCTGCCGTTTGGCGTGGAGGTCGTAGAGGGAGGTGATGACGCCGCCGGTGATTTCGACTTCAAGGTCGGCGTTCTTCAGCGTCCACACATCGTCCTTGCTGCGGGAGGCAGTGCAGCCGTGCGTTTTATCGGCAGGTTTCGTCTGGAGCACGCTTTCTTCATTGGCCTCTCTCGACCAACCCAGAGTGTTGATGACAGTCGGCTGCCCGTCTTTTGAGTGGGCGACGAAGCCCAAGGCCTCGAGAGCGCCCTTCAGCGCCTTCTGCCCCGTCTTGAAGACTTTCGCATACAGCTCGTCCGAGTCATCGTAGCACATCTCGATCGCGGACCCCGGCAGACAGTCGTGGAATTGACACAGCAGGACATTCTCCCACATGCTGTCAATCGACTCCTTCGGGTACTTGTAACCATGAGTCCCCTTGATCGTGGCCAAAGTGGCCAGATACTCGATGTCGTGCAGCAACACCTCAGCCTTGCGGTTGTTCTTCTTGTTGTTGGCCTGCGTGGTGTAGGTGCCGCGGTGCAGCTCGAGGTACAGCTCGCCGTACCACGTAGCAAATTCCGTCTCACCCGTGGCCGCCTTCTTCTCCAGACGGTCGAAGAAGTCGTCGACACTGCCGCCCATCCGCACGCGGGGAAGTCGGCCGACGGTGTCGCTGATGCCGCGGCAACGCCTCAGCTTCTCCAAGTGCTCGTACGTGGGCCCGCCGCCACCGTCGCCCTTGCCGAACACCAGCAGGCTGCTGGGGTCTTGGTCCATACTCTTATGCTGCGTGACCGACCTGCTCACGTCGCCAAAGTGGGCCTCGGCGGTGTACGTCTCCGCGGGCGCCATATGGCAGATGACCTGGCTCCCGTCCAGACTAACCCAGTTGAAGGTCGTGTGCGGGAAGTTGTTGATATTGTTCCAGCTCAGCTTCTGCGTGAAGAAACGGTTCATGCCTGCCAGACGGCACAGTTGGGGCAGCTGGGATGAGTACCCGAAAGTGTCGGGCAGCCAGAACGTACGGGAACGCTCGCCAAAGCGCGACTCGAAGTACCGCTGGCCGTAGAGGAACTGCCGCACCAATGACTCGCCCGACGGCATGTTGGTGTCATGTTCGACCCAGCTGCCTCCGATGGGTTGAAATTTGCCCTTCTTGACTTGAGCCTTCACGCGGTCGTAGGCGTACGGGTAGAGCTGCTCCAGCCACTTGTACTGCTGGGCCTGCGAGGCGCAGAATCGATGCTCGGGGTATCGATCGAGAAGGTCGCACTGGTTGGACCACGAGCGAGCGATCTTGCGTTTGGTCTCGGCCCAAGGCCACAGCCAGCAGGTATCGATGTGGCAGTGCCCAATGCCGTCGACGGTGGTAGGTTTGTCGTTGTCGTAGACTTCGGCTTCCGAGCCGTGCTCGCCGATATATTCGCTGGCAATCTTCAAGCCGGTCTCGATAGACGCCTGCGATCCATTCTCCTTGATAAACTCGTCCATGATTCTGTTGCAGACCTGCAGCGCCGTGTGCTCTTCCCAGCTGTCATCGGGGAACTCCCGTGCCGCGTCTCCAATGATCCAGAAGTCGAAGTACAACTTCCTCGCCAGCGTATTGACGTGCACAATATCTGCTTCACGGAGCACGAACGACCTATTCGGATCCGGCGGCTGGATGGTATCGCCATGACTCGGGTTACCAAACATGCCATTGCACGCCATCTCGATGTAGAACCCGTGCTCCGACTCCGTCTCCTGCAGCCAGTGCTCGGGGAGGATCCATTCGGTGCGCTCCCCGTTGCCGGTGAGCCCCTGCAGCGGCTTCCCATCCGTCGTCCACACCATGCCCTCGCTGCCGGAGTCCCAGCGGAACTCAACCAACGGCGGGTCTTTCGTCCCCGACTCAGCCACCAGCGCCGACCTCGCCGGCAGCTTCAGATTCACACAGATCCAATGCGTGCTCCAGCTGGGCCCGAACGACTCGCCCTTGGCCGTCGGCCGGTAGTATTTGTCCTCGGACGTCGCCTCCTCGAACGTCGGCCGCGAGAGGTCGGGGGCGGACCAGACGAAAAGCTTGACATTGGGCTCGCCGCCCAGGCGCGCGAACTCCATCTTGCCCGGGAGGTTCTGCTTTGCATATTGGCCGTTGCTGGTGAACTGGCGTAGGCGGTCGCGGTAGATGCTGTGGATCTGCTTGCCGACGGGCTTTGAGGCGTGGCGGGGGTAGGTGGGTCCGGCCCCGCGGAGCGAGAGGGCGTTGGGGTTGGTGTCGCCGCCCATTGTTGTTGTGGTGGTGGTGAAGTGGGGGAGCGTTGGGAGGTATAGAAGAGAGCTCGAGAGGGAGATGGTACACACGCCAGAGACGGAGCTGGAGGGAGCTCTGGACGATGACGGTGGAGCTCGACGTTACGCCCCGTGGAGTCGCTTGCGCTAGCGGTTGATCGTTACGTAGCTGGGGAAGGTGCACGAGCGGTTTCGGCTGCCTTTGTGAACGTGTAACATCAAAAGGACTTGGCCATCGACGTATCCTCAATAAATTCGATTGACGGAATGCAAATTGGTCAAGGTGAGCGCACGAGTTGACGCAATTCTTCATGGCAAAAGCTAGCACTGGCCCACAAACCAGACTTGGAAGTGAAGTAGAAGAACCATCGCCCGAGAAACATGAACAACAGCCTGTAACGGATCAAACCCCCTCGTAGGTAACAAAGCTACCAACACAAAGCGTCCGGAGAACTTCGAGCTCTTGGACGATGACCCAGGACATCCTATAAACAGCTCACCGCTCGTGACCTACCAGCCGCTCCACCGTTTCCCCGAAGCCTCAAGCAGCACAAAAGGACGCCAGCGCACCGGCTCTTGCGCACCAAGCCACTCCACCCTCCTTAAAGCTCTCCCAGCGCCCGCTCAGCCAACTCCCGATACTTCTCGGGATCAAAGCGCTCCCTCGTCCATCCCCTCCGTCTACCTTCCTCAATCCTCCGCCTCCCCTCCGCCCTCCCATCCCCGGCGCCCGCTTCCGCAAAAGCGCCAAAGCTGCCCGCGCGCTGCAACGCAGTCCCACTCCCACTCGACTTCCGCTCGGACTCGAAGGCGTCGCGCTGCGGTCCCGCGAGCTGCTCGGCCGTGCGCGACGACGCGACGCGGACGAGGGCGATGTGGGTTCGGAGCTGGGTGGCGAGCGCGGTGAGGTGGTGGGTGAAGAGATCTAGTGGGGCAGAAGCGGGGGAGTGGGCGGGAGTGCTGGTGGTGGATATCGTTGGCGAGATGGGCGAGAAGGTCGAGGCGTCGTTGAACCAAGCGTCGGCGTCGAGCGGCGAGACTGGATCGGGGTTTTGGGCTGTTTGGGTGGTGCGCGCACGGCGATATTGCGGGCGCGTGGTGGGTGTGGCGGTTTCGGTGGTCGGGAAGGTGGGGATGGGCGTTGGGGGTTCTTGAAGCGTGGGGAGGCGTGACGGCTGCTTTGAGGCGCGAGGGTTTGGCGGACGGGCGTAGGCGGGTCGTGCTTCGAGTTGAGAGCCTCTGCGCGCATAGTCGCCGGAGCGCCTCGAAGGCGGTCTCTGCGCCGTCGCGTCTAGCAGTGACATGGACGAGTAGTCGCGCTCCAGCCGGGGCACGCGATTCGGCGTCATGATCTCGTCGAAGCTGTCATGGCTCTCTAGCTCGTCGACTCCCGAGCTCGTCGGCGCAGGCGAATCGGTCGGAGGCGAGCGAAGCAGTAATCCCTCCTTGCGCGACTGCTCCGGCGGGGATTGAACGGGCAGATGCATCCTCGAGACTGCTCTCGCCATCCCTCTCCCTCTCCTGCTAGCGCACCTTGATGAGCCTTTCCCTCCGACCAAGAACGGGTCACTTCCCAGGCCATCGCCACCCTGCCATCCGCCTCCAACCGTACTCCCATTGCTCCTCCCGCTCTCCTCGTCTTTTCCACCCCCTTCGCTCCCCATCCTCACCTCAAGCGAACCCCCTTCAAGCACCCCCCGGTCAAGCAGCCCCCCCACCTCTCCCAACGCGACCCCAAAGCACCCCCTCCGCCTCCGCAAAAGCCGGCAACCTCGCACACGACCTGACAAACATCCTACGGGCCAACGCCTCGTGCGCCAGGCCTAGATAAAAATTGGCAAAAACTTTCAGGAGAGGGTGGGAGGCTAGGGGGTCGTTGTGGTTGCTGGGGGCAGGGTTGTGATCGGTGCTGGTGGTCGTGGTGGGAGCTTGGCCGCGTGTAAGCACGGCGCGGCAGGCGGCGATGCAATGGCGGTTCTGGGCGCGGAGGTGGAGGGTTTTGATGTAATGGAACTCCGGGGGGTAGTAGGAAGGGAGGGTGTTGGCTGGTGGGCAGGTTCGGGGCGGATTAACCGGAGGGGGGTTGGAGGGGGGTTGGACGGCCATTTTGGTGTTGTGGTGGTGGTTTCGTGGTTGAGGGTGTCGGAAGGTTGGCTGGGAGGGCGGGGAGAGAGGAAGGTGTTCTGATACTGCCGCGTCCGACGGAGCGAGAGGTGTCGGCGCGGGCTGACTTCGAAGACAGCGTGATGAGGCAGTTGGGCTGTCGGGGGAGGATGGAAATGATGGGTAGACAGCGGTTCGACACCCGTTAGGCAGCAGGCATTGGGTGCAACCACATTTCTTCAGCAACGAGGAAGGAGCGACCAAGGAAGGAAGGAGCGATACGGTACCCGCAAAAAAAAGGAAAGAGCAACCAGTCACTTACCACCTCACAGCCCGACATTCACATTCTGCCGTGCGCTCTCCTATCTCACCTACCACCTTCCTACCTACCTACTGAGCCCACGGCCCCAATACGCACTTCTTGCTCGAGTTGGGGATCGCCATTACTGGGGCCTACATGCGGGAGCCATTGGACATGGCGGCAGCGCAAGCCTGATTCTTTCCTGCCTAGGACCCAATTAAAGTACTTCTAGGCTATAATCGATTTTCGCTGGGGGCGAGGTGAGGAGGGGTGCTGAAAGTTGTTCCGGAGGAGGGCGGAGTCGTGCGTGAAGTTGGCAAGATGGGAGAGATGCAGCTGGACTTTTGAGGTTCTGCGAGGCTTGGCGCGCGATGATGCCCTGTGCGCTGGATTGTCCCGTCGATCAGGAGGCCCGGTGCAAACATACATGTAGCGTTCTGTATCTGAGTTCGAAAGGCAAGGAGATATGCAGAGGTCGCTCATGGGAAGAAAAATTGGTTTCAGGTCGTCGCCTTCGCCTCGAAAACCTCTAGCTAGCTAAACAGCCGTAATCGTCCCCCTCCCACACCCACACCCTCCACCACACCACCGCTCCGGTCGCAGATCCTCAAGGTCCACATCCCTAGTCAAGCAGAACAGCCTTAGCCACTCGAGACCACCCTACTCCAACTTTCGCCTCAGAACGCCCCACAACCGTGCCTAAGAGCCCCAAGAGCCATCACCGCTTAGCCGAGGACGAAGAAGAAGCCGGCCGCGAACCGCCGGGCGACGTGCCGCCCTGCACCGTCGCGTCCGAGATGGCCTTGTCCTGCTCCTCCTGCGCCTTCATCTCGCGGACCTTAGCCAAGACGACCTGCAGCGACACATATTAGCAAACATGCCGAAGCAAAATACTTCGGGCTGTGGTGGACTTACCTCGCGGAAAATCGCACTCTTGGCCAGCTTCCCGAAACTGCGCTTGGGCTTCGGCCCACTCGCATCCCCGTCGTGAGCCTCAGGCGGCTTCAGCCCGCCCTCCTTCGGCGTCGCGGGCGCGGACGGCACGGCCTCCTTCGCGGCATGGCCCGCGTCGGCGGGCACGTCGCCCTCTTGGGGCACGTCCTCCTCCTCGTCTTCCTGCATCTTTAGCGCCTCGATGCGGTTGGCGAGCTTGACGAGCTCGACGCCGCGCTTTAGGCGCGCGCGCGCCATGTACGCCTTGATCTCAGGCAGCAGGTTGTGGTCGGTGGCGCCGCGGCCGGCGATCCAGGGGTCTTTGAGGGCCTGGTGCGAGGTCGCACGGTCGTGGGGGGAGGGTTTGAGGAGGGAGAGGATGAAGGATTTGGCTTCCTGTGAGACGTCTTTCCAGTAACGCTCGTGGAAGACGACGCGGCCGTGTTTGGTCTCGTCGATCAGGTCGGCGAGCGATTCACTGCGGAAGGGACTGTAACCGCAGAGGAGAGTGTAGGTGATGACGCCCAAAGACCACATGTCGACGGGCTTGCTATGACCCTTCTTCAGCATGACCTCAGGGGCGGCGTAGCCGAAGGAGCCAGCCATGGTTTTGAGCACGCCGTCCGGGGTGTCGAGATGCTTGGCGATGCCAAAATCGGCGAGCACGAGGTCGGAGTCGGGGGCGCGCGTGAGGTAGAGGAGGTTCTCGGGCTTGAGGTCGCGGTGCACCACGTCGTTCTGGTGCAGGTAGTCGACAGCCTCGAGCACCTGGCGTATCGTCTGCGAGGCGTCCTTTTCCGTGAACTTGCCCTTTTCACAGATGCGGTCGAATAGCTCGCCACCAGTCGCCAACTGAGTGATAATGTAGTATTTGTCTCGTGACTCGAACCAATCGACGAAGCGAACGATGTGTGGGTGGCGCAGTTTTTGCAGCATCTCGAGTTCGTCGTAGACCATCTGGTCGTTTCCCTTGACGTTCTTTTTCAGGATGATCTTGACCGCGACCTTGCCTTCGGCGCTTTCGGCCTCTTTGACAATACCATAGGTGCCGGCGCCGAGGGTGCGTCCCATGCGGTAGCGCGATTTGCGGTCATAGCTCTCGGGCTGGCCGTGGAGTTTGTTGAGCATGTTGGTGACTGCGAGGAGGGAGAAGGGTCAGCGAGGGTCATGGGTGCAGACATGTGAGAAATGGTACTGCGAGGCCTCGGAGAGGGAGGAGCCTCGCGAAGCGTTGGTGTTGCCAGGGTAGATAGGGGACAGGGTGAGGATGAGGGAGTGCAGTGGAAGTCTGGCAGAAAGGAATGGATGCGTTCGCCGGATCCCAGGGAGTGAGGTTGGACAATATCGTCGAAGGTACAGCAGCTGGGGCGGTCGGGGAAGGGAGTAAGCATGAGATCGGACATACAAGACATGATCGCAAGTGGCAGGCTCAAGGCCGCCGGTTCCTGGCTTCCTTCCTTCTCTATTCGCGGGGCAGTCGCGTGGCCCACCGAGCCTCCCAGTGATGGGAATGAGGTAAGATGCAGTACCCGGAAGTGGTTGCTGATGTGAGGAAAGAGTCGAGCAGCAGAACGAGGGTCGAGAAGGAGGTGGGGTCGGGCGTTGTTGTCGGCGTGCAGTACCTGGTCGGTAAAGCTGGAGGAAGTCGGAAGTAGTGGGCCAGGAGGATTGGCAAGATGGACCGGCGAGCTGCCACGAACCACCACCGCTAGGACAATGCTCCCAATATACCTACGATGAAGCTGGCGAACAACGTTCAGAATGGTGGTGTTACGGAGAGAGTAGTCACGACGCGCAGCATCTCAGCTCGTGCTGCGCCCCCAGGCACGGACCGTTGGGCGGAGACTGCACCATGTCTTTTTTCTGGAGGGGGGCTCGGGGGGTGAGTTTTGGGAGGTGGGGTGGGGAGGGGGGGAGAGAGGCGCGTGTCGGCGGGGCGGGGCCATCTGGCGGATGGAGGGAGGGCTGTGAAAGCTTGCGTCGGGACTCGCGTGTGTCTAGACCGCAGCACCGCGCATCGCCTGTCCCCGAAGCCTCACTGGGTACTGCCCGCCTCGATACATATGGCTGTCTCAAGCTGTCCATCCGTGCTCGCGGGGGCGAAGTGAAGTTTGTGCTCCGTAACAACTCGACAGCTGCGTCGAGCCACGTATCGATACATACGCCGTTTACGCCTTCTCGCCTAACGATAGGTATTCGTTCTCGTACGTCTGCTCCGTTGATCGGCGCTCGGCATTCCCGAATCGCCTGCCCCGCGTCGTCACACGCGAGTCAGGGCTGGAGGGCTCCGTCGAAAACATCAAGAACGAATACGCCTCCTTCACCCGACGTCTCTTCCACACTCAGAGACGCGCAAACATGGCGGGCATGAGCAGCAAACGGCTGGGCAAGGAGCTCCAGAAGGTATGCCGTTCCCCCCCCCCACCCACCAGCCCCCAAACGACCACCACTGACACTGACCCCCCCAACTCCAGCTCCAGCAAGGCAACCTCCCCCCCGGCATCACCCTCGTCTCCACCCCCGACCTGCGCGAATGGACCATGGACGTGCAGATCATCGACAATCCCATCTACCCGCCCGACGAAATTTACCGCCTGCGCCTGCAATTCTCCCCCTCATACCCCATCGAAGCCCCCGAAGTCACCTTCGCCGCCTCGCGGGACCCGGAGCGCAAAATCCCGCTACACCCACACATCTACAGCAACGGCATCATTTGCTTAGATTTGTTGGATGCGCAGGGCTGGAGCCCCGTGCACAACGTCGAGAGCATATGCATTTCCATCCAGAGCATGCTGGCGGGGAACGACAAGGCGGAGCGTGAGTTGCTACTGGGACGATGAGATGGGTGGTGGAACTTTGGCTGACGGGCAGTGCAGGACCACCGGGTGACGCGGACTTCGTGCGCTCGAATCGGCAGCGGCCGCGGGATATCAGCTTTCTGTACCACGATAACAAGGTTTGAGAGAAGGCCTCTGGGGAACACGGGAGCATTCGACCGGCCAGCGAGCGCAGGATCGTACGTTGCGAAGGGCACACATGCCGTTGCAAAGTCCTGCAGAAAGGCACCGCCTTCCGACTTCAGATGAGATGTCCACGACCGAGACGACGCATACGATCGATGATTTCGCGAGCATTGCGGAGGCGTTCAGACAATGAGGTTGGGTAGGGGGAAAATGAAGGAATGGTGATACCCCAGAGCTGCAAAGCTGGCGTTCAGTCCTTGCGTGGGGGAATCAGCGACAACGACTGACGTTTCCATCTTCGCCCATCTGTTTCACGTGACCTCGTCTGCGCATCTCTAATGCTGAGTAAGCACCCCCAAAAGACCTCGGCCCGATCTCGCAGCACACGTGTGACGCCGCCTCTCCAGACGACTCCCCTCCCCATCCCACAACACCACCACCTCCCTCCTCTCCCACGCAGCCCCCCTGCCATGGCCCCGCAATGGCATACCTATCCCCCGCGTCGAAGGTACACACCAACCCCCCTCCCACCCCCTCAAACCCTCCCCAACTAACCCTCTCCCCACCAAACAGAAAGCCCTAACCGCCCTCCGCGCCTTCCGCCCCCCACCGACAACCTACCCCTCCGCCCCCCTCGTCCGCCGCGCCGCCGTACTAATCCTCCTCTACGCCGACCCTCTGGGCGCCCTGCGCGTCGTCCTCACAATCCGCTCCGCCACCCTCCGCGCCTACGCCTCGCAAGCAGCCCTCCCGGGCGGCAAAGCTGACACGCTCGCGGAAACGCCCTTCGCTACCGCGCGGCGGGAGGCGCTCGAAGAGATCGGCTTGCCGTTGAGCGATGCCGGGCTGCCCGAGGGGTACAAGGTGGAGGAGCTGACAGAGCTGCCGGCGAACCTGGCGATGACGGAGCTGGCGGTGCGGCCTTGCGTGGCGTTTCTGTCCGGGCCGGTGCCCAGCCAACAAAACCCGCGCCCGGATGTCGCGCGCGATGTGATGGTGACGCTGGATGCGCGCGAGGTGGCGGCGGTGTTTACGGCGCCGTTTGAGGGTTTTCTCGCCGAGAAAGATCTGAAAAGCGAGGTTGCGGCGGCCGCTGGGGGGAGGGTGGAGGGCGAGTGGTATCGCGGCAGCTGGCATGCGTGGCATGAGACGGCGTGGAGGATGCACCAGTTCTTCGTGCCCGTGCGGATGGGGACTGTGTTCCATGCGAAGGCCGCGACGCCGCCGCCCGGAGCTTCTGAGGCAGGGCGCGGGAAGGGCGAGGACGCCCCATCCTCGACCACCCATGCCGAGCGCGCCCCATCGCCCGCGTCCGCGTCCGCTCCTTCGCTGCACGAGGCGAAGCGTCTGCGCGTGCACGGCATGACGGCGCGGATTCTGGTGGACTGTGCGCGTGTGGCGTATGGGCGGGAGCCGGCGTTTGAGCACAATTCGCATTTCGGGGATGAGGAGATGATTGGACGACTGTTGAGGATTGGGAGGTTGGGGGAGAAGAGGACGCCGGGGGAGGTGCTGACGAGGGAGGTGATGGTCAGGGCGAAGAGGGAGGGGGGGGTGGGGGGTGGGGGAAAGTTGTGATGGGTATGGGTATGGGGGAAAGGCGGGGTTGGGGTTGGGGGGTGGTGTGTACATATGTGTGGAGTGGGTCATGTAGACGACGATGTTTGGACGAGATGGACTTGCAGACGTGGAAGTTGAATTGGAGCGCGACAGCGCCAAACGCGCTGTGGTATCGCAACGACATCCCCCTCATTATCTAATCTTACAGCGCTCAACCCCCTTTACTACCTCCACATACTCGCCAAGCCAGTAACAAAACGCCTCAGTCAAACCATTACTACAACATACCCAGCCCGCCTACGCCCCCGACCCCAACAACCTCCGCATCGCTCCCCCAAGCCCAAGCATCCATGCCCGCGCGCCCTAACACCTCGCCCCTCCTCTGCGTGCCCAGCTCCGCCAGCCGGCGCAGCACGCCGCCATCCAGCACGCCCTTCGCGCCCGAGCCGACGTCTTCGCCCGCGGAGGAGCCGGCGTGGTCGCGCGCCGCGCGGTGTTGGCGCGGGTTGAGGCCGGCGGGCTGGTCGAGAATGGAGAGAAGATGGGTTTGGAGCGCGGCGAGGCGGCGGTAGGAGGCTTCGTCGAGCGGTGTGAGGAGGGCGAGGGCGCCGGTGGCGGTCGTGAGGAGCAGGTGGGAGAGTTTGGCGGGCGGGGCGGGGGCGTCGGGGGCGCTGTTGCTGGCGCCGTTGCCGTTCGTGAGGGCGGGTTGCTGTTGCGGGTCGGAAGGTGGTGCAAGAAAGGAGGGGAGGAGGGTGAGGGAGGTGGGTGCGTGGGCTGTGTGAAAGGTGCTGCGGTGGAGGAGGCGGGTGCCGGAGAGAGATTTGGGGTTCTCGGGGTCGTATTGTAGGACTTGGAGGTTGGAGGCGGCGTCGGCGACGATGAGGTTGAGGTGGCCGTCGAAGGGGAGTAAGGCCGCGTGGCTGACTTGCATGAGAGTGCGGGATTTGCCCAACACCGTAAGTTTGTAGGGGTCTTCGGTCCAGCCGCCGAGCCAGACACCTTTCCACGCGTCGCCCGCAAGCCAGAGGCCGGTCGAGCCGAGCGTGCGCAGGGTGCTGCCGACGCATTGGCCGTCAAGGAAAGCAACGGGGAGGCAGCTACCGTCTTCGCGTAGGCCGCGGATCATGAGTTTTTGGCCTTGCGTTGTGCCCACCAGGCCTCCTGGGAAGCCTTCGACGGTGGTAACAGCCCCGCGCGTTTCTTCGCGAGCCGACACGTGCAGTCTGCACCCGCTGCTTTCGGGGTAGTCGGGGTGAGGGACGACGTCGAGAACTTCGAGGACGGTGACTGCGCCCTTGGCGGGCATGTCTTCACCACGCAGCGCTGCCGAACCGACGACAATTCGGGGTGCTTGCTCGTGTGTGTGCTCGGATATCTCCATCGAGAGTATCTTGAAAGCCGTGATGGTATCCAGCGGAGGCATCAAGAAGGTGTGGATGGGTGTGAGCTTGGATGCTGAAAGGAGATGGATGGTGTATTGAGGCACTTGAGGCAGCGGTGACGGATCTAAAAAGACGGAGTGATTAGTAAAATGCACACAAAGTCCAGTGTTCATCTAGCAACAGCGGGTGTGTTGGGATGTTCCCTCCGTGACAAAGCCAGAACTCTCATATTACAGACAGAGCAAGCTAAATCGTGAGGGCAGTGTTCTTGATTTTGCATCAACTATAGACGTCTCTCCACGGAAGAAATTGAGGAATGGACGTATATGCTCGTGATGCAGTGGTTTTTGGGCCAATGAAAGGTCGCCACCATACGTTGGACATAAAACATGAGACAGGACAAGACTTACCTTCATCCCTTCCTTCTTCTCGATCGTGCTGATGCTTCCCGCTTTCGCCTTCAGGTAGCTGGAAGTCGACGTTACGGCACGTCGCCACGGCGTACATGCCCCTTTCCTCGTGGAAAGCCAGGAAGCGCACTTCCTCACCTTCTGGCGAGGCGCCCACTTTGAACTTGCGCACGCACCATCCAATTGTCATGTTCGCATCTTCGGGAATGCGGCACTCTGTCAGATCGCCATCTTCGTCGATTAGATGAAAACCATTTGGGCATCTGAGGTGGTGCACTGGTACGAGGCTGCGCACTTGCTTCGCGATCGGAGGGCGTAGACCGAGGATTTTCGGCGTACTGGCGCGCTCGCGCACGATGAAGGTGGGTATTGCGCCAGGAACGACAATCACTGCCCGGTCGCCCATTCGCGTCGACCGAAGAGGCTGTTCTCGAACCTCGGAAGCTCCCATTGCCGAGTAGTTGGGTATGTGCGAGGTCGGAACCTTCCGGAATTGCAGACCAGCTGTCCAGGGTGCATCGTTCGTAGCAAAATTAGTTGAAGAATGAAAGGGTTCGTAAAGCGTCAGTTCGTCTGTGGCACTTCGCAAGACCAGGTATGTTTGGTCAAATCCGTTTGCGCCGAGTGGAGCGATTAAAAGCTCCGAGAGTGTCTCTCTTGAGACCCCACCCCTGCGTTGCGATGAGGCGTCGCCGCCAAACACTGGCGGCAACAAAGGCAGATTGGGGACAGAGTAGATTTCTTGAAAATCTGGCAGAGAGATTGCCTTCAGCCCGCCTTCTTCGCCCAAAAGGAATGCTGCGTGTTGTCCTTTCGTCAAGCTGCTTGAGTAGAGGCATCCACTCAGCCACTTGGACGTTTTCACGGGACTGTATTCAGGCAGATCCAAGGGCTCGACATCTCCTGACTTGTCCACTTGCAAGACAAGTAGGCTGCTGCCTTCTCGGATGACCAGCACATAAGGATCGCAGGCGTGCACGTGAACGATCGAGAGTTCAGCGTCCGTCTCTTCGTCGAGCATGGGGATGATCTGACTCAATGCCAAGTTTTCGCCTGCCTCATACGTGCGTATCTCGTTCCGGCGACATTGAACGATACGCGAGCCATTGCCAAGCGTGAAGACCGAGATGGTTTCGCCATCTTGTTCGAACTCAGTGTTCGTCCGCTCGGTGTACGTTGGTTCTGCAACTTCCGAACCCTCTTGCAGCGGGAAGGTGATGTCGTAAGGTTTCGTTGATTCGCCATCGTACAGAAACAGCATGTTGTCGTAGTTGACCTCGTTTGTTTCTGGTCCCGTGCTCGACGAGCCTTTTGGAGTAGCACACACGTTCCATGCACCCTTAGCCCCGGATAACGGGAGCTGAGTCGTCTTTTCTGCTGGAATTTCCCGGCTCAGGAAGGCTAGCCGGCTGGCACGTCCTCGTCCGGTACCAGCAAGGAACTCTAGCTTGTCCGACGGAGTCGAGGAAGATCTTCCAAAGCAGACATTGTTCAGCGGTGCCATCGAGGGAAGCGTGTCGCACAAATGAAAGTTATAGCTTGAAGGCACTTCCGCACCCTGTTGGTTTGATGTTGACGACCGCTTTGTCACCTCATTCGTTGGCGCATAGAGATCGTCCTCGTCTTCCTCTTCCTCTTCCTCCTCGTCTTCCTCGACAGCATCTTCGTCAAGCATCTGCGCATGAGACCGCTTCTTGCTGAGCATCGGAGTCGACTTGTACCATTTGATCAGCATCGAGTCACCATCTTCGCTGCCCACAAAGAGCTTGTTCGCGTGCAACGTTGCGATGCAAGATGGCGCGGCCTCAAGGACTGTTCCACCTTGTTCCGACGCGACACGCATCACGCTCATTCCGCCAACGTTCCTGCCCTGTAACATGAAACTCAGGATGGCCATGGAGCCATCTCTCAGGGTCACCAGCAGAGTCCCAAACGTCTCGTCGAGAGTCTCGACCGCACATCCCTCTAGCTTAAGGTCCATATTGGACTGATCCGCCATTGACATGTCGCTTCCGAACTTGGCAAAGACGTTGACGGCCACTGCGGTCGTCTTGCCGCCTTGGTCGACGTGCACGAACTCGTTGGTTCCCACCAGCAACGCACCGCCGACAGGAAGCGGCAGAGGCACGACTTTCCATAAATCTGAAGGCAGCTTCTGCACGGCAACAAGATTCGTCGAGGCGCGTTGCTCGAGGTCGAGTGTGAAAACGTTGTAGATCAGGACGTCTTTCCGTTCCTCCAGCAGCGCAGTCGATGGCTGCATGGACGCGGACAAGATTCCGAAGGTGGGTTCACGGTACTCGTGCAGAAACGCGAGGTGAACGGGATGAGTGAGAGCAGGATCCAAAGCCGTCAGAGACAGCACGAAAGATGCTTTGTAAGGTGTCTGCCGGGTCTCATCCTCGCCCGCATCGTTCAACCCAGTCCCGCTTCGTTTGAGTGCAGATGGATTTTGCGGAGCTACACCATCCATCTCGTCTTCCACTAGATCGTCTCCATGTTGTCGAAATGGCAATATAGCCAACCCTCTCGCGCCGAACTTCAATGCCGCGCACCGTGACCCAGGGTCCACCGTCAAGATGCTTTCGCACTCTCCAAGTGACGGACCGAAAGGTTGCAGTGTTACATTCTCGCCTTCGTAATAATGGATGCTTATGGTGGAGATCTTGTGCTGCTCCGGGTCCCATTCGATGAGCGATATCTTCGCATCTTTGAATGAGCAAAGAAGGGCGACCGCGCCCCCAGTCTTTGTCGCATCAGGGGGGAGTTGTATGGGGGCAAGCGCTGTCACGGTGCCAGCGAGCGTGTATTCCGCGACCAGGGATAGCTTCGAGTCGGAGGGAGCATCATCCTCGGTCCGTGTTTGCACACTCTTGACGTCGAATATCTGAAGGAGCGAGGTTTTGGCGACGACGAGGTTGGTGGCCTTGGAGGAGAGGAAAGGAAGCGAAACCGCATGAGTGACGGCGGTCGGCGGGGTCAGCTCCGTATAGCACTGCATGTTGCCCACTTCCTCCGCCGCATGCTCCTCGAGTCGGGTGATGGGACGAAAATGGAGGATGGATGGATGTCGGAAGCGAAGATGTTTGAAGAATTCTGCCGCCCTCGAAGCCGTGAGCACAGCTCCCCTGCCAAATCGGGCGACGCGTCCTTCACTCGCGCCGGGTCCGTGCGTCAAAGCGGATGGGATCTGCCCCTGACGTCATCTTCTTTTCGCCCAAACTTGCATGCGGGCAGCTGCTGCCCAAGCTCCTGCCACAGCTTCACCTTCGAGCTGCAGCACTCCATCACTCTCCCTCCGACAAACTTCCAGGTCCTAGACCCGAAACAAAAACAGGACGACAATGCGTCAGTAGGCACTCGACATCGCCTCTAGCAATATCCTCCACCCTCGAGACGTTTTTCTAATATGGCGCTCGTTCCGACGCCCTTCATCTGGCTCACGTACGCAATCTGCCTGGGCCTCCTCGCTGTTGTCGCAGCCCTCTTCGTTTACCTCTATCAGAAACCTTCTGAACGCAGCCCGCTGCCCACTATCGTCTGTTTCATCACCATCTTTGCGCTCCTCTCGACTCTCCTGCTCGTTCCAGCCGATATCGCCCTGGTTTCCTCAACCACGAACCGTCACCTGGGTGTGAAAAAGGAATGGGCAACACCAGATGTGGTTGATGGGATCGTGAGGCAGGTCACGGGGGTTTACTATGCGTTGTATGCCCTCGACGCGCTGCTGTGCTTGGTCGTAGTGCCCTTCGCGTACTTCTGGTATGAGGAGTATGACGAGGTTGACAGCGAAGAGGGGGAGCAAACACTGGGAAGCAGGCTATGGGGGGCCTTCAAGTACACCATTGGCTTTGTAATCTTGGTCGTGGTGTTGTTCCTCGTGGGTTTCTTCCTGCCGGTAGCGAGGAAGGCAAGAGACGAGCACCGAGACCTGGAGTACTTCAAGGACTTGCTCACTGCGAACCGTGCGTATTTTCCCTTGAGGCGAAGTGTAGAACAGACCAACTGACACATAGCTCTAGATGCCGAACGAGCTCTGACCTTTACGCTTGGCGTTCTCATCACCGGTGGCACTATCCTCTACTGCCTCTACACTGCCCCAGGCCTTGCATTGCTGCCCTTGACTCTAATCAAGTCGGCTCCCCGTGTTTCCGCCCCGCATCAACAGGCAACGACATCTTCGCTGCTGGATCAAAACCGAGAGCGCCAACGACAACTCGAAGGCCGCTCTCAAGGGCAGGAGAATGGTCTCAACTCTCGAGACAGTCGCGAGCTCGAGTCGCTCGTTCGCGAAGAGCGCACTCTGGTCCGTCGCGAACGCCTGGCAGCCGAGAACCAAGGCGAAGGGCACAACGTCCTCGTCCGCGCCTGGCGCAAACTCGGTGCCATTCTGCGCCCACTCAAGCTCATCCTTGGCCTGATACTACTCCTCGTCGCCGTGGTGGTCGTGGTCAGCATGCTTCTAACCTCCATTGACAAGCTCAAGAACTCCACTTGTCGCTCAAACTGCGGCTTTCTCCTGGGCCATACTTACATCTTCACTCCCCTCAACGCCCTCCTGACCTGGACCAGCAAAGCCTTCCCGGTTGACTACATCGTCTTCCTCGCCCTCACTCTCCTCTTCTTCAGCGCCTCCATCGTTGGCCTCGCCACCATTGGCATCCGCTTCCTTTGGCTCACGCTCTTCCGTCTGCGCGCGGGCAAAACCACCCCCAACGCCATGCTCGCCGCAACCTTCCTCCTCACCCTCCTCACCTTCGGCACAAACTACGCCCTTACTCTGATCCTCGCGCCACAATACGCCACCTTTGGCCCACAGACCTTCTGCGACCGCCCGCCGCACGGCGACGTCGACTCTCCGCCAGACTGCGCCAGCCACCGCAACGCCGTCAAGCCTTGCTCCGAGGCCGTTAACAGCCACGGCATCTGTACGCCATCCGTCAGCAGTACCATCCTTAACCGTCTCAACGTGCAGTTCCCGTTCTTCGGCGCGATCGACTTCTGGGCGCAGTTTGCGTTTCTCGGGATTTTCGTTATCGTATTTGCGGTGATGCTATTCCGCGTGCCAAGGTTTGGCGAAGCGAGCGAGGAGACGGAGGAGGATGAGAGGGAGGCCGAGGAAGAGGGACTGCTGGGAAGTACAGGCAGGAGGCTTGGTGCTACTTGGGAAGACGTTACGGGGAGGGCTAGGGGAGTCAGGAGGGCCGATTACGGGGCTGTGAGTGGAAACGGTGGTGAGGAGGGGTCTTCGTGAGCGCGACGGTGGGTGTAATCTGGCGGTCTGGTCCTGGTGCCTGGGTAATCGTTGTTTCGGTGCGGACTGTAAGGAACTCTAACATCCATACCCTTTTCCAGCAGCCAGTGTCACATTGATGGAATCCTTGGTGGACACGGAAATTGACGTAATCGGATATCAAGTACAAAGGCAGAGCTAGTGAGAATTCGTTTTCGAAACATTTTCCATGGTACGTAGAGGCCCCTGCCCAAGGCCCAGATTTCATCGGTCTCCGGCAACCACGCGTACGGGTCTGCACCGCGATAAACGCCTTGCTCAACGAGCTCGTCCTCCGTGGCTTCCTCCCACGCACATGTTTCCTCCACATAAGATCACCAGAGCACTCGCATACGCTTATGCGACGAGCGTGCTGGCGGTCGAGCTCTCGTAACGCCAGGTAGGGGGCAGCACGCCGACCGACTTGTAGTAGCGCGACAGGCGGTGGATGCGCGACTCGATCAGAATCAAGCGGAACTTGGAGTCCTTGTCCTTGCGGTTGCGCTCGAGGTGCTTGCGGACGGCGACGGCCTGGGGAGCGAAGGGTGTCAGTCGTATTCACGCTTGCCGCGTGGGTGTGGGAGTTTTCGCAAACCTTCTTGATGAGCATGTAGAGGTCCTCGGGGATTTCAGGAGCGAGGCCTGTAGGATCACTCTGTCAGTCTGTGACCAAGCAGAGGCATAGTTGAATCTCGGCACGCCGAGGTGCGCGATGAATCATTGTTGTTCCGGCTCTTGCATGTTCGGTTGTGGCATCTTTTCTCTCCATTCCATCCCAACGCGAAATTTATGTCTGCATACCGTTGCCCTTGAGAATTCGCAGAATCTTGTTGCCTGTGTGCACACAATGTTAGCTCTTGCCCTCGGTGTCCGCGACCCTTTTGTTCACGCCGTCCATCCCCAACATGTGTCCATCTTCTTTCTTTCCTTTCCCAGCACGTACCAGTGACAATCTTGACCTGAGCAACACCGTGGCTGTCCCTCAAGACTACACCGATTTGGGAGGGGGTGGCGCCCTTCTTGGCCAGCTTGCAGATCTGGTCGACGACCTGGTCGGGGGTGGTCTTCAACCACGCAGGCGCGGAGCGGGAGTAGGGAAGGGCAGAGGAGCTGATGCCCTTGCCGTTGCTGTGCATGCGACCCATTCTGTCGGTTTCTTCGGCGTTGGTCGGTGGTTGTCGTCGGGGTGGGTTAGTACAGACGTGCGCGGCTCGAGCAAAGACGTTTTGGTGGTGGATGGGGTTGTGCTGGAAAATCGGGCGTGTGGCTGCCAAGAGTGCGGGACCCTTCCGTCGGAGCTTGGTCCTCTCGGAAATTCTGAACTTCAACTTCAAGCTGCGAGCTTCTCCAACTTCCTTTTCCTCATCAACCGCATCTCATGGTAAGTCTCCAACATTTCCTCCGCGTAAAAGTCTTCCCTGATGATATATTCCTATACATTTTATTTTCTGGTACCTCTTATGTCAGCAGCTTCGGCTGCGATGATCTAAATGGACTTCTGACACTTGCAACGCGCACTCATTTCTCACTCGAGACTCGGTGAGGTACATTGCTGACAGCCGCGTTAGGTCGCTTCAACCTAGCACACTTTCGAATGAGACTTGCAGCGCATGGATACAGGGACACGTCTCCCGAGGCTGGGAAAAACAGGGCATGTGATCTGCCGCGTCTACGTCACGAGGAAAGACTGTCACATGCGTAAGATCCAATGGCTTACGATGATGTCGCCCGTTCCGCAGCAACATCCTGGAGGGCTTGGAAGAAGGGAGACCGAATTTAGAGAACTTCGAACTGCTGTTGTAGCTTTGCAAATAGTTTGCAGGCTCCAAATATTCCAACGCGACCATTTGCCTTCGTGGGTATCATTTCAACCGCCAATCCCACCTGCTTCCTTTCCCAAAACGCCCTTTTATGTGACCGCTCCCACCTGAGGGACTTGCCCTAATGCTTTTCGAACGCTACAGCTGGGCCTCCCAGACCGTCTCGTCGCCGTCTTCAACCTGAAGCTCCTGAGGCTCCTGAAGCTTTGCCTTTATGCCCCTTCCACCTCACGGCTCTTCTCTGCCAGAAACTCTGATAGCCACGCCAAAGGCTTCTCCGGCTCGTAGACAGCCAAATGCTTCATCGCTTCGAGCAGGTGAGGTGTCACATTCATGTTCAGGTATTGCCGCGTGGGTCCTCCGTGGGGAACCAATTTTCCAGGATTCTGAGGAGGCGCCGACCCGCGCGAAGGTGTTGCTTGTGTTGGAGGCATTTGAGCGGCTGTTGTGGTGCTTGCAGCAGGATCCGGCTGTGGTGTAAGGGCGGGTTGTGTCGATGAGAGATGCTCGGTGTTGGACGGGGGAGGCTGAGGGTCCGTGGGATCGGCGGCTTGAGGGAAAGTATTGACAGAAAACTGTTCTTTTCAGCGCATGCACAAGCACAAGCGCTATTGATGTCTAGGTCGCGTACCTCAATACCTGTATGAGCTTCCTCCTTCATTTCGACGTCGCCTGATGCGACTTGGGCGGTGCCGTTCGTGGTCGATTCAGACATTGCGACTGCTGCGCTCGAAGACGAAGCGCTTTTGCTGCGTTCTATTATGCGTCCCGATACCCTTGTGAGACGAGTGCAAGCTCAATGCGTACAATATACGTAGATGAAGGCTCGGGAAGTCGCGTCGTACGCGCCATGTCTTGGCAATCCGACCTCACCTCCCGATCTCGAGCCGATACACCTGAACAACATCAACTCGCAACCTCGACTCTGCCCACAGTAACCTCACTGCGCCAATGCTCTATTTGCTAAAATTGTCGCTGAATGGCAGCGAGCGCCATGCAAGACTGGCCCTGGGGTGGGAGGAAGGAAGGGGGGGGAAAGCGATAGAAAGCGAGCTGACCTGAGATGATTGCTGAAATATCAGATGCACCGGAATGGAGGGATCATGTTCGCAATGCATCGTACGTTTGTCTATCCAAGACTCTGGAGCGCTCTGCTGGTTTTCACATTGCCTGTCGGATCGCAATGTCGAGCTCAGCGGCCTCAAAGTCATCGATGAGTACTGCAAACTCCTCGCGGCCTCCACCCAACGAGAACATGACGACGCAACTGGGCGTGAGTGGGTAGGTGAATCGAACTTCATCATCGTAGTTGCTAGGGCGGCCTTGAACCAGGTCGCAAATCGACAACGCAGAAAAGACACCTCACTTTCCCCGGGCCAGACCGAGCCAGACCGAGCCGACACCAGCCGCAAAACTGCGACGGTCGGTCGTGCCTGCCTCTTCAACGCGCCAGGACTGTTTTCAAAGCTCACTCGAGTGGGCTTTCGGCTTCACTGGTCCACGCGTGACTGCCTTCGCATCGCGTGAAGGCCGACGCCAAAGCCGCCTTTGCCAGGTACTTCAGGGTTTTGGGTCTCACTTCGAGTGATCTCCACCCCCTCTCCTACTTCTCTCCGTCCCCAATACCCTCCATCCTTTCGAATCTCCTTCGCCCTTCTCATCTTCCTTGACTTGGTCTTCACCCTCTTACAAGCTCAACAGCTTCTACATTCTTCCTTCGCCCTTCTCATCTTCCTTGACTTGGGCTTCGCCCTCTCAAAAGCTCAACAGCTTCTACACTCTTCTTTGTACCTCAACCCTCGTTACGTCCAAGGCTTCAACATGCCACTGAAAGGCAGTGTAGGTGATCCCCAATTTGCATTCTCCTTCCAACACAAGCTGACTTCAAACAGAAGAAGAGGGAGTCGAGCCCTCCCACGCCGTCGTCCCCCGGCAAGAAGTCGAAGAAGACCGAAGCGACTCCCAAGAAGAAGACCCAGAAGGTCTTGTCGACTCCGAAGAAGGAGGAGACCCCCGAGGAAGAGGAGACCCCTAAGAAGTCTCCTCCTAAGAAGACACCCACGAAGAAGAAGGACACGACCGTATGGTCTACTCTTGCGACCGAGCAGGGCGCGCCGATCCCTATTGACGTGGCCTACGAAGGTGAAGAGCCTCATGCAAGGTCCAAGGAGGGCGGTGGAAGCGGCACTAAACTCAAGCTCGAGGCTCCTGGTGTCTTCAGGCTCGTGAAATCGATTCTCCTAACCGAGGGCGAGTTCACAGGCTACCAAGCGATCATCCTCCAGCCAGCCAAGCCGTTCAAGTTCATGGACTTGGACAAGGAAGTCCGCACCCGTATAGCCATCTTCTACTTTGCTCAGAAGGGTGTGATCAACGAGCCTATCGCTATCGATGGCAAACGCCCCAGCGACAAGAAAGCCTACGCCAAAACCTACGCTGACGGCATCAAGAACCGCGTCGGCCTCCTCAACGTCAACAAGCAGCTCCACACAGAGTTCATGCCTATTCTCTACGCCAACACCATTCGCTTCGAAAGCACGGCCACTCTGCTCGACTTCCTTGGCGATTGCCCTACCCAAATCCTCCCGCGCTTCAAATCCATCTCCGTCAAAACGTTCGTCAAGACCAGCTCGCGCCACGCGCTGCAGTTTCTGGCGGGCTGCTCCGGTCTCGACAAGTTACACGTGGACACCGGCCTGTCGAACGAGAGCAAGCCAGAAAAGGCGGCGAAGGCCTTCCACTCCGAGGCGTACAAGTTCCTTGAAGCCAACGGGGCCGCGAAGGGCGACAAATACGCCGGCATCGCCGTGCTGGACTTCGGACGCATGGCGCTGACGTACAAAGACGAAGCCAAGGCATCGAAGCCGTGGCCGGCCAGCAAGGTGCAGGAGTTCCGCGAGGAGCTCAAGTTGCTGCTCAAGTGAGTATGATTGCCTTCTATCTCTCCCCTCTCGCCCCTTCCCTGTCCTCCCCCCCCCCTCCCCCCCCTCCACAGCAGCAAGAGCCGACCGTTGATCTTCACTCCTAGCAGATAAGCACGCGCACGACCAAGCTCGCCCTTTTTTCCCCATGGAAGCGGCAGCAGCGTCTGAGCGATGCCACCCACCGACCCTCCCCTCATCCCACCCCCCCCCCCCTCCCCCCCGCACCGACACAGCACACCCGATCATGACCGACCTAAGCAAGAGGCTCCACGAAAGCAACCCGAACTCACAGCCCCTGTTTCTCTTTCCAGCGCCACACCGCCCCCTCCCGCCTGGCCCTGCATCTGCGGCTGCCCGATCCCTGGCCACCACTGCAGCCTGATATTCGCCGCGCGCAAAGCGGCACATGGGCAGCGCAGCATTACGGACTGGTCGTTCTCGACCAAGGGACGTGCGGGCACTAAGGACAAGGGGGGGAAAGAGACTCTGATTGTTGAGTGATTCATTGCTCGAGGAAGAACAGGAACAGAGGGGGAACGGAAACAGAAGGAATGGCTTGAGCGGAAGGCTCGGATGGGACTGTTTGCTGCTTGAACGAGAGTCGGCGCGTCGGCCGGCTTTTCGCTGAGAGTGCTGGTTTGCGATTCTGGCTCTGGGCTTCGCGCCGGTCTTCTGCGGGAATGAGAGTAGCTATCAAAGAGTACCAGCGGTTCAACTGAAACAACGTCCCCACTGTGCTGTTGTGTGAATGGTCTGTCGTGTCTTGGTAAGAGGTTGGGGATGGAGCATTCAAAGCCGGATTGCCCGTTTCGCCATTGTACGCGTCTCTGATGCAGGGAGAAGATGCGCTGACGGCGGCGGCGGAGAGCACTGCGCGGGTGTCTCTTACCAAGCAGAGAGGCTTAGCGGAAGCGAGCAAGTACAAGCGAGCAGTGAGGAGATCTCGGAATAGCCGACCGCGGCGCGTGTCGGTCTCAGGATGATAAGTTAGCGATCTAGGGTATCCACCGCACAAGAAGCTCTTTACGCACACAATGTCTTTCAAACAACCGCGCCACCAGCGGCGCAGAACGCTCACGCGCCACCGACGCCGACACAAACTCGAATCGTACAACTCCACAGCCCACCACCCACTACCCAGTCCAAATCAAGTAGAAATATAATCCCAGCGCCGGCCCCCCGACCACCAGCATACTCCGCCCGAATTCCTCCACCGCGCACCTCGCTTTCCCGGGCCCGACCCTCCTTCGCCACTTCCACTTTCCCTGGCTATCGTCCTCCCACCCCAATCCCTCAGCACCGACATGCGACTCTTCGTCCGAGTCGTCCTCATCCGCTTCCGACGGATCCGTCCAGCGGATCGCCGGATACGGGTTGTTCGAAGACGCTTGAGCGCCGGCGGCGGGGCTGACGCTGCGCGTGCGCGCGTTGTGCGAGCGCTGGACGCTGAGGTTGGCGGGGTTTTGGGCGTGAGCCGAAGGGGGTTGGGTCGAGGTTGAGGTTGAGGAGGCGCGGTTGCGCGAGCGGCGGTCTTTTTCTTTTTCGGGGGGTGAGGTGATGTCGATTTTTGGGTGGGAGGCGTAGTGGTGACCGTTGAGGCCGTTCAGGCGGGATTTGGTGATGGGGAGGGTGAAGCGGGAGGAGGGTTCTTGGTCGGGATCGGAGGGGGGTGGAGGTCGGAGGCTGAGGATTATGGCGCGCAAGAGAAGGACGGCGAGGGTGAACGCTAGGAGGAGGACGTAGTCGATGAAAATACTGAGTTGATCGGGGAGGAGGCAGAGGTGGGTTTGCGTTGTCGGTCCGTGGGTGTTGGTGGATTTGCCGGTCACGTCGACGGGATTCCAGAGGCTCACGAGCTGAAAGCCTGGTTTGCGCACGCCCATGGCCCAGCTGAAGCTCTTGACAGTGACTTCTTTGATGTGCTTCAGCTGGGTTTGGATGTCCTTCTTGTCGGTCTTGTCGCCCCAGCCGTGCCATTCGTCGATGTTGTACTTGTGCATCACGTCGCAGTAGTCGTGGTCGTCGCCTGAGAAGATGGTGGCTATGTTACCGGCAGCAGAGACTTTGGTGACAATCTCTTTCGAAAGAGGCTGAGTGAGAACGTTCTGATACTGGTAGCCCATGGCGACACGGATGGCGTGGCCATTTTCCCGCAGATTGCCGCAATCGGTGTCCGGTTGACGATACAAAGGAACATGGGATAGCAGAACCACAGGCAACTGCGAATCTGTCTCCGGAAGCGCATGCAAAGGCGCCAAATCTTCGCTCGCCTCGTCAGCATCCATGACCAAATGCTGCCAGCTACCTTTCTCTTGTCGCTCGGGATAATATCGCTCCAGAGCATCAGCAACAAGTCTGTGCGAGGGCGTCCGCAGGTCCTCCATGAACTCCATCGTGGGCTTCCAGATGTGCTTCAATTCCTTCCTCTGCTTCCCATTGGGCTCCGGAAATTGGCTTCGCCCCGAGAGCGACGGCGTATCGAGGCTGACAAACGTGTGGTTGCCTATGATATCGATGCGATTGCTGTCGCCAAAGTGCAAATTGAAACGATCGCGCACCGCCTCCTGCACACCTGCCCCAAACCCAACGTCGTGATTACCCGGCAAACTCGCAATCAGCTGGCGCTTTTTGGTCCCCGCAGACGCGTACTCCAATCTGGCAATGTTTTCCGCGCCATTCGCAACACTGACCTCATCCGCATCCACCTCAAACGCTGGAAACATCTCGCGGCGCATCCCGGGGTTCAGCTGCTCCTCGGACCAGAAAATCCTTGCAAAACGCGCAAAATCCTCCATCCACTGCTCACGCCCCCAACGGCTCCACCGCCCTTCCTCCCCGGGCACGAACCTCTTGTACTCCGCCGCCGCGGCCGCGGCCGCAGCGTCCACCCCGTTACCACCCTTCTTCTTTCTGCCCCTCTTCTCCAAACCTCCCTCTCCCTCCCCCCCTTCCTCCTTAAATTCCCCCACAAACCCCCCCTTCGTCATCCTCATCCCCCACTCCCTTCCCCCATCAAACAGGTCCCCCAAAAATACCACCCCATCCGGCTCCAAGCCCCCCATCACGCCCCGGAACGCCCGCGCCATATACCGATCGGTATAGACCTCCGTCAGCCCCTCGAGCGGCCAAGGCCGCCCTGGGTACGTGTGCGGGTCGACGAGCTGCGGGTCGGCCACGAGGGCCAGCCGATGGGGCGTCGCGCCGGAAGGCCATGACTCCCAGTTCCGCCAGTCGCAGGCGCGGATGTGCGAGGTGAAGGTGCGGCGCTCACCCCAATGCAGGGTGTGCAGCCAGAGAGCGACGAGCAGGGCGGTGGTGAGGGTGACGGCGCGGAGGGCGGGGAGGCGGCGGAGGTGCGCGAGTAGGGTGGTGATGAGGTGGCGCGGGCGCATGGTTGCCGGCCGCGGGGTCGGGAGGGATGAGAGGGGGTTCTAGGGGGGCTTGTGTGCCATGGTGGTGTCGAGAGGTGTCTCGTGGGCAACGAAGAAAGGGCGATGGACGTGCTGTTGCGGTTGCGGGCGTGGCTTACGTACGTCTGGACATGACTCGGCACGGGGATGCCGGATTGGCGTCATTGGGGATGAGGTCGAGGGAGCTCGGGCTGTTTGGGTCGGCAGCGGGATTCGTTCTTTGCAGTATTGATCTATGTGTAGTTGGGCAGTCAACAAATAACCGAGTTGCATTGTTCACTGATAGAGCCGGACGTGCGTTTGTAACTCGTGCGATCGTTGTTGAACCATTGCTAAAGAGTTGCCCTTTGCTGCTTAACGCCGGACATGATATGTTATGTCCGATCGAGCTACCCTCCACCTCAGATAGGCCCACTTCACTTGCCCGCTTGGCCCGTTGCCCGCTGCGTGGTTATCACTTTGACTCGATCCAGCAGGTCGCAATGGAACGCCTGAACGTTCCCATGTTGATACCACACAGTTGGAGGTAGGGATCCTTTCTTCTCTATTTGCTTGATTCACTCCTCAGACTTCATCCCAGCGCCATCACCGCTGCCACCGCCATGGAGAAGCAACAGATCCCCCTCGCCAACGAGCAACCTGCTGGCGAGGCCAACCCAAGACGAACCAAGAAGCACTACCTCACCCACTTCATCCTCCCGGCCTTCCTCGTCCTGAACATTTTCCGCTTCGCCTTCTATGGCGCCCACCCCTTCTTCACTCCCCACCCCTCCGCCTCCACCCCACAATGCGACCAACCCGCCCCTCTCAACCCTCGCTCCGACTCCGGCCCCCTCGATGCCATGCTCGCTCACATGAGAAGCGAACCCTTCACCAACGCCTCCATTGCGCGCCTCTCGGGCGCCGTCCAGATCCGCACCGAAAGCTTCGACGACCTGGGCCCCATCGGAGAGGACAAGCGCTGGGAAGTCATGTACCCCTTCGCAGAATATTTGGCCACGACCTTTCCCCGCGTACACGCTGAGTTGAGCCCCGAGAAGGTCAACACGCACGGGCTGGTGTACACGTACGCGGGCAGCGAGGCCGAGCTCAAGCCGCTGGTGCTGATGGCGCACCAGGACGTCGTGCCGGTGCCGGACGCGACGGTTGGTGCGTGGACGCATCCGCCGTTCAGCGGGTTTTTTGATGGGAAGTATATCTGGGGCCGTGGCTCGACGGACTGTAAGAATAATCTGATCGCAATCATGGAGGCCATGGAGCTGCTGCTGGAGGCCGGGTACACGCCGAAGCGGACGGTTGTGCTGTCGTTTGGATTTGATGAAGAGGTTAGTGGACCGCAGGGTGCGGGTTATCTGGCGCCATTTCTGCTGGAGCGGTATGGGAAGGATGGCGTCGCGGCAATTGTGGATGAAGGCGCTGGGTTCACGCAGGCGTGGGGGAGTGTGTTCGCCACTCCAGGGACGGCGGAGAAGGGGTATACCGATGTGGAGATTACTGTGAGGATGAACGGGGGCCACTCTTCAATTCCCAGCGATCACACCAGCATTGGTGTGCTCAGCGAGATCATCAGCAAGATCGAGGCGGAGCAGTATCCCATCTACCTGAGCGACGACAACCCGTTCCTTCACCAGCTCGAGTGCGGCACCGAGAACGCCCCCGACTTCCCGAGCAAACTAAAGAAGCAGCTCAGCAAACGCGCAAACACCTGTCCGCGCCACGACCCCCTGGCCCTCGAAGCCGCCAAACTCGGTAAATCGACCCAATACTTGATGCAGACCTCGCAGGCAGCCGACGTGATCTCCGGCGGCGTCAAGACCAACGCACTGCCCGAACGCGCCACGGCAACGATCAACCACCGTATCAACGTCGCCGAAATGCCCGCGACCGTCTACAACCACCTGACCGCGCTCGTCAAGCCAATTGCCAAGAAATACAGCCTGGACCTCAATGCCTTCACGGAAGACCCCGAAGCACCCCTTTCCATCGTCCTCAAACCCCTCAAATCCACCGACCCAGCACCTGTCACGCCCACGGAGCTGAACGAGGGTCGCAGCCCTTACTCCATCCTCGCCGCCACCACACGCGCGCTCTACGGCGAGGACATCGTCATCTCGCCCAGCATGATGACGGGCAACACCGACACGCGCTACTACTGGGATTTGACCCGCCATATCTTCCGTTTCGGGCCCGGCTGGGACCCTGAGGGTGATGAGGGGCTGGGAAATATTCATACGGTTAATGAGAGGGTGAGCGTCAAGGCGCATGTGGGGATGGTGAGATGGTTTGCGATGTTTGTGAGGAACATGGATGAGGCGGATCTTCAGGTCTGATGGGGATGTGCTACGACGTTCATGTGGAAAGCGGCGGCTTTTGGGATTGCCACAGAAAAGAGGAAGAGCAATGTGTTTTAATCTTGCATTGAGTTGCCCTCGTGGACAAGAGGCAGTAGAGCTATCACAAGCTACAGAGCTTCAACGCAACCAGCAAACAAGAGCTGCACCTTTGTCGCCATCTCTTCCTCTCAACGCGGCCAACGCGTGGGTGGCCATGTTTGTTCTTCTGGCACTCCACGAGATCAGCCATAGACCGTCTTCTTGCCCTTGACCCAAGTTTCGAACTCCCCCCAAACCAAATCAGCCCCCATCACCGAACTCCCCACCGCCTTTCGGGTATCCACCTTCGCGACTTCCCCCTTAGTCACGTACTCCAACCCCGCAAACCCAACCCCCCTGACCCCCGCAAAAGCCCTACGCACCCTCTCCCTCACCTCCATCACCCCCAGCTCAAGCTTCAACTCCTCATCCCAGCACAACATGAACGCCAACTTCTCCAACGCACGCCTCCCCTCCTCCCCCGCCCTCTCCACACGCACAAACAGCTCGCGCACCTCGCCCTCAATCTTATTCACCCACGCCGCAGTCGGCAGGTCGCGGCCCACGCGATCCGCACGCTCGGCGCAGCACACGACGAACACGTCGAACCTGCCCGCGTGCACGCCTTCGGGCACGGCGACGGGTTTCGGCCGCCCGCCTGCGCCCGTGGAAGGGTCCGTCCAGAAGTAGTTGGCGCGGATGACGGCGCGCCAGAGCAGGGTGCGCAGTTGGCGCTGCCAGTCGGCTTCGTCCTCGGGTGGCACGGAGACGTCTTCTGGCGGGGAGATGTGGTTGTAGCGCTGGGCGAGATGGTTCGAGAGGCGCGACTGCAGGATTCGGGAGCAGTTCTTCCAGCGACCGGATGTTTTGGGGTCGGCGGCGATCCAGGCGCAGATTTTGGCGCGGGTGCTGGCCAGGGCGAGCTCGAAGGGGGGTTTGGTGCGCGTGCTGCCGTAGCCGTCGTTCTCGGAGTCGGATTCGGTGGGGATCGCTTCGTGGGTGGAGGTCACTTCCTGGAACCCCTTGGAGCGGGTGGCGTCGTCTTCAGGGGTGGGCTCGTCCCAGGCGTTTGGGTAGGTTTGGGGAGGAGTGCGTTCTTCTTTTTTGGGCCCTTTGACTTTGCTTTTCTTGGTTTTGGTCTTGGGCTTGGAACGCTCCTCTTGTGGGGAGAGAGTAGTGTCGGCGTCTTTTGCCGCTCTCTCCGTGTTCGGGATGCCAATTCCGCTGTCTTCGTGGGCCAGCTTGCGGAAGCTGCGAGGAGGCTCAAGGGCATCTTGATTTGTCTTCTTGGCCATCGCATCCTCGATTGTAGGGAGTGGCTCGTTGGCGGTGCGAATATCAAGTTCCCCTTCACTGTTTGCGACTGGCTCGTTTCTGCCAATAGGAGCGTCCCATTCGCTCTTGCCACTGTCATGTCCTTCTCCGCCACTCTCGTGTGCGAAACCTTGTTCTGCGACGGCGCCGTTGACGCCATCAGCGTGCGCCTTCTCACTGCCACTGCCGGGCTCGTTGCTTTCATCCGCAGTACTCCTCTCGTGCGGCTTCTTTTTCCTGCTCTTACCTCCTCTTTTGCCCCTCTTCGTGAATCGACCCGTCGTATCATGAGCACTGGGCGCAGGCTCTGCTCCTGGAACAACGCGACCAGCGACACCACGGCCTTTCGCAGACATGATGGCTTGATAGGCAGGAAATATGCTGAGTAGCGAGCAAAAGAGTGTCACAAAGAGGGAATGGAAGAGATGCCAGAAGGGAACGGTTTTCGCAAGCAACGAGAAGTTTGTCCAACGGCACAATCGAAAAGTGAACGATGTGTGAGGTGAAGCTGACGGCCCAAGGTATGTCTGTTGTGTCCGTGTGCAAGAAATTACAGCACTTGAGGCTGCAGCTGAGGCAAGAGCGAAGCCTTGGCATAATTCATTCCGGTCCTCGTCCAAAGTGATGACGGTCTGCTCTCATTTCTCAAGGTTATGTTTCATACGTCTTCTTGATTGAAGCCAAAACGCGCGAATGCTGCGCAAAGCACAGGGTATCGACGATCGTGCAAGCCTATGAAACGGGACATACTTACTAGTGTGCCCAAAACTGCCATCTTTGATCTCTAACCCTCTCTCAACCTGTCTTGGTCGCGTCCTTTGATCCGTCCAGGCTGAGCGCATTCATGTCTCCTGAAAGCACGTTCAAGCCCCCGAGCTTTGCCAACCGCGTCTTGATCTGGTCCTCCAGGTTTGCCATCTCAACCATCACACCTTCCTTCTCTGCATGACCATCAGGCAAACCCATTTCCTTGATCTTGCATTTGCCTGCGGCAAGCTCCTCATCGCCCAGAATGATTGCAAAGGGAACACCGTTGACCTCCGCCGCTTTGAATTGTTGCGGCAGTTTAGGCTTGACCTTCCAGCTGAACTCGGCCTTAATCCCCGCATCCCACAGACGCTTGGCGACCTGCATACGCTGCGGGAGAAGACCCTCGAAACCCTTACCACCAAAGGCCATGACGAAGACATCCACCTCGTTCGTGCGAATGGCTGCTGCCGAGGCGTCGGCGGCGAGACGCTGCTTGGTGATGGAAAAGATGCGCTCAACCCCAAACGAGATCCCGACACAGGGAATCTGCTGTTTCCCGCTGAACATGCTGACCAGATTGTCATAACGTCCGCCAGCAGCCACAGAGCCCACCCCAACGGACGGGTCATTACTCCTGTCCTCTTCGCCATCGGCGCTTGAGGCGCCTCTTTTCGGTTTCGCCTGTTTCTTGCCCTCCTCTTGTAACTTTTGGCCTGCAGAGCCCTCTGTGATCACCTCGTAGATCACCCCGGTGTAGTAATCGAGGCCACGAGCCAGTGACATGTCAAACGACACCCTGTCGAGGATGTCAAAGGTCTCGAGGTAAGTGAACAGCAGGTCCATATCGGCCAGCCCAGTCTCTGCCGACTCGTTCGAAGACAATTTCTCGTCTTTCTGCAAGTGCTCCAGGAGGTCTCTGCCACCCTTCCGCACCACGTACTCTCCTATCCGATCCGCGACCTCCCCATCTAACCCCTTTTCCTCGGTCATCTCCTTCCGCACCTCCGCCCATGGCGACTTGTCGAGCTTGTCCACCGCCGAAGAGATTGTACGCAGCTTGTCTTCAGGCACGCCGCAGACCTGGAATATTCCGTCCAGGATCTTGCGGTGGTTGATCTTGATCGTGTACCTCCCCTTCCATCCTAAGGATTCGAAGATCTCGCATGTGATTCGCAGAATCTCAGCGTCAGGGAGCATGGGGTCGTACGTTCCGGCAATGTCGAAGTCGCACTGGTAGAATTCTCGCATACGCCCCTTCGTCATGGCCGGCTGATCTCTCCGGTAGACCTTTGCAATGTGATATCTCTTGATACTCTGAACGTTCGAGTTCATGGCAAGCCATCGTGCGAACGGCACTGTGAGATCGTAGCGGAGGGAGCAGAGCTCGCCTCCCTGGTCTGCGAGGTCGTAGATGAGTTTGCTGTCTTCGCCATATTTCCCAGCCAGGATCTCCTTCACTTCAAACACGGGCCTGCGCAGAAGCGTGTCAGCGGCGGACGCACAGCTTGAACGATCGCAGGGTTGACCAACGTGTCGATTGTCACCGCGCCGTGACGCTTGAAGACTTCCGTGATCGTGCTAAAGATCTTGTCCCGCACAACCATGTCCTTGCCATCCCAGTCTTTCGTGCCCTTTGGCACCTTCAGCTGATAGCCAGCGTTCTTGTCTTTCTCCTTCCCCATCGCGTTGTTGAACCCCGCTTCGGTGTACTTTCGCGTTTGCTGAAGAGGTGTAGCTCGTGTCGAGGCGGGTCGCACGGCGATTCGTGGGAAGTCAAGTCGGACGTTGTGGTGTCGGAGGCGAAGGAAGGATTTCATACAAACGAGCGGCAATGGTTCAACAAATAAATGGAGGGGTTACTGACGTTTGACTCAGACGGAATCTGCGTGCCCCTCCACTCATTGAGAGCCGACGTCAAAATGCCAAGACCGCCGCGGAGGCAGCCCAAACTCCACCGACACCCCTTCACCTGTCTCTCCTCCATCACGACCACGCCGGACGATGTGATGGCCGCAAACCCGGCCGTAAAGGCCATCAACACGCAGGAGTTTACTGATAAGGCTCGGAGAGACTTGCTGCAGCTGCTGGAGTCAGTATGTAAGCGCAGGCCCTGCTCAACAGACGCGACGATTTGCTAACGCGACCTAGGTTCGAGGCAAGAAGAACCTGGTCATTGAAAAGTCACTGGCGGGTACCGTAGGCCTGTTCGTGAAGTTCAGCACTCTCCAGGAATACGGCGTCGACAAGCTCTTCTTTCTCGAGAATCATAATGTCGATTCCACCCAGCGGAACATCGTCTTCCTCGTCCGAGGCGACAATGCGAAGAAGGCACGCATGGTAGCCGGTAGGTGTTCAAATTCCCCTATTCCCTCTCAAGCACACCATATGGGGATCTTAAAGTAGAGTACTCAGACACGACCATTCCCACTCTTTGTGTTCAGTCTTGATCCCCAAAGCAACTCCATTAGAAACTTAGCATGTGTCACAGCCCGGCGTGTCCTTTGAATCATGTCGCGAGCCAACACAAAGTACTGAGATACATTCGTCACACTCTTTCCTCCATGGACGACCGCCGGTCTGAATTCTCGCTTTATACAGCATTGAGCCGAGGCTAACGAGCGCAGAACAGATCAAGCTTATCCGAAGTGAGAGCAAGATTGACCATGATTTCACAATCATTTGGACTCCGCGGCGTACCCTAGTCAGTAACGTCATTCTCGAGGAGCATGGTGTACTTGGTGAGGCGAGCATACACGAGCTGTCCCTGCATTTCGTACCGCTTGAGCAGGACCTCCTCTCGCTGGAGCTGGAAGATGCATTTAGCGACCTGTCCTTGCGAAAAGACCCGACATGCGTGTTCGCGTCTGCTCAGGCGCTCATGCTCCTTCAAAAGCAGTATGGGCTGTTCCCCAGGATCCTTGGAAAAGGCGACAACGCGAAGCGTCTTGCCGAACTTCTCCAGCGTATGCGCAGCGAAGAAGACGCCAACACCTCGTCTGACCCGAACAATACCTACCTGACCTCCTTTGGGCTTACGCCGAGCCCTTTGATCGAGAACTTAATTGTTATCGATCGGGAGGTCGATTTCGCGACTGTGCTCTCCACACAGTTGACGTACGAAGGACTGATTGAGGAAAACTACGGTATCCATAACAATCAGACCGAGGTCGACTCATCGATAGTGGGAGGTGCACCGACACAGTCAGGACAGCAGCAAAGCAACCCCACGCAAGGCGCGACAGCCGCCACGAAAAGGAAAATTCAGTTGGACAGCAGCGACAAGCTCTACCCATCCATACGAGACGCCAACTTCGCAACCATTGGCCCAGCCCTCAATCGCATTGCGCGAAGACTACAAGAAGACCAGGAAAATATTCACAAACAGGACCAGTCAGTTGCTGATCTGAAGACGTTCGTATCCAAGCTTCCCTCCTATCAAGCTGAACAAGCCAGCTTGAAAGTCCATACCAGTCTGGCGGAGGAGATCATGAAGACCACCCGCAGCGAAATCTTTGGGCGTATTCTTGAAGTACAGCAGAATCTATTGGCTGGCAGTGATCCTTCGGCCATTCTCGAAACCCTTGAAGAACTCCTCGCCCGCGACGTGTCTCTCTCGACCATCCTCCGCTTACTCTCTTTGGCCAGCAATCTGAAAAATGGTCTTCGCCCCCGGGATCTCGACTCCTTCAAACGCCAAATTTTGCAGGCTCACGGCCCACAGCACCTTTTGACTCTTACGTCGCTCGAGAACATGTCGCTCCTCGTGCCCCGCGAAAGCCATCGAGGTTATCTGAACCCTATCGGCTCTACTGCTGGTCAGACAGCGACGGACTGGGCCGCTGTCCGTCGCAACCTCGCCCTATGGACGGACGAAGTGCAAGAGGCGGACCCGGAAGACGTGGCTTACGTGTTCAGCGGATATGCCCCACTCAGCGTGAGGCTGGTCCAGTGCATCTTGCAGAAGTCCACGCTCTACAACCTTGTTCAGGCAAAGCAGACCCGCGCTCCGCCCTCAGCCCCCAGTGGAGCCGGTTGGAAAGGTTTCGAGGACACTCTAGCGCGTATTCGGGGGGCCACGGTGGATTTGGTTCAGAAAGGGAACGATGCCGAGGCTTCTCAGGCCAGAAAGACGCTTAGAGGCAGTCGTGAGGGGCCAAAGATCAGCTTGGTGTTCTTTCTTGGTGGAGTCACGTACGCGGAGATTGCGGCGCTACGACTGGTCAGCCGGCAGCTGGAAGAAAAGGAAGGGCGCAAGATTGTTGTGGCCACTACGGGCATTGTGGGAGGAGCTGGTGTAGTCGGTGCCGCAATTGAGGGCAGGAAGTTCGGAGAATGAGATGCATTGCGGCGAGTGTTAAACAAGCTGTATCCAAGATTCACTTTCATACCTTCATACCGACCATTAGTAAATAAGCGCAACACCAGTCCAACGATCCGAAGGCAGTGAGCCCGTCAAAAATCACGCCGTTCAGCCTTGCCGTCGAACAAACTTGAAGGCTTTCCACCCCGCAAAGCCAGCCTACAACAGCAAGCCAAAGCCCAAGAGCACCCCGCCAACTAACACCGCCATCCCAGCCGACTTCTCAATCGCCTTGTGCATACCCAGATGAGACGCCGCAGACTCAGTAGACTCCACGTCCTCGTCGCCAGCAAAACCAGTATAGCCGTGCTTGCCCGCCTGCCTCATGGACTGACCATCTTCATCGTCGTCTACGGTTTCTTCTTCCACCTGATGCTTCGTCTTGTTCCCGCCACGCCCGGACGTGGGGCTAGCAGCGCCACAAGGGTGGTCAGTCCGGCAAGAGCCCGCGCAGATGTTGTTAGCACCGCAGTCCTCAACGCACTTGGTGGTCCACGCCGTGCAGATGTGGTAAGGCAAAGTCAGACTGTACTGCGACATGTTGGGCGCCAGGCCGTTGACTTCGCAGATGCAGTTGTAGGTGAGCTGCTCGGGGTCGCAGGTGTTGGCACGGGTGTTGATGGAGTCGGTCGAGTCGCCGCAGATGCTGGAGGGGGCGTTAGCGACGGAGGTTGTCTTTCTAACTGCGTGATGACGGGGATATGAGGGGATTACAGGGGACATTGGGTGGTTTGGTCCCAGCACCAGCCTTCGCGGATGGCTGGCATGATGGACTTGGGCTTGATCGTGTAAGAATCCGATGGCGCGTGGCCGAAGGCGAAGCCGGTAAAGGCGAGTGCGAGCTTGAGGGTGTGGGTGAGCTTCATGATTGGGGATTTCGATATGTTCGAGTAAAGCTGTTCGATATCGTGTTCCGTTGTCTTTGTTTCAATGTTCGTCAATCGAGCTCTTCTTGCGAGTGGAGATGACGTGTGCTCACCTGGAGCCGACGTTCCGGGGAAGAGAGAAAGATGGAGAAAGACGTGCGCGACAGCCCGCGAAGCAATTTGAAGAAAGCGCGAAGAGATGGATAGGAAACTGCGCCTGAAGCCCTACCGTACCCTATCTGTCCTTCTTTACCTACCAAAATCCGCGCTCTTTGAAAAGTCATGTGCCTGCCAGTGCCGGAAGGCCAAGGAAGGTGTCGAGATGGTGGAATAAGATCTGAATGCGAATTCATGATGCCTTTCGACCAGTAGGATCTCCAGGCTTCTTGCCATGCGATCTTCTCGCTCTACCCGGGTGACCCGACTGCTGTTGTTAGAAAAACCCGAGCTTAATGCACCGGATCTCTGCTGCTGGGTGTCAGCGGTCGCCTGCCTGTGACTCAATTTTGAGGCTTCAATCCGCTCGTTGATCAAGGCCCTAACAATCAAGGAAGATGATTTTCAGGTTTGTTAGGGATGGCCAAGTCGACGTCGTCGTGCTCTCCGACCCTTGCAGGCGGATGGCCCCGGAACGGAAGGGCATTCCCGAAAAGGTCTTGGCGGAACACTTTGAGTCTAGCGTTTCCCGGCCTTGTTGCAACCTAAAGAGCTCTATGATTTCCCTGGAGAGTTTGCCGGGTTGAATCCTTCTTTCGCCTCTTAATTCATTCATAGTACATCCATAACTTCTGTATTAAGTCGCAATAATACTATCGGCTCGGTAGAGTAATTGGAGACATTTGCGCTGCGACTCAAGTCGAGACGACTTTGCGGCGTTCATGGATGGAAGCTAGCCAGCATTCGCCACCAGCGGCAGACGGCGACCTGGCCGTGCATCGACCCGCCCGCACTGAAGAGGTTGAGAGCCCAAGCACTCTCTCTGGTAGCAGCGAACCGTTCGAAGGCCATGGAAACCATGGAACAGACGCGCCACCATTCTGGTCCAGACATGGAAGGTCCGTCTCCAACGTGAGCTATCAATCGATCCCTTCGAGCAAGCCACAGCCCATCTCGCTAGAAGATCATTCCGACGAGCGCCACGAGTTATCGGCGTCTTGCTGGGCTCAGTCGGCCACCATTGACGATTTTGTCGTCATATCCGGGTTGACCGGCATCGGGGCTTACGTGGTGTGGCACTGCACCGTGGACACCCTGAAAGGAGGCAAAATCAATTTGCGGAAGAGGTTAGTAGGAACTTGAAGCTTCCTAATCGAAGGCATGTTTGTTCGCACGCTGATGGTTCGTGGACTCAGATACTCCGAATTCGATCAACTACATGCCGACCTGGTCCGCTCGTTCCCTCACGCTGAAGCAATGATACCGGATCTTCCACGGAAGAGCATGGTCAGTCGATTCCGCCCTTGGTTCTTGGAGCAGCGGAAGGCCGGCCTCTCGCACTTTCTCAAGTAAGTGTCACTTGCCGAACCCATCCCTCTGGCCACCTGCTGATCAAATTGAAGTTGTGTCCTGCTCAACCCTGAATTCGCCGCTTCACCCGTATTGAAAGATTTCATCTTTTCGTGAGAGCAAACCTAAGACTGCTCAAATGCATGGCGCGAATATGAGTTTCGCTCACTTGGCCTAAAGCATCTCCCACAGGGAGTGTAAACTCGGGAAACGATTTAGTTCTCGAGAATCTCACTGAAATCGGATTGCATACTAGTGACGAGGGGCCAAAAAGATGGATTGATCCCGGATTCAGCATCAACCGAACGCTTCGCACCGGTCGAATGGAAGGTCGAGCATTCGCTCAGGCAAGACGGCATTTGGATCACGCGACATTTGAACACTACCGGTGCCGCCCCGACTGCAAGAAGAGAGTATTGCTTGCTGCTGCACTTCGCTGCGGCAGCCGGAGTGTTCGAGAAAGGAGTCGTGGCGGCTCAGGGATGGACAGTCACAGGCGTCATCGTTGATGATTGGGAGTCTTGTGTCAACTAGCCTCTAATATGATTTATTTTATCACGCTTTGCCGTGGCATACCCACACCTGTTTATCAGATGAACGAAGGCGTAAGACATATTTTGATCGAAAATAGCACGTGACAGCGCGATTAACGAGCTTTGACCATCAATGGCTACTCCACGTCTCCCAAAGTGCACGTATGCGCCAACACAGTAGCCAGCAACAAATTGACGAACAACGACCAAAGTTACGAGCCCCTGACATTCCGCCACTCCTTTGTGAAGAACAGCACTCTTCACGCCGAACTGTCTCGCAAAAATGTCGAACCCACCCCGCCGCCTGGCAAACCTCCCCGGCTACGACACCGCACCCGACATCTACGAAACTCCCGACCCCGTCTCTGCGACCTCGAGCGTGCCGACTCAGCCAACCTCCCCTTCTGCCGCCAGCGCATCCTCCTCCAACACTACCTCCGCCTCTCACAACGACTCCGACTCCGACTCCGAAGCTCAACGCGGCGTCAGCAACCGTCACATTCGCGCCTCGCGCGCGCGGGGCCACTTTGCGGATGGCACAAAAGGTGTGGAAATTGAGGCGCGCGGGACAGATCTGAGCGAGAGAGTCGATGGGGGGAGGAGGGGGTATGGGGTGGGGCGGGTGCGGGGGAGGGGAGGTTTGGGCGAGAGGCTTGCGCGTCTGAAGAGGGAGGTGGAGGAGTGCAGGGCGCTTGCTTCGCAGGAGGGAGGTCACGAGGAGACAGCAGGCTTTGGTGGGGAGGTGGAGGGACTAGGGAAGCTGCTGGGGGAGGCGGAGATCGAAGCGAGAACGGAGAGGGCGCATAAGGGCGCGGCAAAAGAGGACGAGGAAGAGGAAGAGGATGACGAGGAAAAAGACGTGACAGACGAGCAGACGCTGAAGAAAGTGGTCGACTTCGACTCGCGCATCGCCATGCTTGAGTCCGCGCTCGGCATCTCTGCGCTCGACTCCACAGACGCGGCGCCCGTGGCGCCGTTACTCCCCAGCTTAGACTTGCTCGATACCCAGCTCTCCGCGCTCACAGCCGCGACCTCTCTTAGCGCCCTGGAAAGCGCGCACAGCAAGATTCGCGCCCTGAGGGCCGACACCGAAGCCCTCGCGCAAACGCATGTGGCCGACACGCCAGCGAGCGCAACCTCGACCGAAGACGGTGAGAGTACAGGCGGCGAAGACAGTCGGACTGCGCCACCAGGGGCTCTCACGCACGATGATCTGGCCAAAATGCACGATCTTTACCACCTTCTCCCCACTCTGCAATCCCTCTCACCCACAGTACCAGCTCTTCTTGCACGTTTGAGGAGTCTACGCACGCTACATGCTGGCGCAGCGAACGCGGCTAGTGATCTGGACGAAGTGGAGAGACGGCAGGATGAGATGGACGAGGAACTGAAGAAGTGGCGGAAAGGACTGGAGAAGGTGGAAACGGCGGTCAAAGAGAGTGGGGAGGCGAATGGAAGGAACGGGAAGGTGGTGCAGGAGTGGGTGAAGGAGCTCGAGGAGCGGTGCGAGAAGGTGGCTAGGTAGGACTGGGGAGAGAACAGGAGTCGCAGTCAAACGGTCTATTGGCCGGTTTCTGCCCTCCCCCAGCCCCTTCTTCGTCAACGAGCGTGTTCCTTCCTCCGCCTAAGCAGCTCCCCCAGCGGCACGTCGTCTTCTTCATCGTAAAAGTCAGCCACCTCGTCCACACCGAAATCAGCCAACCGCTCTCCTTCTCGATTTCGCCAACCCTCCTCGCCGGAATCATCGTCGCCGCCCCTCTTTCTCCCTGCCTGTTTACCGACGTCGGCGTCCTCCTCTTCCGACGACATCAGGTCCTCGTCCACCACATCGCTTTCCACCTCCATAACCTTTCCTTCACCGCCGGCGTTCTGCATATCCTCCAGTCGCTCGTGGAAAGGTCGACGACGAACCACATAGTCACCATCTGCATCAGCATATCGCGCTCGATCAGCGCGCTGACGCTCTCTAAACGCCGCAGGATCGAGCGAAGCCGTGAATGGGTCGCCGTCGAGCTGCTCCCTCGGTATGCGTAGCCACCGATCCGGATCCGGCGGCGGCCACGGTTTGCTCGGATCGTCGATACCATTATGCTCGAACACCAACCCCGATCTCACATCCGGACTCTGCGCCAGTGGCCACGGCCAGAACAAGGGGTTCCGGCTTCCCATCGCCTGGCTCAGGTTGGTGAAGAAGCCGACGTCCCAGGGGAACTCCTGCGCGTCAAGGCGCACGCGCTTGCCATCGGGGCCTTCGAGATAGCCGCCGAGGACGCGGGCGCGGCGGAGGAGGGTGCTGTGGCGTTCGATTTCCCAGCCCTCGATTGTGGTTTGATTGAGAGTTAGGGACCAGATTACGCGGAGAAGTAGGAGCACGAGAGCGAAGAGGACAAGAGAGTTGATGCAGGTGAGGAGGAATAGATGGGAAAGTTGGAGGGTGTTGGGACCGAGGTACTGGGAGTGTCAGCTGGGAGTATGGATTCGGTGTAGTGGCGCGGCTTACGCTTGGAAGGTTGCGACTGCTCCACAGGATCGCGCAGCGGATGTAGACGAAGTATTCCAGGTAGGCCACCGACAGAACGGCGTAGCAGAGGAAGCGAACGAAGTGTGGGAGGGTGATGTGGGAGACACAGTTGGCTACGAAGAAAATCTTGTTACCTACCGTCTCGTCTATGTATCCTCTTGAGAGCTGGCACCTACCTGTCCACACGCAGTGATGATCCATTTTCACAACGCAGCTTTGCCACATATTAGTTGCCGTATCTTATATCGATTCACTGCCGCGTTGCTCATACCGCTTGCACACCTTGCAGTGGTGCGCTCTAGGGGGCTTGTAGGCCTCGCACTTGCGACACCATCGCAGACGTTGCGCCGCTAAAGCATCTTCCTTTTCATAGATAGTCTCGTGCCAGTTGTGTGGAATTCGACCCGGATCCGTGTAGCACGTTCGCCAGTAAGCTATTAGAAGACTGGCAACAAGTCCATTGAAAATGTAAGCGTCGCCCTTGCGAAGGGGTCCGGGCTCGACGTAGCAGAACAGCCACTGCGAGGAGAAGGCCAGGAAGGCTACAAGGCTTGTGACCGCTGGCGGCGCCAGCCTTTGGAGTGCGGGCATCTCCATCGTAATTCGATCCTTGCGCGGGTCACATTGAGGAGAAGCAAAGGAAATGGGAAGTATTGAATTTGTGTCCAGTAGTAGGTTAGACACGAGATGAAGTCGAACGAAGGTACTGCTGAGGTAAGCGAGAGATCGGTTCTGGCCGGGCCGAGCGTCGCTTGGCGATGATGCGGCTTCGCCTGCCCCACTTCACTTCCTCCGCCTGATATTGCTGGGTTGGGCCTGATACTTGATGTGAGTATCTTACGATTGACCTCGCCCGCCGACACGTCCCCTTCATCCACTTCGGCCCTCGACCTTCCGCATTGCTCGATAGGGCAGCCCATTATCAAATCTGCCGCATCCGACATCCGTAGCACAACAGTCCTATCGAGCAACACCGCGACCCCCCGGCCGACAACGGCCCCCAATGACATCTATGGCGCGCGTCTACGCCGACGTCAACCAGCAGATGCCGAGGGCATATTGGGACTATGATAGCGTGAATATTAGTTGGGGCGTGCTGGAGAACTACGAGGTGGTGCGCAAGATCGGTGAGTCAACAGCCCGGATCGCGACTCGGACCGGAACGGACTCATGCTGATAAGGAAGGGCGCAGGGCGCGGAAAATACAGCGAGGTCTTTGAGGGCATCAACGTGGTTAACTACCAGAAATGCGTCATCAAGGTCCTGAAGCCTGTGAAGAAGAAGAAGATCAAGCGCGAGATCAAGATACTGCAGAACCTCAGTGGCGGGCCCAATATTGTCGCGCTCCTCGATGTGGTTAGAGACAGCCAGAGCAAGACTCCCAGTCTGATTTTCGAGCACATCAACAACACCGACTTTCGCTCCCTTTACCCGAAGTTCCAGGACTACGATGTCCGGTACTACATATACGAACTCCTCAAAGCTCTGGACTACTGCCACTCCAAGGGAATCATGCACCGCGATGTCAAGCCTCACAACGTTATGATCGATCACGAGGCGAGAAAGCTGCGGCTCATTGACTGGGGGCTTGCCGAGTTCTACCACGCCGGCACGGAATACAACGTGCGCGTCGCAAGTCGATACTTCAAAGGGCCGGAGCTGCTCGTCGATTTCCAAGAGTATGACTACAGCCTAGACATGTGGAGTCTGGGCGCCATGTTTGCCAGCATGATATTCAGGAAGGAGCCTTTCTTCCATGGCAACAGCAACAGCGACCAGCTCGTGAAAATCGCAAAGGTGCTGGGCACGGAAGAGCTCTTTGATTACCTGGACAAATACGACATCGAGCTAGACGCCCAGTACGACGACATTCTTGGCCGTTTCCCGAGGAAGAACTGGCATACCTTCGTCAACAGCGAGAACCAGCGCTTCGTCAGTAACGATGCGATCGACTTTCTCGACAAGCTTCTGAGATACGACCACCAGGTATGCCTTGAAATGGGAGACGTGTGCGTCTTCGAGGCCAGCTAACTAACTGTGAAAAGGAACGCCTCACTGCCCAAGAAGCTATGGGCCACCAATACTTCGAACCTGTTCGCCGCGCCGAGCTCAACAATCTTCAGAATTCCACCAACAGCGCGCATCAGTAGTATAACGAACTGCCGTATGTGGACAGGATACAGGCCCTCCGGTCGGGCGTAGTGGAATCGTCCGCAAGGATGCCGCGTGGCCAGAAGAGGACCTTGAGCTTCGCTTACGACCGTGGGAGGACGTCCGCAAGGAAGCGTTCCACATGATTCGAGCGACGACGGGGAACGGCGATTGGCTTTTCGGCAATGGCGGAATTACTCCATAATTCCAAAGGGAACGTGCTCTTCCAAGCTTGGGGGCATTTTACGTTGACGAGGTGAGCGAGGCGTCACGGCGTAATTTCGAAAGGAAGAGAGGGGCCTGATAGGGGCTTAAGCATGAGAAGAGCCCTGTACGGTCAAGGTGAGAGACGGCTGATGTGGATATGGGCATGGGTATGCAATCGATTCAATAGTTCGCGCGTTGTGCTGACACCGTCTTGTTTCTTCTCCCTCCTGCTTTTCAAAAAGACAATATCCTTGACGCCTCATGACCTTCTGAGGATTCCTCCATTTTTGCTGGCTTTCAACCATCCGTCTCATCCAGCCTTGTTTCTGAGTCGACTCTCGGCAATCAGCCTTATTTCTTGCTCTTTTTGCTGAAGTGGCCAACGCCGGCAGCGATGCTCTCATGCACCTGGTCTTTGTCGCCAAGGTAACGAGTCATGCTGTAGGAGCTCGGCTTCTGCTCTTGATTCGAAGTCACAACGTCGGCGCTGCCGCGGGAGGTCTGGCCATGGGCAGATTTCGATCCGTCCTGCGTCCTCGCGCCATTGCTGCCGCCCCAGGTCGCTGCGTTCGTAGAAACGTCTTCACCGCCTGACGCGATCGGATTGGAGCTGACCGTCAGTTAGCATGAAGGTTGGAACCGGTTTGCTTCACTGCGTACGAGCTCAAGGAATTGCTATTAGTCTTGCTTCTACTGCTCGACTTTCCAGTGGCGCCGCTTGGATCGAATGCCAGAGAGACCATACGGGGATGTCTGGAATGTCTGTCTCACGAGGCCGAAGAATAGATGACCAAGGGGCGCTGATGATGTTCGCAGTTGTTGTTGAAAAAGTCTTTGAAAAAGTCTTTGAAAAAGGGACAGGAAGGCCTCTGGGATCACAGATTTTTATATCCAGGATGTCCCAAACTCCGCGCCCACGATCACGACGGCTTTATTTCGACTCTTCCTACGCGCCAGCCAAGCTGCCAAAATTCAACGACAGCTGTCACGGCCGTCATGTCGTGCCACGGGCAAGTACATACGTCCCGAAATCCCCATCCTATCATCGATATGGCTCGTTTCCCATCCTGCGGCTGGGAGAACGTGAGATCCCCGTCAACGATGTCTCGTGCTCGAGTCACCTCCCCCGCCTGAGCAGCTGCCTTCCAAATCGGCAGGGCCGAACGCTGAAACACTCCAGCGCGCGGCTCGATTGATTTGTTACGGCTGGGCATCGTCGCGGTTGCACGCCGTCCCACGCCGTTGGGCACGTTCTGTGGCTTGCGCGCGGCGTCCGAGAATAATGTCTCGCGAATTACTGAGCGTACAGAAAGGAGCTTCGGATCATAACAAATGCGGCAACGACTGGATGGAGGCAATGCGGGGCGCACGCACAATCGTTGTCCCCTGTTGTGCTGGGGGGTTGGACTAGAGTTGGCGTTAAGACGACGAGGCTCGTCGGCGGCAGGGTCCCGTGTGGCGTTCTCGCCGTCGCCGTCAAGAATCGCGGTCCCTTCGTCCCTGTATCTGCGCTTGCGCCGAGCTACAATCTTCGGTCCGTCTTGCCGCGGGCCAAAACACTACCGGAAATGCGTTGGCGCAGGCCATGGAGCGTGGAAGCCATGAGCGGGCTTCGGGCGTGCGCCAGGTGAGAGGCTCACGCGTGTGCTACGAGGTTCCATGGCAAGCCACGACACCGCTTGCCAGCTTGGATGGGTGGAGGGGTTGGGGCCAAAGTGGAGCGGGGAGCTTGTTTGTTCTACCCCGATCGAGCACTGTCAGCATGCATTGAACACGCTTGTGGCTTTGTTTCAGGGGTTGCGCTGCGGGCGGCTTGTGTTGACGTTACGATAAGCAGGTCCTCCAGGGGCGTCGATCAGAATCCAGATTTGCGCTGAGACTTGACGGAGCATGGAGGCGGTTAGACAAAACGTGCTCCGGTGACTTCGAGCCTTCCCTGCGTCCTCTTTGTCTGGCGCCATGTCCGCGTCCACGACAGCGACCAGCATCTCGCGACTGACAATTCACGACGTTGCTTCCAGCCGTTCCAAGCCACGCCCACCGGCTGTAACCTGCCTCATCCCCCCGCGCTGGGGTTTCACGAGCGCCAGAAGTGCGACTTCAGCCTCAAACACGACATGCGTTCATGCGGTCTGCCCGACGACAGAAGCCCGACATCGCCAGGGCCCGCTAGGGCTGTACGGGACGCGGGCTGAGTGGAGTCGAGAAAACGCCGCCTCCGCGAGGGTCGTGAGCTTCACGTGCGCGAATCATAGCAGAACGTGCTACGACACCGTGTTGACAGGGCGCCGTGGTTTCTGGAAGCGGTAGGTCGCGGGTCGATTAACTGCGCCGAGGACTAAAGCAGGAATTCACGGCGAAGCGCTGGAGGCTCTCGACTGTCACGATGAAATGGTTTTTCCTTCTAGGGTGTGAGACATTTGGTGGGCATGATGTTGGGCTGGTGTCTCGATGGTCTGAGACCATACTGGGATGCTTTTTGTCTCAACACGCACGTCGAGTGTCAACGAGCCAGCAAGAGGCCTATGTTGGCTGTGAAGTCGCACTAGGGGTCGCTTCTGAAGGGTCCAGTCCAGACATCGTCGAGCACGAAAATACTCCTGGCAAACACGCACCGCGTCTCTTTCACTGAGATTTTCGATCATGTGCCGACTGCCTGCCCAACGCGGTCAGCACAGAGCGTTTCGTCCGACGACAGAAGGATTGATCACGAGCACGACACTTTGACTGTACAAGCAGCATGATGGCCCCTGAACGACTACGAGAGATTGAGGTCAGGAGGCGGTCGAAAGGACGACAGAGATGACAGGACTCAAACAAGTCGATCTTTCCCGCCCAGCGCGGAAGCGACATCGGGAAACGAACAATTGGACGCCCCAATATGCTTTGTAGCACTTTGACTGTTGGACACGAGCCCACCCGGGCCGAGAATTCATTTACGCTGTATATGCTTGCACAACCGAAAGCCGCGCAGTCCCATCGATTCCGTCCACTCCGATCCCGATTCCGATCACGTGCCTACAGCTTCAGCAACTGCAACCTCTCCAGGCTCTCCTCGAACATGCGCTGGCTCGCCAACGCATCGCGCAGCTTCTCTTCCTCGCCCTCCCTCACGCCGGCCTTGACGCCACCGCCCAGCGTCGCGATGATGCGCTCCTGCTCCTTGACGCCCTCGGCCGACTTGGCCAGCTTCGACTGCACTTTTCCGATCTCCTTGTCGGTATCCACGGTTGCCTTGTCGAGTTGCAGGAACGCGGCCGCCGTCGCCGAGACGGGGTATACGGCTACGCCCGCGGGGACCGGGTCGGTGGGAGACAGAACGGAGAGGGAGGTGAGGTATTTGCCGGATAGCGACTTGATCGAAGCCGCTTCCGTCGCGGCGGTGTTGTGGGTCTCTGCGTCGAGGGCTTGCACGTAGGCGACGCCCGACTCCTTGATGGAGTACTCCTGGATGAGGGAGCGAATGCCCTTGGAGTAGCCGAGGATCAGCTCATACGCCCGCTCGCTCACAGGGTCGTGCATCGACTCGTCGAACTCGGGGTACGAGGCCACGACGATCGACTTGGTAGTGTCGTTGGGACGGCGAGGGAGGCGCTGCCACAGCTCTTCAGTGAGGAAGGGCATGAAGGGGTGAATCATGGCGAGCGCGGCTTCGAGAGCTGTGTAGAGTGTCTCGATCGCCGAGTGTCTCTGCTCCGGCGTACCGTCGCGAATGATCGCCTTGCTGTTCTCGATGTACACGTCGCAGAGGTCGTAGAGCCAGTAGCCGTGGATGGTCTGGGTGCTGCGCCAGAACTCGCGTTCGGTGAGGGCTTCATTGATGGCGCGGGCGGCAGTGGTCATCTTGTGCAAAATCCAGCGCTCCGGAAGGGATTCGTTGCCCGTCTTGCCAGGCTTGGGCTGAGGGGTGAAGTCGGCGGGGAGGTTTCCAAGAACATACTTGGTAGCCTGGTAGATCTTGTTGCAGAAGTTGCGGTAGCTGCGCATGACCTTGACGTCGAAGGCGATGTCGCCACCACCAGTGGTGTAGTTGATGAGAGAGAATCGGAGAGCGTCTGCGCCGCACTCGTCGATGCCGTCGGGGAAGGCAGATTTTTGCCACTTCGTCGCGCGCTCGATTTCCTTTGGCGCCACGTTGCCGAGTTTCAACTTGTCGTTCAGCGCCGCAAGCGAAATGCCGTCCATGATGTCGACGGGGTCGATCACGTTGCCGAGCGACTTAGACATCTTCCTCCCGTCCGAATCACGAACGAGCGAGTGGCAGTACACCTCATTGAAAGGAACCTGACCGGTCATCTTGATACCGAACATGATCATCCTGGCGACCCAAAAGAAGAGAATATCCCAGCCCGTCTCCAGAAGCGAAGTGGGGTACAGCTTGTCCATGTCGATAGTCTTATCGGGCCACCCCAATGTCGAGAAAGGCCACAGGCCAGACGAGAACCACGTGTCCAGGCAGTCCGAATCTCTTTCAAGTTCGAATTCCCTCCCGGGGAACTTGGCTTCTGCCTTTTTCCTGGCCTCTTCCTCGCTTTCGCCGCAGATCCAGTACTCCGAGTCCTGGTCGAATGCCGGATCGTCCTTCAACTTGACGTAGTAGGCCGGGACCTGATGGCCCCACCACAGCTGTCTCGACAAGCACCAGTCGTCGATAGACTCCATCCAGCGCATGTAAGTCTTCTCCGCGCTCTCGGGCTTAAGCTTGATCGAGCCATCGCGCACGGCCTCCATTGCCGGTTCAGCGAGCGGCTGCATCGCCATCCACCACTGCGGCTTCAAAATAGGCTCAATGACATCCTTTGACCGCGAGCACATGGGGATCGTCATCTTGTTGTTTGCCTTTCCAACGTACAAGCCCAGCTTCTCCAACTCGGCGATGACGCCGTAGCGCACATCGAAGCGCTTTTGCCCTTGGAAGATTGGCCCAGCGTCAGCGTTCATTGTGCCGTCGTCGTTCAGAATGTTGATGAAGTCGAGCTTGTTGTCCTTTCCTCGCTTGAAATCGTTGAAGTCGTGGGCCGGAGTGATCTTGACAGCGCCGGTTCCAAAGTCGCGTTCAACAGATTCATCGCCAAAGATCGGAAGCAAGCGGTCCACGAAAGGGTGCTTGACCTTCTTTCCGATCAAGTGTTTGTAGCGGTCATCGGCAGGGTGGACAGCAACGCCTGAATCACCAAGCATAGTCTCAGGACGAGTAGTTGCGACTTCGATGGTCTCCTCGGAGCCGTCAATGGGGTACTTGAAGTTCCAGATCGACCCGAACTCGATCTTCTTGTCGTATCCAGGCACATCGATCTTAGTCGATCCCTCAAGTTCCTTCTGGTCCACCTCCAGATTTGAGAGCGCAGTCGTCAATTTGGTGCACCAATTGACCAGCCTGTTCGCGCGGTAGATGAGGCCTTCGTCGTGCAGCTGCACAAAGGTTTGCCTCACAGCCTTGGAAAGTGTCGGGCTCATCGTAAATCCCTCGCGGTTCCAGTCCATCGACCCTCCCATTCTCTTGAACACCTTGTTGATCTTTTGGTGGTACTCCTCTTTCCATTCCCAGACAGTGTCCACGAACTTCTCTCTGCCCAGGTCATGCCTGGTCAATCCGTTCTGGCGATTGTATAGCATGTTCTCCACGACACTCTGAGTCGCAATCCCGGCATGGTCGCATCCAGGAACGTAGAGCACAGTCATCCCGCGCATACGGTTCCAGCGAATCAGACAGTCCTGAAGCGACGTCGCTAGTGCGTGCCCGATGTGCAGCGCTCCTGTCACGTTGGGCGGCGGGATCGAGATGACGAAGTAACCCCTGTCCTTGACGTTTCCATCCTTTTTGAACTCCGGCTCATGAAACCCCTGCTTCTCCCACCAGTCATACCATGCGCTCTCCACGACGGAGGGGATGTATGCCTTGTGGTGCTCGTCGTCGAGCGGCTTGAGGATCTTCTTCTCACCCGCAGGAGTCTCCTCCTTGTAGGGCGCCAATTTCTCCTGTTCCTTCTTCTCCTTCTTTCCCTCCTTCGGTTTCGAGGCTGCCTGCAGCGCCTTCTGCTTCTCCTGCTTCGCGGCCAGCTTCGCAGCCTTCTCGGCCTTCTGCCGCTCCTTCGCTAATTCGCGCTCAGACTTCTCCTTCTTCTCGCCAGCCTGGTCGCCGCCGTCTTTCCCGGGAGCATTGTGGCCCTGCTCGTCGCTTTTGGCCGCCTCGAGGACCGCGGCCTTCGTTTCGGAAGAGGGTGGGGGTGGTTGGCCTGAGACCGGACCGGTCTTCTCGCCGGTCGCGTTGTGGGATGCACCATTCAAGGCCATGTTAAAAGTTGAGAAATTCCGCCGGGGACGAGAGAGAGAAGCATAAAGGTTGCGCCGGAGAAGAGCGCGGGAAAGTATTTTGGTGGGCTGCCCAGGTGGGGTCGTGGTGGGGTTTTGGTGGTTGTCGGAGTTTAGCTGAGGGCGCGCAGGCGGCGCTTATCAGAAGCAATTCAAGGAAGTGAGTGGCGTGGTATGTCAGTTGGATAGGTCGCTCATCGATTCGGACGGTCGAATCGAGGTGATTCACAATGTCTGATCGCGTGCAAAAGTTCGCGTTTGACTCATGGGAGACGAGCAATGGCAGGCTTAGTCATCAGAATCCGTGGTCTAATACTACGTCCCAACGAGGAAGGAGGGACATTTAACGAGTCCATGATGATGGTTTTTGAGCAAGGCAGCACAATGACCAGAACTCGAGGTCTGTGGAGCGCCGAAGCATCCAAATATCTAACGTACCTCAGCATGCCGAGAGAATGTGACAGCCTCGCCAGTTGCAGTTGATCGTTAACTGCTAGGCATCGATGTTTTTTCGGCTCTCTGAAAAGACGTCTGTAGATCAAGGTCAACCGGTGGGAGACTCCCGCCAGGCCATCCCAAAAAACATCTTCTGTGAGCATAGGTCCGGAAGCTGGTCTCCTACGACCCGCTCAAGCCGCGATCCATGCTTCGTCATGAGCGGAGCCATATGCTGCTGGAACCGACAGACATGGGTCAGCGAAGAGCAGAAGTAGCTCCTCCGTTCCGAACTCATAAGTATCCAGCAAATTGATGAAGCTGGAGAGAATCTCACGTCCTCGCGTACAAGTTCACAGTAGTCTGCCGACTACAATCCATCGCCATCTCTCATCCGGTAACCCACACCCCCAACGCCTCGCTGCAAAGTAAAAAGCAAACCCGTCTCTCGCCCCCCCCCCCCCCCCTCTCCGCATCAATCCCTCGCATAACTAATCTTCCCCCTTTTAACCGCCTTCTCATCCTCCTGCCCCTCTGTAGCCCTCTTCTTCTTATTCCCGCCCTTCGACCCCCCACCCCCCCCCTGCGGCCCCACCGAAGCCGTTGGCGTCGCCGCCTGCGAAGCGGGATTGGAATCGGATTCCTGCGCCTACACGCCAACACCGTCAGCACAGAAACCTCCCCGACTACCCCCCCCCCCCCCCCCCC
>SGQK01000136.1:0-51884 GCA_004216415.1 Aeminium ludgeri
CCACACCCACACCCAACACCTCTACACCTCCCCCCCCCGCCCCCCCCTTTCCATAACCCCCCTCTGCTCCTCCATGACCGCCAACAGCAACTCCCTCGTCCGCGCCCCGTTCCCGCCTAACCCGCCCCCTTCGACCACGCGCAGAATCTCCAGCGCACGCACCTTCGTGTCCGGGTCCGGGCTTGCGGTGCCCGCGAGGAAGAGCGGGAACACCATATAGCGGCGCGCGGCGCAGGGCGCGGTGCTGAGATGCGCGCTGCAGAGGTCGAGGATGGCGGATATGTGGGTGGTGAGGGTGGGGTGCCGCGGGGAGGTGGGGGGGTGGAGGCGTTGGTATGGGTGCATGGAGGTGAGGGCGTAGATTTGCGCGGTTTGGTGCAGGAGGTGCGCCTAGATGCAATGTGTTGTTAGGGGTGTAGAGGGGGGGGGGGGGGGGGGGGGGGGAGCGGGAGGAAGGTGGCTAACGTGTTCGAAGACGAAGCGCACGCGGCTGGGCAGCAGCGCGGCGGCTTCGGTGGGCTCGGCGGGCATCCATTCCGGGTACGCGGAGAGCCAGAAGTCGTCCATGTCGGCCTGCATGTGGGAGATGGCGAGGGACCAGCGCGTGGTCTGGTCGGTGGACGGGGGGCCGAAGTCGTCGATTTCGCGGCGCATGCCGCGCGCCAGCTGGCCCAGCTTGGCGGTATTGAGCACGACCCCCTGGCGCAGGTTGATGATGGGCGGGAAGTACTGCGCTTCGTCCATGAGGGAGGGGCTCGATAAGGCCGGGGAGCCGAGCGCGGGAATCTGCTGCTCTAGCGGCGGGAGCATGTTGTGGCGGAGGAGGGTTTGGATGAAGTCGCAGTCGCCTTTGCCGAGTAGGCAGGCCTCCATGTCGAGCAGACAGATGCACCAGATGATGTAGCCGTGGGGCTCGTGGCCAAATTTCTGGTGGCGGAGCTTCGCGATCTGGCGCAGGTGGTTTAGGTGCATGGCTGACATGTCGGCGCCTCCCTCGCTATGGCAGATGTCGTACACGAAGAGCAGGAAGTGGCGCAGGTAGACGCCGTCGGAGAGGAGGTCGTCCGAACTCTGGGCGGGTGCGAGCGCCTGATGGTAATGCTGCATCGCCTCTGCCAGGAGCGAGGATCCGGTTGATGACTGCGAGGAGTTGCTTGATGACAGACTGAGAGCGCTGAGCGCGCAGATTGCGTGGTGTAGCTGCGATAGATGTTAGGCAGGCTCTAAAAACATTGCGTGGTGCACAATACCGGTTGATATCTTGCTGCTTCAGCTTCGAACAGGTCCTTGGTCGACCCTTGTGTGACTACTCCCATTAATTGGCCATCAAGATCGGGCTGGATCAAGCGCGTGACGATTTCGGTCCGGAAATGATCTGTGGAGCGATTATTGGACCGTATGAAGGGCGGTCCCGGCACCGATGGTATGAATGGTTGACCGGAGAAGGAAGGTTGCTGGAGAGACATGTTGTTCATGCTCACGGGTAAACAGGGTCGTCTGTCCTCGGGTTGCGGCGACGAAAAGCTGAGACCTGGGAAGGTACCCTCGTCCATGCGATCCAAGAAGACGATATTGGGGTCACTGCGACTCGAAGATCGATCCACGGGCGACGGCACGGCACCCGGTCGGCGCGAAGGATCTGGCATGCTCATCGCGCGGCCGGACTCGACGTTGAAACCACATTCGGGGTTCGCCTGGAAGGTCTCCGGGGTGGCAACGACACCATAGGTGCCCGGGCGTTGCATCCCAGCCTTGCGCTGGCGCTCGTCGTCGGTCGTGAGGAAAGGAAAATCCGGTAGGTCGTCATGTTCGCGAATGGCGGGACTCGGGCTCGTCGAGCTCGACGCTACATAGCGGCCTGTCAGCGCCCGTTAGTGATGATGGATTGCGCACTGGTCACGTACGGTCCCATACAGCGCTACCGTCGGTTTTCACGTTGGAATGCTTGAGCTGGGTGCTGGTGGTCGCATCGCTGAACTGAAGGGTGGAGGAGTGTCAGCCGTGTGCGCGTGCGCCGTCGGGTCGGTGGAGCGCATTATTACTGACACTCCAGCGCTGTTCCCAGTCGCATTCCCGGTTCAGGCGTGTACACGGCTGGCGGTGGATTAGCCAAGGCGAAAATGTGAAAAGGGCACGCGAGTCCATACGCTGCATCGAGGATGTGCCTCGTCACATTTGACCTGCTCGCACAAAAAATCAGCCTCTTGGCCAGTCGCTTCGAAGACGCCGGTTCGTGCATCGTACCTTTCGGGCCCTGCACGTCCAGCAGCCGGATCTTGATCGATGCGAGAGTCGTGAGCGCGGCAGGCCGGATCCAGACGAGATGTGAGAGGAGGCCGACGAGTTGGAAGAGTTGCGCGGCGCGAGGGGTGGGAAGTGGTTCCGGACGGGGCGTCGCGATGAGGTTGAGCCATCTCCATCAGCCATGCTGATATTGTCAACACAGAAGGATGATCGAGCGACGAAATATCCAAAAACGCGGGGAGGATTCTCCGTAGGGGGGCACGTCCGGAGCCGCGGGGAAAAGAGGCCAGTGAAGCGTTCGGCTGTTTTACCCCGTCGTGGTTCAGGAATGGGACTGAGTGGAATCAAATAGTGCCTGTAGCTTCCGCGAGTGGAGTGGATTGGGACCGGGTGACGAGGTTCAAATGGTTTAGGGTGCTTTCTTGCGCCTCAGCGGTGCGGATGGGCGACGTGGCTGAAGCACCACGTCGCTTTTCTATCTCAGAGCGCCTGCCCCCGCACCCTCGCTCCTCAGGCACAAGCCACGGGTGAGGTGGCAATAGCATGGCCGCCGTAGGAGATATGACGGCAGCCCACATACGCCCCATCGGCACCCTGTTGTTATCTCAGATGAACGCCAAGGGAGAGCACCGTCTTCGCCCAAAGGATCATCGTCGAGGCCGGATGTAGAATTGCAAGCACGACTCGCACGAATAATAATAACATGGAGCCCTACCAACGACACTGAGCGCGGGGCGACGACTGGGGCCAAGCTTCGAGGCCGCATGTCCGCAGAAGCATAGTAGATCGACCAAACTGCCGGCGCATCGCAGCAGGGCACCTATTAGATGACGCTGTGGGCGGACCCTACGGTACGCACATGCATACCTACCTGTAGGTAACGGTACCTGGCCCCTCGTCCAGGCGACTCCTTAGGTGACGAGCTAGCGGCCACAACCTGCCCCTTTTCCTGAAGAAGGCGCCGCATGCCCTCAAACCGGCAGTGTGCCTCCATCGCGTCACTCGCCCGCCTGCGAGATTTCGGTCATGCCGAGAGCTCTCTGCCCGTAAGACGGGCGGATGTGAGTGGCATCGAGCAGCTCGTCACCCGGAATCTCGATTGAGACACCATCTGCGCCCTCTCCCCGCTCTTTTTCGCAGAAGCTCGAGAGGGTCCTCGCCGGTGATACCATGTCGCAGGTGGCAAACGCAGGCCATTTGGCTCGAGTCTGGGGATATCAATAATGTGCCCAGGTTCTCCTCGTGTTTCGGGCGGAGCTGAGTGCGGCCGAATGAAATGCTAGCTTCGCTTGCTTTCCGGGGCCCTGGCGATCCCGGGAGGTGAAGCTCCATCCCTTAGACGACGCTCGCCACGTTAGATCAGCGACGGGCCCACCGTTGTATACTACAGATACCACCTCGCGACCTTCCCAGACCCCCTCGCCTCCTCGTCAGAGATCTCGTTCTTGCGGCTTGGGGGGAAGACTCCATGCGTTGTAAAACACTACGACTACTTACTACTACATTCTCTTCTCCAGCCCCGCTTCGGCGCAACCAGACAATCTCGACACGCGCTCAAAGCAAGCAAAGCATGCAGTACCTGATCGATCGATGCCTCTCGTCAGCCACACGGGTTCACAAACAAACATACAAATATACAAATACTGTACAACAACCGGCTGTCCGGGCGCCCCACCTTGTTACTGGAGGCGTACCAACGTGTGCTAGGAGGTAAGCGGCCTGAGGCTGGCCTGATGGGTCGACGCGGAACTTCCCAGCCTTGCAACGGCAGCCCTAGGATGGAGGGACGATGAGCGGAGGAGCGTCGGTGGACGGAACGACACGTGGTCTTCTAGATCTGCGAGGAAGTCGCAGAAGCGAGAGGCTCAACACGCTCGCATGCAGATACAGTAGAGTAGTGGGTGTGTAGTGAGTAAAGCCCGTCGCGCGCTCGACACCAACAACAGCAACAACAACGAGCACCTCGCAGTAGACACATACACAAACCCCTACCACCACCTACCAGCCCACCACAGCGCTTCGCCCCAAAAACGGCCCCCCGCCAACAACCCCCCCATCAATCAACCCACCACCCGGCGCCCAAAACCCTCCAAACCCCCCTCACCAGCCCATCCTCATCGCATCGAAAACCCCCCCACCACGCGGTCCCCGATGCGCACGCGCGATGCGCGATCACGCAGGACGAGACAGCCCCGCGCGTGCGATTGGCCGTATAAAGGCGAGCGCTAGTGGGTGTCGGGGATCACGCTCCCACGGATGTTGACATCGTCGATGTGGGCGTGAAGACTGGTCGATGGGACGTGGGGTTCGATTTGGGCGGGAGGAGAAGAGGGGAGGGGGAGGAGGAGGAGGAGGAGGAGGAGGAGGGATGGAGAGAGACGGAGATGAAGGGGTGATGAGGTGGTCGGGGCTGGCGCAGAGTGTCGTGGTGATGCTCTCTCCCTCGTCTGTGGGCCGGCCAGCTGGAGCGAGATTGGGGCGAGATGCGGCTGCGACGATCTGTGTGTGAATCCTCCCCCTTCTGTGTGCCACACCCAACGCGCGGCATCTCTCCCTCCTTTCCCCCCGCCTCTTCCGATGCTTTTCTTCCAACCACCCCGGTCGCGGAAACTACGTTCCGAGTACAAATTACTTTACAAAGTACTTCTACAACCTTACTTACAAGAATCTTCAACAATCACAGGAGCGCGCAACCGAACATTCTACCTGCCACCCAGTCCGCCCCTCAAGGACCGCCGACCGACGCGAAAAGCGCGCCCAGCAGTCTCGGCAGCCGAACCCCCTTGTCCCCCAAGCCAACACGTCGAGCCCAAAATCTCGTCCGTGGTGTTGCAGTCTGCAAAACAGCGGCGGTGCAAGCGATCACGACTGGCCCGTTGTACAGTGGCGGCTGAAGGAATATGACCCCCGCTGGCTCTCTCACACCGGACGGAAAGCACGGCTGGCGACAGCGTCGGCGCGCACGGCGTGCGTGTGGGGGCCAGATCTGGCTGGGGGAGACCGAGGGTGTTGGTGTTGTGGTGTAGGATGAGGCGCTGGAAGAGCTACAACTGTATTGCGAAAGCTTGGAGAAAAATCAAGGTGAGTGGAACATGCAGTTAAGTACAGCCACGCGCGGCTCTTCTCCTCCCTCTCTTTCAAAGCCTCATTCCGCATCGTACATGAAACATGAGCCAAATCAAAAAAAGAAAAAAAAGCGCTCTCCTTCCAACGCCAGACTCGACGGCTCCAACCCAGAAAAACAATCAGACCCAAAAACACTCGGGGAGTCACTGATACCTCCCAGTACATCGCGCTGTCGGTCGTTGTGCTCTCATTCTTCTGCAGCAGCCATTATTGTTCCTCAGGAGCCCCGGGCAGCGCCGAGGCTTCGGGCGGGTACTGGCGTGCCACGCGCTGCGCGTCGTGCTCGTGGCGCTGCGACACGACGAATTCCATATCGGTGTGGATGTAGAAGCCCACGACGGCTTCGTTGAAGGGCTTGGCCAGGCTGACGGGCTGCAGGTTGAAGCGCAGGAGCGTCTGCGCGGGGACTGTATTAGCAAAAAACCGCATCGCCTGTGATCGCGACCGAGAGCATCCTACCTCGATAATGGCCTTGTTCAGCTCCATCGTCGCCACGCCCCGGCCCAAACACCCGAAACGCCCGTACCCGAAACACAACGCCACCGTCTCCGTCATGCGCGCCACGCGCTGCTTTTCATTCTCGCCCCCATCGCGCGCCAGCCAGCGCTCCGGACGGAAAATCTCGCAATCCGCGCCGAAGATTTCCTGCCGCCGCATCAGACCCCAGCTGTTCCAGGCAATCTGCACGCCGCCGGGGACGAATTTCTCTTCGCCGTCCACCTCGATGATCACGCCGTCGTGGGGCGTCGCCTTGGCCATAAGCCCCGTCACGGGCGGGTACATGCGCAGCGACTCGTTGATGCACGCCTGCAAGTAGGGCAGGTTGCGCGCTTGGGCGTCGGTGACGATGGGCCGCGTGAGGGCGCCGGCGGCAATGGCGGCGTTGGCTTCGGCGAGCAGGCGCGCGAGCACGGGAGGGGAAGTGCAGATGAAGTGCAGCGCCAGCCGCAGCGAGGACGCGGTGCTGTCGGAGCCCGCGGTGATCTGCGTCAGCGTCTCGCTCTCCAGCTCGCCCTGCGTGAGGCCGTGCGCGATGAAGGACCCCAGCATGTCCTGACGGACGATGGGCTTGTGGCCGAAACGCTCTTTGACGCGGTCGCGCGCGAAGCCCATCACGCGGCCGACGCCGCGCTTGTCCGTCGATTTGGGCAGCGCGGCTTTCAGCAGAGGCATCTTCAGGATCTGCGTCAGCTCCGTGTAGACGCCGAAGACGAGGATGGCGGGCAAGAACTGCCCGAGCGTCTCGAGGTAGTTGAAGGGATCCTCGTCGCGGTCGAGGAAGCCGAAGGTCTGCCCAAAGGCTATCTTGGAAATCACGTCGAGCGTGAAGAAGGACGTCACGCGCGAGAGGTCCACGGTGCGGTATATGCCCTCGTCCGGGCGCGCGACGTAGTGGCTCGACAGCAGGTGCAGGAAGTTGAGCAGCTGCTCGTCCACGTCGGCCTCGAGGTGCAGGTTCTCCTTGCCCGCGTAGCCGGACGCCATGGCGTGCCGCAACTCATGGTGTTTCCGCTCGTCGATGACCGAGGTGATGTTCTCACGCTCCGGGTGCAGTTTGAGTGCCGAGTAGAAGGCGCCGCGTGTAAACACCGAGCGCACGGCGCTCATGCGACGGATGAGGTCCGGGTCGGTCGTCAACAGCACTTTCGGCCCAACACGGGCAGTGGAGCCTGTTGCACGTATAAAAGTCAGCATGGTACACGAACGAACACCACGCGCCAAGCACTCCCTCGCCGCCCACACGCATATCAGCCGCCGCCGATCTCGGCAAACTCACGAGAGCACCACGCCTTCCATCGGCCAAAGCGCCCTCACACCTCCCCCCCCGTCACACAACATCACCCCCACCCCCTCTCCACACCGCCACCGCCCCGCCAACCCGACGCGCCGGCTTGACAGACCCCGAAGCGAAAATTCCCCGCACCGCAGTCACTCACCATACCGCTCATTCACCCCCGTGAACCACTTGTGCATCGCACCACTCTGCTGCGTGCGCAGCAACCAGATCCGACTCCAGCCCGCCGACCAAGGGCCGCTGAAATGCCGCAGCGAGGCGAAGGTGCGCGCGCTGTGCACGGCGTAGAGGAGCGCGAGCGCGAGGCACGCTAGAAGCGTCGCTGACACCATCGTGCAATGAATCTCCCGTTCCGTCTGGCGGCGCCGGCCGGGGTGGAGGCGCGGACGGCGGCACAGAGGGAGTCGCCAACGCGATGCCGAGCGGACACAAAGGGTCGCGGTCGCGGTCGCGCGAGCGTGTCGCGTCGCGGGCGGCTGTCCTCGCGTCGGAGGGCGTGCGTGAGGGCCGGCCAGGGCGTGTGTGAGCGAGGTGGACGAGCGAGTGGCGGGGAGGCGTGAGAAGCGAAACCAGACTGTCGGGACGGGCTGTGATTGAGCGGATATAGCTTCTTTTTCAGTCGCTGGGCTGCTGCGGGACGCTTGCTGGAGATGGAGTGGCAGGCGGGGCTGCTTGCTGCGGGCGCTGTGCGAGCGGCCTGCTTGCGAGCTAGGCTTGGTAGCTTTTTTGCTCGGGACGATTGATGATGGGAAGGGGGGGGTTGCTGCAGAGCACCCGGTGAGGTGGCTCGGGGGGAGGGGGGGAGGGGCTGCTAGACGAGACGATACAGCCCTCACCGCTCGCACTCGCTCCATCGCAAGGCAAGACGGCCGATTCATTGCTGTCGGCCCACGCACGCTGTTGTCTAGCCTACCAGCGTTGGTCGATATTCGCCTGCTCCGAGCGCAGCCGACGGGCGCGGAGAGGGTGGCTCGTGAGCTCGCGTGCGCAGGGTTTATTGGATTCTGGCGCATGTGCCAGACACACACGCTCGACACGGCGGGCGGTGGCGGCGGGGAGAGCTCCGCTTGGCGACGTCCATCATGTCTCGCCCGCTCCACTACTGCTGGACGGTACGGCATGCATGCGATGTGTATTGGCAGCGGGGGGCGGCAATCAGGACCGACGACGAAACGGTGGAAGCGACGCCAGAGTGGACCGCTTTTTGGTCGAAACACGGCGGCTGCGGCCACGAACGCCCCCACCGGACTGACTGGCCATATCCACAGCACACGCCATCCATCGCCTGAGATTGAGACGGTGCCGGAGAAGAGGCGACGGTGGAGGAGGAGGAGGAGGAGGAGTAGGAGGAGTAGGAGGAGGTTTGACGACATGCGGCCGCACTTCTAATCTTTTCGACAAGAGGAAACGCGCCCCGTTGGCGGTGCAGGATGTGTAGATGGGCGAGGTCGATGGCTCGGATGAGGAGTACCGTGGTTGTCCTGTCGCCAACGGCCGTTTGCCCGCATGCGCGTTGGGAGGGGGGGAGGAGGGGGGGTCCCTGCGGTCGATCGGTATATGTCGTGACGAAATGGGGGCGACTATGCGACTACCCTCGCTGGGTACCGTACTACTGTATGTAAGGTAAGGTATGTATCATTATTGATGAATAATTCATGATACATGAGTGCAGAAGCGAGTGGTGGTGCTCGAGTGGGGTGAAGATGACTACTCGGTGATGAGGTTCGACGCGGGGGAGGGAGGGCGAGGCGGGCCGGCAGCGGTCGTTGCGTGCGGGCCAGACGGGGACTAGAGGCACTGGCCGTCGACCGCACCTCCATCGTCTCCCTCCGCCCAAGACACACGAGGCACAGTATGTACATACACGCCTCCCGAGAGAGAAGACATCGGAACATGTCTAAAACAGCCAGCCCACGCCCAGCAACGCGGCGCATATGTACTTCACCCTCAACACCCGTCGAGCGTGCGGCGAAGCTGTCCTCCGCCCAGCAAGGGACTGGACCGCCGGACTTGTCATTCGCGCGCGTCATCGCATGGATGCTTCTCTGCGACGAGCCTGTGGTGACAAAGGCCGACCCCGAGCTTCCCACAACGTATCACGGGTAACCACATTGGAAGACAGGTACATGAAGCCCGCCCCGCCCCGCTGGACCACCACGGGGAGTGGACGGAGACGCACCGTAATAGAAAAGTAAGAGGCGCGACGCGGCAGTCATCATGTGCGACCGCGCCATGTTTCGCCGCCCTCCTTCCCGGCGCCGACGCAGATAGAGGTGAGAGAAACGCGAACCCTCGTCTGTTTTCCCTTGCCGCCTCCCCCTGATTGCCCTCTCCACCACGTGCGGCCGAGACACTGCTTTGCCTTGCCGCCGACCCCGCTGCGAGTTGTGAGCGACCATCTTCACGCCCTCGCTGCTGCTGCTGCTGCTGAGCGTTCCGCGGCCGCCCGGCTCTCTTCACGCCGTGATCTGCGTCGCCGGCGATGGATCCTGGAGGCGGCAGGGAAGAGGACAAGGATACGAGAGCGGCGGGCGACGGGCGAGAGCGGACGCCGCTTGGCGAGAATGCGAGCCTCGCTGGCATCGAGGCCGGTGGAGGCGCGCCCGGTGAGGGCTGGCAAGCCACGGATGTTGATACTCGAGCTGCTGCGACGAGGGCTGAAGGCTTCCTTCCGGAGATGGCGGGCACTGATGCCCAAGTGCTACCCGCGTCGCGCTACGGCGAATTCCAAGACGCATCGCCCGGGGCTGTTCAGCCTTCTTACCCTCACGACAGCACATCCGCGCAGCACCACCTTGGAGCGCCGCATGGACAGCCAGTGCAGCAGGACTACCTAACTCAGTCGCCCGAGCTTGCTGTGCCGCAAGAACGAACTCGAGACGACGACGAGACGCCCGCCGACATCCAACCTGCCACGTCTCAGCCACCGCCGCCAAAGCTCGCGCAGGAGCAATGGGATCCCTCTCGACCCGGCCCCGTCGACCCACCCTCGGAGCAACAAGATGTCCAGGCCCAGCCAGAGGCCCCCGCCGATCCCGGGACCTTTCAGTTTGCCGACGAGCAAGACTTGGTCGTTGACGTGCCTGCCGCCCTGCCGCCCCAAGCCACCTCACGCCGATCAGTCTGACAAGAACGGTGCAAACAGGACAGCGCAAGCGACTCCGCCCTCGGCAGCGACGGGTGAGTGTCCCCGTCGTCCCCCTCCTATCGAGACAGAAGCGGCGTGACTAACTCCATGGTTCAGCGCGAGCGCAACCACCAGCCTGAGCGAGAGCATCTACAACTACCGCAAAGAGCACGGCCGGACCTACCACGGTGCGCACCCCCCTGACCACGCCTTCTCATCTCCACAACTGACACTGCGGCCCAACAGCCTACAAAGACGGCAAATACATCTTCCCGAACGACGAGGTACGTCCCCCCCATCGGCCTCTCCCTCTGCCCACACCCGCGGGAAGCGCGAACGCCACGGCGCACTCTCAAACCCAGCCCGTCGGAAACTACAGCGCCACCACGTGCCTTCGCGGCGCCTCCAATTCCGGCGCTCCGGGCCTGAAGGCGTCGGGCTGAGACGACGCTCCCGCGCGGACACTGCTGACAGGAAGGGTAGCGCGAGGCTGATCGCTTGGATTTGCAGCACCAGCTGTTCCGCATCACGTTTGGCGAAAAGTTGTTTTTCGCGCCGCTGGTCGAACCCCGGCGGTGCTTGGATGTTGGTACGGGAACGGGAATCTGGGCGATTGATTTTGGTAGGTCGGAGGTCCGATGTTGTGTGGAGTTTTGAAGGGTGCTCGTGTGCTGATGAGTGGTGTAGCGGACGAGTTTCCCAGTTGCCAGACCGTGGGAATCGATCTGAGTCCCGGGCAGCCTGGCCTGTGAGTCCTCCGCGATATTGGGGGGAAAAGCTTCGACGCTGACGAAGATGCCGCAGCGTGCCCCCGAACCTCAAGTTCGTCGTCGACGACGCCGAAGACCTCTGGATCTACGAGGAGAAGTTCGACTTCATCCACCTCCGCCTGATGGCCGGCTGCTTCTCCGACTGGCAGAACGTCTTCCGCCAAGCCTACGAGTACAACCAACCCTCCCACCCTCCCCACCATTAACTCCCGACAAAGCTGACCTCCGCCCCCCCACAACACAGAAACCTCGAACCCGGCGGCTGGCTGGAACTCCAAGACTACGGGCTCCCGGTAAAATCCGCCGACGGCACCGCCGACAACACAGACGTAATGCGCTGGGGCGAGCTCCTCTGCGAATCCTCACGCGCGCTGGGCCGCCCCCTCGGTTCCGACTGCGCCGACTACTACGAGCCCTGGATGCGCGCGGCGGGCTTCGTCGACATCCAGGTCCGCATGTTCATGTGGCCGTCCAACGGGTGGCCCAAAGACCGCCTGATGAAGGAGTTGGGCCGCTGGAACCAGATTAACGTCACGGAGGGATTGGAGGGGTTTTGTCTCGCGCTGATGACGAGGGGGTTGGGGTGGCGCAAGGAGGAGATTGATGTTTTTGTTGCGAGGGTCGCGAGGGATTTGGCGGATCGCAGGATCCATGCGTATTTTCCCATGCCCGTGGTTTTTGGACGGAAACCTTGGCCGGGGGAGGTTGTGTTTGCGTAGTCGTAGGGGATGGAGGGGTGTTTCGGCTCTTGAGGTTATCTTGTGTGGGACTGCTGCAAAGCACTTTGGGTGGATGTTTTAGTCAGTTGCAGCATGAGTATTGGAGCATTGGACAGCGGAGTCTACCAACTGGCGGTATCAGGACATTTTTCCGTGCTTAGGTACGGTGGGTGGACTTCCGCCTGCTCGTGAATACCTGATAGTCTCGTATGAGTCTTATGAAGTATCATACAACCGACACGGTCCCCGCCAACTCTATCGCCTCCCACTCATTCAGCAACACCCGGCCCACCTTGACACCAAGGTACTCTGTGTGAACCCCCAATGCTCAAGTACCAGACGAGCGCCTGGCTCAGCGACGCCTTCCACGCCCTTGCGATGTGGTAAGGTAGTCACCAAGGTGCATGCATGCATCAGTGCTTCTAGAGCTCGGTCTGCTGCGGCTGTTGGTCCGGGGGGCCGCAATAAGCCTAATGCCTTCGCTTCACTGACTGCTCGTACTGTAAGGTGATGATTAAATAGCACGTGCGGCTTCATTACGAGTGTGAGGTTTCAGGCGTCAGGTACAATGCGACTCACTCTGGCGGAAACTTGAGATGTTGCGCGGGTGGCAAACAACCATCCAGTCATCACTTGGCCGGCCAGCCAGTCTCTCGCCCTGGGACATACCTTCTCGGTTGCCTGCTGGCTGCGTGACAAGGCGAAGTCGCGGGAACCTTCCGGCGTCGGCCAGTGAATGCCAAGCCCGCTAACGTCAGCCACCCGACTAGACTACGCGCCTTGCCCGCCGCCCCCGGTTGCCGCCCTTAAGAACGTCATCCACTCCAGCCCATCCTCTCTCCTCCTCCTCTTCCTCATCCACCACAACAACCTCCACCACCCAAACAACCACCCAAACAACTACCCAAACAACCACGATCCGCATCATCCAAACCCACGCTCACCACTACACACAACCGCAATCATGCAGATCTTCGTGAAGACCCGTGAGTACTCATCTCCGCTGGTGCCGTTGCCACTCGGCGCTTATCGCGCGCATCTGACCCATGCTGACCCTCACTCCCAGTCACCGGCAAGACCATCACCCTCGAGGTTGAGAGCTCCGACACCATCGACAATGTGAAGAGCAAGATCCAGGACAAGGAGGGCATCCCTCCGGACCAGCAGCGCTTGATCTTCGCGGGCAAGCAGCTGGAAGATGGCCGCACCCTGTCCGACTACAATATCCAAAAGGAGAGCACCCTCCACCTGGTGCTGCGCCTGCGCGGTGGCATGCAGATCTTCGTCAAGACCCTGACGGGCAAGACCATCACGCTCGAGGTCGAGTCGTCCGACACCATCGACAACGTCAAGAGCAAAATCCAGGACAAGGAGGGTATCCCGCCCGACCAGCAGCGCCTCATCTTTGCCGGCAAGCAACTCGAGGACGGCCGCACCCTCTCCGACTACAACATCCAGAAGGAATCCACCCTCCACCTCGTCCTCCGTCTGCGCGGCGGTATGCAAATCTTCGTCAAAACGCTCACCGGCAAAACCATCACCCTCGAAGTCGAATCCAGCGATACCATCGACAACGTCAAGAGCAAAATCCAGGACAAGGAGGGCATCCCTCCGGACCAGCAGCGTCTGATCTTCGCCGGAAAGCAGCTCGAAGACGGCCGGACGTTGAGCGACTACAACATCCAGAAGGAGTCGACTCTGCACCTGGTGCTGCGTCTGCGTGGCGGGCAGTAGATGGTAGTGGACTTTTGGGAGAGGGGCATGGGCACGGCGTTGCATCTGGGTGTCGGGTTTCATGATTGTCACGAGCACGTATCAGCCACGGCTAGGCGGCCTTGCTGCTTCCGGAGATAGCACATGAACTTTGTATCGGCCTCGCGGTCGCGTGTTGCTACTCCAAAGATTTGCATTGATTCTATCGTTGTTTCTGTGACATTCTCTTGCTTCCCTGGAAACACGTGTGACCCGTCGTTGTACAGGTAGCTTCGCCTTGCTTGCGCCTCCGCCTCAGTCAGCTACCTTATTCGCCACGTGCCTTCGCCTAAAGCGGTAGCAGCACGTGACTTCCACGTCACCGCGCCCGCGACTTCCCATCCTCCAAAATTCCGTCGTAAGTTCCAGGTTCTTTCTCTGCGCAAACATTCCACAAAAAGAAGCAAGTCTCACCCGGACCAGCTTTCCCACTGTAATTCCCTCACCACCCAAGACAAACCTCCGCCGCACACGCCCGACGCGGAGGAAATGTCCACAGTAGGTCCGCCGCTCGCACGCGCGCCTCCATGCCTCCCTGCTTCTTCCACCTAAAGCTCGAGCTCTACCCTTCCCCCGCCAGCACCAGCAACACCACCACCTCAAAACCCACCACCACCAACAGCAACCCCAACACAGCCGCGTCCAGCAACCCGCCCCCCCGCCACAACCACCGACCCGACCCCCCAACCCCCCCCTTCATCCCCCCCGGGGGCACAGACATCTTCCGCGCCCCGCTCCCCGCGCACCAAACCTCGCGCTGGACTTCATACACCTTCCCGCCGCTGCGCCCCGCAACTCTGCACTCGCAATCGACGAACTCCGACACCTCCCCCTCCACACAGCGGAACCCCCCGCCGCCACCGCTCCAGTCGTCCGAGCAGCACACCGAAACGCACGGCGATGCGCTCCTGCTCCCCGAACGAAGTCTGAATCGCCGCGCGCACGCACTCCCGCAACCCGCGAGCACGTCCGGGGAAGAGGCGGAGTTGTCGAATGAGGCTGCGGCGCGGGATTGGCGGTACGATAGCGTGAGTTTGGAGGCTATCGATATGGTGGGGAAGGCGGTGGGGGGTCCCCATACGAAGGCGGTGTTTTTGCCGAGTGATCCAAGGACGACGGAGGTGGGGTGGGGGGTGGTGCATTTGTATCGGGAGGGGGAGGAGGGGGAGGCGGGGGCGAGGGAGAAAGGGGTGGGGGGCGTGAGGGAAGGGGGAAACGAGGGGGGAAACGAGGCAGGGTTGGAGGATTGCACGACGCTTTGTGTGTTGGCCGTGCCGTCGTGGATGATGCCGTCGGATTTGCTGGGGTTTGTGGGGGATCAGGCCCGTGAGGATGTCAGCCATTTCCGGCTGATTCGCACGGGGCGGGCGAATAAGTATATGGTGTTGATGAAGTTTCGGTCGGCGAAGAGGGCGCGGGAGTGGCAGAAGGCGTACAACGGGCGGTTGTTCTCGGCGGCGGAACCGGAGAACTGCCATGTGGTGTTCATCAAGAGCGTCGAGTTCGTCTCGCCCGAGGCACCTGAAGGCGAAGACGGCGCCAGTTTTCCACAGAACAACTCCTACGACCCCTTCACGCCAGGCGACGTGGCGCGGAAGGAAAAGCGCCTCTCGAGCAAGCCCCTGGCGCCGCCTCCCCGCAGCCTGCTCGAACTCCCCACCTGCCCCGTCTGCCTCGAGCGCATGGACGAAACCACCGGCCTCCTCACCATTCTCTGCCAGCATGTCTTTCACTGCGCATGTCTCGAAAAATGGCGCTTTCCCGGCTCCGGCTGCCCCGTATGCCGCTACACGCAGACCCCCAGCTACACCTTCCCCTACCCACGCCCCGCCACCGGGCCCGACGACCCCGACGAAGACGCCCCTCCCGAACCCCTCTGCGCCGTCTGCGCCACCACCGCCAACCTCTGGATCTGTCTCATCTGCGGTGCCACCGGCTGCGGCCGCTACGACTCCGCACACGCTTATGCCCACTACGAGGCCACCTCGCACTGCTACGCCATGGACCTCGCCACCCAGCACGTCTGGGACTACGTCGGCGACGGCTACGTGCATCGGCTTATCTCCCAGAAACCTGCGCCGCCGGCCGCTACAACCGCTCTGGACAGCGGCGGAGGCGGCGTTGCGCCCGCCGCTCGTCACGAAAATGAGGCCTTTCGCGCTGAAGGCGGCGATACCGTCCCGCGCGAGAAAATGGAGGCCATGGCGTCGGAGTACACGTTCCTGCTCACGAGCCAGCTAGAAGGCCAGCGCCGCTACTTCGAAGGGCAAGTCGAGCGCGCGGTCGACAAAGCGGCTACCGCATCCGCGCGCGCCGAGGCAGCCGCAACCGACGCCGCGGCCGCGCGCGAGGGGATGCAGAACTCTCTCGCTGAGCGCTTGGAGGCGCGGACGGCGCTTGAGCGCGTGGAGCGCGCCCTGGAGAAGAGCGAGAGGGCGCGCGCGCGGTTCGAAGGGCTGGCGAGGGATTTGGGCGGGCGGCTGAGGGAGGAGAAGGCGTTGTGTGAGGGGTTGAGTGGGCGGGTGGGGGTGGCGGAGGAGAGGGTGCGGGAGCTGGAGGGGGTTGTTAAGGGGTTGGAGGGGGAGAAGGGGGAGTTGGAGGAGATGAATCGAGATTTGAGTATGTTTATTAGTGGGCAAGAGAAGGTTCGGGAGTTGGAGGAGAAGGGGGAGGGGGTGGTGGGGGGGGAGGCTAGTTTGCCTGCTGCTGGGAAGGGGAGGAGGCGGAAGGGGAAGGGGAAGGGGGGACCCAAGGGGAAGGGAAAAGGGGAGGCGGCGCCCGAGGAGAAGGGGGAGGCGGCCCCGGGTGGTGGTGAGGATGGGGTTGTTGAGGGGGTTGCTGCTGTTGCTGGTGAGGCTGTTGGGGAGAAGAGTGGAAGTGAAGAAGGCGCTGCGAAAGGAGAGGTCGCGGGTGCTGGTGATGAGAAGTAGCCCGCCACTTGCTGGTCGGGGCACAATGAGTTGAAGAATTTCTACTGCTGACAGCACCATACTCAGGCGTGGCTGTGTTCTGGCGCCGTGAAGCTCCATTGACGAATCACCCGTTCACCGAAACGCGAAAGAATCCCATTCTCCCTCACGCCAACCCAGCACAGAACGAAAGCACGCGACTCATACAAATATCCTCCAAACTACAGCCCGGCAAAGAAAACGAACGTACCAACCGGGAGGAACACCCTTGTGGACTGAAGCGGCAAGACAATCCACTGACTGCATCGCTCCGCATCCTTGTTCCTACGCAGCGTGAATGCGCGAGAGCTCTGGCGGCGCGGACGCGTCTGCTGTAGGGCGGGGTTGGCATTTTAAGCCCCTGCACCGCACGATGGTCTGTCTTATGTTTGCTGCCCACGAGAGGCCTGGGCAACAAAGCCAACCCCGCGCCGGCCATGCGAGGCATGCGTTCGAAAGAAGCATGCTCCCGGAAACAGAGCGATTGTGATGCCGTTAAGGGACGCATGACGGGAATAATTTCTTTGTCTTTGCTGCTCGATTCGACGGATTCCTTCACACTTCCAACTTTACCGCCTAGATCAGCTGTCGCCATCCTCGGCGCGAACAACATGGAGAAGAGCAGTTGCGTTCGACATCACGTCGCCGAAAGCGAGACGTAAAATGGCCAGGTTACGAAGAATGATCACGGACAGAAGCCTCCACGACAGTTGATGCTCCGCGTCGAGTAAGAAGGCGGTTGCGGAATGGAGAAACGACAAAAACAATTTTCGTTGTGCACCGCTCGACAGCACCGCAACCGCGCCGTTTGCGGAAAGAAGCCTCGTCCTCGAAAATCTTTCATTGTCTGCCAATCCACTCATAAAGCGGACATGGACCGTGCCAGCTTTTGTCTCCCGGAATCTACCCCTGAAATACATTTAGGTAACCATCGACCACCAAGCATGGCTCCAAAGAACTCCAAGGTCTCCAAGGCCACTTCGCCGAAGAAGACTTCCGCGACGAAGAAGGCCGCCCCACCGCCCCCGCCCACGGCGGACCCGAAGACAGCCGATCCCGTGAAGCATTCCATATACAAGCGCCACCTGACGACCCCGCTGCAGCGCATGACCCGGACCGCGGAAAACGCGAACCCCGGCGAAGAAACCCACGAGCGGGACGACATCGACGCCGACTACGACCGGGAGATGTCCGCGTGGGTCGCAGCGCAGAACGACAAGTTCGTCCGACGCCACGGCGCGCGGGCCGGGGAGAGGCTGCTCGCCGACCGCTACAGGATGATGATGGGGCTGCACCGGGCGCGCAAGACCATGCAGCAGACGCTGAAGCTGGTCGGCGCGTTGGGCCAGACGTGCGAGGCCGTGGCCAGGTTTGTGGACGAGGCGGCCGAGACGAGCGCAGAGTGCCAATAGGGGTCGAGGGGTTGCAGACGGTCGATGCGGAGTCCCATTCGGACTATATATAAGGCAGGCGAAGTCGGGTTGTGGATTAGGTCGCAGGTTTGCTGCGATAAAGTCTTTCCCCAGGAGGGCCTCGGGTGGATGTACGCCCAGAACTATGGTTGTTTGCCGGAGGCGAGGATGGATTTTTTTGTCGTGTTAGATTGGCGGCTGAGGCAGCTGAAACTACGGTATTTCTTCAAAAGAGGTGTTGTTTCTTCCATTCGTAGTGCTATGTTTGTGTTCCTGTCTGCTAGTTCTCCATGCTTTGTTCCATAACAGACCCTGTTGATAGACCAGTGAGGACTTCTGAGCCACAGTCATGGAAGGGATCACACCAGACACTCCTCCCTCTCGGCTTCATGATGGGCTGAGCTAGCAGCGTTTCTCACCATGAAACAAAGTTGCTCAAGCTCTCTGCTTTGATCGTTCCAAAGGTGTTGGATTGGAGGGAGGTTACTAGGAGGTAGAGTTGGAAAGCAAATTCATGAAAGTGATTTCACAGTCTTTCAATCTTCCTAATCATCAATTCTATTTGCCTTGTGATGCAGAAACACATTCTATTCGTGATGATGACTTTCAACAAGAGTTGTACCAGACTTCTGCAGCGGCGGGGGGAGGGGTTCTTCGATTCTTGGTAGCCGGCCTTCTTGCTTTCTTTTCAACCGCTGTTACGACTACTCTTCCATCTCGAACGACACAACATGCAATGTTGCGATGGTCGATGCCATGTACGAGGACGTAGACGTGCATGTTTTGAAGTCTGCAGCACATGTCGAAAGCGTCACGCCGCCGTGTCACCGTGTCACCACGCTGCGACAGGCGGCGACACCGGTAAGATACCAAGTGTTTGGCTGCATGATTGTCATTGATTCGAATTGATTCACAAAATTGAGTATGGCGGTGGCCAATGATGATTGCTACTCACTAGAATTGATTCAAACAATGAGCATGGCCGTTGTTGTGCAGTACTGAAACTAGGTGGTGCGCCAGGATGATTGGCCGCGGGGCTTGTTCCTTGTCGGCCTCTAGTTGGTGTGTTGTTGTTGGTGGGCGAGACGAGATTGGGCCTTCGGTAGCATCGCCCGGCCTCGTCTCTAACTGCCATCCCGATATAGCAGCTCCCGACTAAAGTAGTACTTCACTTCGTACATGTGTGTGGTGGTGTGCGCCTGCTGGCACTACTACGTCCACCCCCATTCCACCGACCACCCCCCCTCTACTGCCCCCCGCCCCCATTCCACCGATCCCTCCTCTGATCCCGAACCACCGCCGACGAGCGATGCGCACCCACCCGCCGCAGTGACCGCCCCGGCCCGGAGAACACGAGCTGCACCCCGGCCAGGCCGCCTCAGCTGTCGCAGCGCAGCCACCCGCCAGCATGCCGCCCGCGCGCCAGCCCTCGGCCGCCTCCACCACGAGCACCCTCAGCATTCCAACCCCCCTCCGCCACCCGACCCTCGACACCCACTCGCCCCACCGCACCCTCAGCAGCCGCCACGTCTCCCGCCTGGAACAGAGCGCCGAGGACATGTCGCAGGGCGGAAGTGACATTGGCGAGGAGATCCGCAAGATGAACGAGGCCGAGAAGCGTGTGAGCAGGCAGAATAGCATCCAGAGCAGCCATCATGGCGAGATAAGTGTCGTCAGGCCCAATGTGCACGACCGTCTGGGCAGTCAACGATCCCGCGCGAGCTCCTCCCAAGCCAATTCCATCCGAGACGTCAACACGGCCGCCCGATGGGGCGGATACTCGCCCGGCGGCTTCGTCACATCCCCTGTCGGCTCTGTCTCGCGCTCGTGGTCGCATGCCTCGGGGAATAACAATGGCGCCCGGGACGTGTCCAAGTCATCTCGGCGGGCGCCCGTGAATGAGCCGTTGGAGGAGGGTAAACAGCTCGGCTCGCCCCTTGCTGCGGACGCCGTGAACGATGGTCTGCCCTCCCGCGACCCGTCGCAGTCGTCGTTTGCCAAACGCTACGACGCGATTGCTGGACAGATTGAAGACCAGTTGGATGAGATTGCTGCGTCGTCGCCGAGAGTTGGACCAGAGCCGGAGCACAAGATGGATATTTCGGGGCATGAGCATTTGGGTGCGGACGGGGGAATAGATCGACGGCCTTCGACCGATACGTATCGCGAGGCACAATATGCGTTTAGGGACTTTGATGGCGCTCACTACAACCCGCATACCGAAGAGATCGTGGAGCTGGATGAGGAGGGCAACGAAGTGCGACGCGTCTCTGCTCGCAACTCTTCAGGGGCACTGTCATTGGAAGCGGCCTCGCTGCTGCGAACCACCCAGCCATACCAGACGAACTACGTGGAGCCACCACCCGATCAAGACATGGTTTATTATCCCGCACCTGTCCCACGCATGATCAACCTTCCGAAGCGGCTGTCGAATCTGCCCGCCGCGAACAAGCACGCCCACGCGCGTGCGCACATGCTGGGCGAGCTGCCTCCTGATGCCCGAGCCTCCGCTCCCTGGCTCTCGCAGGCCGACCTCAGCAGCCTGCCACGCAGCCGCGGATCCGCAGCCCTCAGCCAAGGGTCCGGACAGGGCGAGCAACGTCCACCAGCGACGCCGAACAACAACAGACACAGTGTGGCCAATCTCTCTCAACTGCCCCCTCAGCTTCGCGCGAGCGTATACTTCGACCAAAGCCAATCAATCCCTCAAGACATTGAAATCACCGGCGACTCCGCCGTCGCCACACTAGACAACATCCTGCAGGCCTCCGCCACGGCGCCGGCGACCGCTTTCACGGATCATCCCTACGCGGGCGATGTGAGCAAGACGGTCTACTCGCACTCACCTGGTACGGCGCGCAAGAGCACGACCACGGTGGCGACGCACTCCTCACCCGGCGAGAAGCGGAAGAAGCGGCGGAGTAGCATCGGTGACTTCTTCAAGCGGGCCACGAGTAGCGATGGGCTCTCCAACACGCTGAGGAAGAAGAGTAGTCGCGGGAGTGGGCTGACGGATCTTGAGTTTAATGAGGGTGGGAAGAAATTGCAGAAGCGCAAGAGCCAGCTGAGTTTGGGTGGCGAGCTGGAGAGGCCAGCTGAGGACCCTGGGGATGGCAATCGAAGGTCGAGAGCGCAGTCCGTGTTGATTGCGAATGCACACAATGCTACGCCTCAGCATGACGGCCAGGACAATCGACCGGGCTCGACGCCTATGACTTCTGGGAGTGGGGAGCCGCTGAATTGCGCTGAATATGAAAACGAAGAAGACATCGGACCGATCCATGGGCCGGAACAGGCGGAGGATGGAGAGGCTTCGTTCGTCCAGCCGTCGACGCTTCTTGCCGAGCTGCAAGTTCGCAAAGTGGCACAGGACTCGCGAAACCGCACCGCTGTGACTGCTTATCCACAGGGCATGTATAGCACCTTGCTCGAGCTTGATGCGGTGGATGAAGTCATGAGGCGTAAACGGAAGCAGAGCCGCACTGCGCTCGCTTGGGAAGATCCTGCCTACAATGGCGGAGCAGAGAAGGATGAAAGCGACGATGATGTCCCTCTGGGTGTGTTGTTCCCCAGCAAGAACGGCCTAATCAACCGAGCGACCGGCGACGCTCGAGATTGGGAGCGCCCGCTTGGGCTAATGGAGCGACGAGAAATGGAAGACACGGAGCCGCTCTCGCACAGACGCGACAGACTCCGGGGGGTCCCGCCCAGAGCACCCAGACGACCCGTCACCTCCGTCATGCCTACAGCCTCCCAACTCCACCTCGCCGGCCAACCTGACGCCCCCGTCGGCGACGACGCCGCGGCCCCGGCCGACGATCACGAAGACGAAACCCTCGCGCAGCGCCGCCGCCGCATGAAGACCAAAAGCATGCTGGACACCACCATCGCCGACTTCGCGCCCGCCGAGAGCGGCGACCCTTCGCGCCCCGTCTCGACCTTCACCGACGACCTCCTCGCCCAATTCGGCGGCCTCGACGTCCAGCCCGCCAGCCAACCCTCACATCCCGACCCCCCACCCCCACCCCCGAAGAACCCCGCCCGCAACCGCACCCCCGCCCCCGCCCCAGCGCCAACACCCTCCCCCGGTCCCGACGGAGAAGAAGAAACCCTCGGCCAGCGCCGCGCACGCCTACAACGTGCACGAGACACCTCCAACCCCTCCCACCACTCCGCCGACCCCTCAACCGACCCCTCCGACCCCCCTCCCACCACCCCCAAACCCGCCCTCACCTCCCGCAACTCCCTCGCCAACCTCCTCGCCACCAACCCCGTCGGCCTCTCGCACCCCACGCGCGCGCCGGGCCACCAGCCACTACCCCGCGAGCCCGCGCCCGGCAGTCTGCTGCACAGCTCCGGCTTGCTGCAGGCAAGACAGAAGCGCGAGCTGGGCCGCACGAATCTGCGCGGGAGTTCCGCCGGCATGCCTATGGTCGGTGTCGCGGGGACGGATGGCGTGTTCGCTAGTCCGACCGCGGGCTTGGCTATGGGGCAGCAGGGCGGGCTGAATGTGGGCGCTTATGGGGCGCTGCACGGGGTTACGTACGGCGAGGGTGCGTATGGTGCTGGTTTTGCGCCGGCGCCGGGTGCTGCGTATGGGTATGGGTATGGGTATGGCATGTCGCCCGGCGTGGCGGGGAATCCCGCTGTGGGAGGTATGGGCATGGGTACCGGTATGGGTATGGGTATGGGTATGCCGCAGCAGGGTATGGGTAACTACTACCCCTACGCCAATGGTCCCGCGTCCGGGATGCGTATGGGCGCCGGCGCCGGCGCTGGCGCGGGTGTGGGGTTGGGGCTGGGCGTGTTTGACGAGGGGTTGGATAGGGGGAGGAGGGATGCCATTGATCGGTGGCGGATGAGTGTTGCGCAATAAGCTGGGGGAGAGGGGGAAATGTATGAGTACTATGGGATGGGATGGAATGGGCATGCGTCATGACTGCCACACGGAGTGGAAACTATTGTAATTAGCGCCTGGTCGGTGTGGAGGGTGAAGTGTATGATTAGTTGGGGTGTGTGCGGTGACGGGGGAAGTATTGCCAGCGGACGAACACTTCGGCACATCAAAGCCCTGGGGTCCTTCAGAACGCTTCCGACTGTCTTGACGTTGGTCAACGCTTGTGGACTTTCTCGCTTCCGTGACGGTCGCCAGAATACCGATATTTCGAAAAGCACCCTTCGCTTCAATGGTTTCGACGGCTTCACGGGGTCGACATACTCGCATGCCGTTCTCGCCTGGGCCTGCTGCAATTTTTTCCGAAGAATCAGGCGCGCGAGCTTCCCACGATGCAAGACCTTCGTGCGGGAACAGCGGTCTCGTGGCACCGTGAAAACACGAAGACCGCGCGTGAGGGATCAAATGTGAGATTACATATTACAGTACCAATACACAGCCCTTACATCCCGCTCAGAGCTTGGGGATGAACATGGGCACATTCCGCTTCCACTCCTGGTAGTCCTTGCGGTCGCCATAGCGCTTGTCGTACTTGTTTTCGCTCATCGGCACGCCGGAAACCTACACACACCCCAGTCAGCACACCCGCACAGGCCTCAGCCACCCCCCGTCCTCGCACCAACAACTCACCTTGAGCAGCAAAAACGTCACAAATGCCGGACTCACACCCGCCATGGCCAACGCGCCCAGCCTTGCCAGCACGCTCCCACTCAACCCCATAGCCGCCTGCCCGGGCCCGCTGAGCAGCACGCCCGCAGCCGTCGTCGCAATGCCGACCCACAGCGTGCTCTCGCCGAAGTAGTTGGGGTGGCGACTCTTGCCCCACAACCCCTTGGTCAAAAAGTCCTCGCTGTGCTTCTTGTCCTTCTTGGCCTGCACCCACGCGCTCTTCTGGCGGTCGGCCGCGACTTCGAACGAGATGCCGCCGATGTACAGCGCCAGGCCGAGCACGTCGGTTAGGCCGACGAGGGGAAGGGCTGCGAAGATCGCGGCCGGGATGCTGTTGATGGCAAGCACGGGCATGAGGCAGAGCGAGACCCAGGTGGCTTGGGCGAGGAAGGCGCCGAGGAATTTCGGGGGCGAGCCGCGGATGCTGTCGAAGCGGCTATCGCGGCCTTCGTCGGCGGAGATGCGCGAGAAGAGGTAGCTTCCTAGGCGGACGGCCCAGATGGCGACGGCGGCGCTGAGGGCGACTTGGCGCCAGTTGAGGGCGCCGGAGCCGGCGAGGGAGGTGAGGAGGTTAGGCCAGGCGGGGGAGGAGGCGGTGGTGGAGGCTAGGCGGGCGCGGAGGGTGGGGAGGTAGAGGGAGAGGGCTGTGCAGGAGAGGTAGGTCAGGGAGCCGGAGAGGTCGTAGAAGCGTTCGGTTTGGAGGCCGATGGAGGGGAGGGCCACGGCGGCTTGGATTCCGAAGGCGAGGCCTAGGCTGGGAACCAGGGTGCGGAGGAAGGGGTTGCGAAAGTTCGTGGCGTGGAGGACGGTTCTGAGGAGGCCTGACATGGCGGCGGTTGTGGTGGGGGGTTTGTGATTGAGGTTGAAATGGCAGTGGCGAGAGTGTCAAGAAGAACAAACGGAACGGATCGGTTAAAACTGATCAAGCTCGCATCTTTCTTGGGGATTGGGGGCCGCCTTTGTATCACTTTCACATGCTCAAAGACGCATGTGTCGAGAGCTGAAGCTGTCCATTTGATGCCACCAGCAGATGAAGTCTATGACGTCGTTTGGGGTTGGTGGAATCCTCAGCCGCCGACGGGAACGGAATTCGAATCGATCCGACGGTCTCGCCTTGGCCGGATTTACGCTCCGCTCGACTTGACGACATGTCTGCAACCGCCTGCCTAGGTACTTCACGCGTCACGTCTTGTTGACCGTAAACCATACACGTGAGGCGGAGAGGCTGTTCGTCCGGCGAAGCAAGCATCTGCTACAGAGTTTAGAGACGGCAGACGATGCTGTCTCCACTTCCTGCAATAATCTTCATTGTGTTTGACTGCGCGATGACCTAGGGAGCGCAAAAAGGAGATTGCCTGCCACGCTCCTCAATGCACAACAAAGCTGATGTTCCCGATGGTCCGCCGCAGACATGACTTCGCTTGGACGCATTGCAAACCGCGCACTACATCACGTAGGCTGATCAAGAAGTGAGTCTTCCCTCTTGCTCAATGCCCCGTGTCCTCATCCAGTCGATCATTCTCAACGCTCGCGCATTGTTTCTCTCGTCACGCTTCAGTATCCTCCTCCGATCTGCTCAGTGTGCACTTCAATCGTGTCGCCGTCCTCCATCTCGAGCTGTCAAGAGCAAAACAAGTCAGCACAGGCACCCACGGGCCACACAGTAAAACGCGCAAGATGCTCAATGCTCCGGAGTAGGACAGCGTGGAGGGCTCCACTCACAAACTGCGGCGTATGTTCCTCCAGCACCCTGACACCGTCGACCAGGAACCTCAAGCTCCTAATCTCCTTGCCCTGGCGATGCGCGTAAGTGTCCATAGCCTTCTTGAGCTTCGTGGCGGGCTTCATCCGCATCGCCAGCTCGTTGCCGCCGACTTCTTTGAACTTGATGGTCATGGGAGTGGGCGGCGGCGGGGGCGCGTCTTCGTCGCCGTTGCTCGGCTCGGGTTGCTGCTGCTGCTGCTGGGCTCCCTGAGGAGGCGTTTGAGGCGCTTCTTCAGGAGCGGGCGGAGCGGCGTCCTGGGTTTCGGTGTCGACGGTCGGCGCTTGGTAGTTGGTATTGGTGCTGGCGGTGGCATTGTTGGTGGGCTCGATGCTGTCGATGGCTTCGTTGGGGTTCGCCATGATGTTTGAGGTGAAGAGTGCGTTGTATGATAACGCGGATATTGACGGTGTGAAAGTGCGCTGGCCGGAAACAATGTGGTCGAGGGGAAGTTGGCAGTACAGAGGAAGTCAAGGAAGCTCTGAGTCGATTTCTCGGCTAGCAAATGAGTGAACAAACGGAGATTGGATGCTGGACACAGGCACAATGGCCACGTGGCAGGGGATACTGGCCCATTCACTACTTATTCCGCTTCTCACTTGGGGTATCTCGAGATTATTGTAACATACAACATGCGGCCCAACGCCACCCGATTCCATACCATAGTCATTCGTTCATTCATTCGCCCATCCGTACGCCAAGCCAAAGTCGCGTCTCTGTTGCGCAACCATTCCCTGTTCTACTCTTCCCAGGCAACGCTGAGTCTGAAGGATTCATCCTCCACTCACCGCTCAATAACATCAGCCCTCCTCCCTACCCGTCACCGCCGCAAACGCCAGCCGCTCAATCCTAGTCTGGTACGTGGCCATATGATGCATCTCAGGCTCCCCAAACATCACACCCCTCAGCTGCTGGTCGTTCACGCCCACGGCCTCGACCTTGTCCTGCCGCCCTCGCTTCTCACGCAGCAGGACCATCCGGCCGGCAGTCGAGAGTGTGGCTTCGGGAACGGGCCAGACTGGGGGTGCGCCGCCGTACTTCTTTACCGGCTGGGGCCCGTTGTCGGCCTTCAGCCTGTGCATCGAGACTTTCTCCCGCAGCCCTCGATGGCCGTTCCCCGTGCCCGCTGAAACCTGGGCGGCGGGTGCAGGTGATGCTAGCAGCTTGATCAAGCTCTTCATGTACTCGCGGTCGGCCCTCACGACCAAATCGCCTTCATTCACAAACGAGAGGAACACGTTCTTTTCGTAGCGTCGATCTTTCGGTTTCTGCAGCGGGAGCAGCGAGACGGGCGGCACGCCAAACGTCACACAGTGCACGCGCTTGAAACAGCCCGCCAGCAGCGTGAGCTCGCTCTCCAGCGTGCGCGAGAGCATGTGCATGAATAGGAGGGACGCCACGGCGCCGCCGGCCGAATGGCCAGTGATCAGAAGCGAGCTCGCCGCGCGTGAGGGATCCTGCTCAAGTAGCTGACGAAGGCGCGCGGCCACGGGGACGATCATGGAGCGCGCGACTTGCAGGAAGCCCTCGTGGCAGGCGTTGCCCTGGTCGTCGAGGAAGCCCGTGGGCTCCGTCGGGGCGATGGTGAAGTTGACGGCCCAGTCGATGACGTTCCATTGCGAGCCGCGGATGGCTATGATGATCAGGTTTTGGTCGTCGAGGGGTGTGCTTTTCAGCACCATGGCTTTGGTTCCTTGTCGCCAGTTGGCTTCGACAAAATCTTCGCGTTCGCCGCGGCGGGGACGCTGGTAGGCGGCTTGCGAAGCGTCGGCGGCTTTGCAGAGGATCTGCCAAGTGGGCATGTAGACTTTGAAAGGCATCATGTGGGGTGGGAGGCGAGAGTTGGCGTAGAGCCAGGATTTGTGGAAGTTCAAGAGGTGGGCTTTGGATCGGGTCTGCTCTTTGGATGGAAGTTTGCCATGCTTGGGCCGCTTCGGGAGGGGAGGTGCTGAACTCTTCGGTTCTCCGTCTTCTTCTGCTATTCTCAAGCCTCGAGTGAGCTCCTCGAGTCCCTCGTCGGCGTACGGGTCCGGAGCATGCTGTTCCTCTCCGGCGTCAATACGTGCCAGTACCTCATTTAATCTCGTAGCTACCACGTCGCAGTACGCCGCAGCCTGGTTCATGGACCTCGCAACTGGGCACTCGTTCACGTCCCTGCCCGTCAACCTCGCCCCAATATCTATGCTGCTTTGCATTCCCTGCTCGTGCTTCGCTGGCTTGGTCTTGGCGACATCTTGCATCGAGCCCCAAGCCGACTTCTTCTTGCGTAGCGTGTTCGGCCGCGGCGGTAGCACAGGCTGGGACTGGCTGTGGTGTGTATAGAACGGCTGGGGCGAGAGGTGGTTGCGCCCGGCGATGTCGGGCTGCGGGGGCGAGTTCATGATGGTAATCGTCTGTCGTGGTGGCGAGCGCTCCTGGTCGCATTCGGCATCATGGGAGAGGCGTCGTCCTGCTGGATAGAAGCGAGCGTGAAAGCAGGCGCGGTCGGTGCAAGTGTTCTTTGGCGATGAGAAGGCGGGGAAGGCGACTGTATCACGCCGGCTCGCCCGGTCGTCGCGCGAGGTACCTGTCGATCGTGACCGTTGATGTGGAGAACCTGGAAGCGATTCGCGCTGAAGTGGCTTGGCTCTTGACGCCAGGAATAGCAACGCCCCGACGAGACCGAGTACGACTACGGCATGTCTACTTCAACTTACCTACTATTTAGCCTTCCCTTGAAATGCCATTTCGCAGTGGTTTGAAGTCTTTTCCAATATCATTCCTTTCTGAGCATTTGGCTGAGAGGGGAGACCCTCCGGCTCACACCCACAAGCTGTTGGCTTTCAAATCGAGAATAAGAGTTTGAAAGGAGGCTGTGTGGTTCGCATGCTGGCGACCTATGTCATTGCCTCAAACCCCAACCTCTAAAACTGCTCTATGGTCGTGCCCACGCCCCTTTCGCGTGCGATCCTTACCAGCTCATTTCCCACGACGATGTCCATGAGTCCGATGCCGACGCACTTGTAGATGACGTTGCCCTTGGTCAACCACTCCTTCAACCCACTGTCATCTTGTAGCGTCGCACCAGGACCGGCATCCCCGCCCTTCTCAGCCTGCTTCTTTTCCGCCTCGCGCTTCAACATGAACAGCTCTCCAAGCTCCACTATTTGGTTTGGCTCCAGCTTAGCTTGGATGATCTCCCCAGCTTCCCGCATGCAGCCGGAAATCGTGTCGACGATGACAGCACCACCTTCCTTCTGGCGTTTGTGAAAATGCCTGTGCTCGTGGTGTGGGGCCACAGCATTCTTGAGGATGTCCGGGTGCAGTTCGATCATATGTGGCTTGTAGCTCCCAATACAGCAGATGTAGCGGCCTTTCTTGCGGCCTTCCGGGTTTGTGAGATGGGAAGCGGGAAAGAGGGGCGAGGTCGACGGAACCGTCGTAAATATCACATTGCTGCCTCTGACGTACTCCTTCAGCAGACGGTCGTACTCGGTGTGAGACGGAGTCAGTATGTTTGTCTTGGTTCTGCTGTGGTACTTGCTGCCGACAGGGTTGACAAAGTTCGGATCTTCGGGCAGAGGGTTGTATATCCGCATGATGCACTCACGAGCGGTGTCAAAGTTCCGTGTGATGATGTTGAGGTGGTGAATGTCGTCGCCTCGGAGGAGAAGGGCGAGACGAATATGCCAGTACGCTTGTTTGCCTCCTCCAAAGACGGTGATGTCGTGGACAGAATCGCGTCGTCTGAGTAGCATCGTGGATGTGAGAGCGGTGCGAAATGCAGTCACCTCTGCGGCATTCAACAAGCCCGTGGTGTTACCCAGACGGTCCATCAGTGTTAGGGATCCACGTATGGCGGGCTTGCTCGAGTCGTCGCCCGTGGGGGCCGGTGCGTTTGTCGAGGCGGAACTCTCGGAGGGAGCTTTGCCAGCAATGGATGAACGTGCAGTCTCTGTCGTGCTGACGGTCGAAAGCGAGGCTTTGCTTGAAGCGGCATCGCTCTGCGGTGGGCTTTTCGCTCCAGATAAGCCTCCTTCGTCTGGCTTTGGAATATTCACAACCTTGACCCCTTGGCCGTCGGCTGAACTAGCTGGCATGTACAGTGTCGTCGATCCATCTTTCCTCTTCACGTGGGTACGTTCGGGCTGGAAGTCAGAACAAAAGTCATTCGCATCACTCGAGGTCGAGTACCAATGCAGGCCGTCTGCTAAGGTCTGTTGAAGTTCTTCGACATCTTCTTTCGTCAGTGAATGTAGGATTCGGTTGACATCCGGGTGTCCCAAGACTGTGAGAGGCATGATGGACACGATCCTGGAGGGATGGAGGCTTGGTGTCTTTTTCAATCCGGAATCTGCTTGGGTAGACGACAACTACGTTACCGGATGCCGGTATCGCTGTTGTACGCGCAAGTGGTCCGGTTGGACGGACTCAACGGGGCGGTTCCAACAAGCTGAATGAAGTACAGCCCCGCCACCCCGCGTCTTTATCAGCGAGCTCCGATCTCGCAGAAGTCGGATCTCGCGACTTCTGCCTGAGGCATAGAAGTGCACTCATAACCACCCTGGCAGATAGAGTGTATATAGCTCTCGTCAGAAGCATGCTCGGCACGGTAGAGAGCCGTCTGACCAAATTCCAGAACAGAATTCTGCCAAAGCTTCAGAGACGCCGCAGCTGGACGGACGACAAGACTTAACGCTGGTTTCGCTGAAGTTTGTTCGTCCTTGCGTCTTGAAAAATTAGATGAAAATGATCCTGGTGTGGTTCAAGCACGCGCCGCTCATAATCTGCTGGAGCGTTCGAACCACCTCTTGACATCGGTACTGCCGGTATGCGCAGAACGAAAGACTTTCTTTTGTCAATGCCTCGTCATCGAAACAGAAAGACAGGGACGAACTCACGAACGCGTTCGGTCTCATCCAACCCGGCCATGAAGTCGTTGCCACCGTCGCCTGGTTGACCAGTGCGAGTGTTCTGCGCCTTGTCTGCGATTTCGAGCGCTCGTTTCTTGAATGTCTGTACACCATCAGCTTGGCTTTTTCACGTCGCCAACGAGAAGACTCACGTCCATCAGAACCTCAACTGTCTCTTCCTCTTCAAATAGCTCCAGCATCCTCTCTCCTAATCCGTAGAAGAACTGCGCTTGAGCTCGTAAGTCTACTGATTTCGGATCCGCCTTCAGCGCGTTCAAAACTCGCGGTCCGAGAGCGGACGGCATGTCCAGTGTAGCTAATGAGGACGAAGAAGGACCGGCGGGTCTAGAAACCGCAAGCATTTCTGCCAGCCAGAGTGGGAGATCGATTTTGGTGCCGTTGTCTACCGAAGAGCCGTTGTTAAGTGCTGACAGCTGAGGGACAGCAAGCTCGAAGGTTACGGGGGCTTTTTGAGCGTCGGTTAGAATGGCATCGGGGTCGTAATAGGTGGCCATGTTGAGACTGGCCGAGAGGTCGATGAAGCGTGCAGCTCCGGACGACCGCAGGACTGGAGAAAGGCGTTCAGGATCAAAACTTCCAGCACAAGTGTTTGGGTTGTAACTGTGGGCTACACCTGTTCTCCAGGTGAGAACAGTACAAACAGCCCCCTCTGAGGAGTATGCGTCCAATATGTATTGAGGTGATGGGACGAGGTTGTTTGTGTAACGCGAATGGTGCACGGGAGACGAAGGTGAATCCGACGCGTGAGGGCGCGATTTTCAGGCGTCCAGGCATACACGGCCTTCTACATGTAGAGCTCCCGCCCGGCAGGCAGCCCAGAGGCGTCACCATTTCCGCCTGGAGCTGGGTACCCGCCAAGAGAGAACCGTGAAGGTGACACTACTTCTTCGACACGTCTCCCGCCCTCTGTCCTGCCTTCTTAACCTGCATCCCGCCGTCACCAACATAATCCTTCAGCTCATCGAAATTGCTATCCAACCCCGATCGCAGTGGCACCTGCAGCTCGCCCGGACCTCAAACCGTGTCGCGTGTTTACCCTCGAAGCTACCAACCTAGCTACCTGAGCGACAGCGGGATCTCCAGCGCTTATTGCCACTTCACATGATCCGACAGGCGCGCTACGCTCCCACACACCCATCATGGCGGGTGCTCAGCATGAGCGCATCTCGGAACTAATGGGCACGATGGGCGGGCATGGCAACAACCCCGACGACTCAAGAGCCACTTCTCCAGGCGCCGGAGCATACCGCGCAGGACGGGAGGACGACGACGATGACATCGATGTCGCCCGCCTTGGGCGCACACGACCCCGGGTCTTCCCCTACGAGAAGTACCTACCGTACGAGACGGAGACAAGGGAACAGACGGAGCAAGATATGGACGAGATGATCAAACATCTGTACATCTCGGTGGCGGCGGGGGATTTTGTGTCTGGTGCGGTGCACTGGACGAAGGAGATTCGAGGATGGATGAGCTTGAAGTTCGATCTGACGAAGAAGCAGCGCGTGTCGTTGGTGAAGCTGTATTACGAGCTTGCTCTGGCGCCAGGACTGGAAGTCGGCGTGGCAGAGCGATTCGCCAGCATGTTCATGGTGTTGACGAAGCGGAAACACTACCTGCGGCCGGGCAAAGACTTGACGCTGGATTGGCGGCCGCTGTTCAAAGAGCTGAAGATTTTCGTGCTGCCGTCGGAGAGCAGCACGCAGAACACCTTCAGTAGCAAGCGCAACATCCGGACCTTGACGAAGCTGTGCGCTTTTGCGCAACTCTTCTTCGATCCAGCGGAAGTTCCGGCTATGACGGAGGAGTTTTTGCCCTACTACAGCATGTCGTTCTCGGAACATGCGTTCTGTGTGCTGGGTCTCTTCAACCTGATGCTGCCGACGGGTGCGCCTCCCCCGGGCGACCCAAAGCTGCAGCCTCAGTACTTTCTACCGACCTTCTTTCATCTGTGGTCAACCATCAATAGATCGCAGATGGTTGACATGCGGTTCTTGGACATCTTCTCCAGGCAAGCAAGAGACTGCCTTGGGGCGGAGCAAGTTCCCTTTGGACCGTGTGGTTTGTTCACAGAGGAGCAGTCTTCTCTGATCTTCACTGCGATCTTGAGGCTGCTTGAGATCCCGGTTGGCCAAGCTAGCACCCCATACAGCGCAACCGTAGATCTCAGTGCAGGCAACGGGCTGCTCCTCGACAGGGACCCTAGAAAACACCCCGTCAGCCACAGCATTGCTCGATGGATCGTGATGTCTTTGTCGCCGCAGTGCTTGGAAGTGTCGAATGGCAATTCTGTCCTCCACCACCTCGAAGCGCTGATGCAGGGTATCGAAACTTTCTTCCACCCGTCAAACTCCGGCACCTGGACAAAGCCCTTGTCACAACTCATCTACTACCTCGCGGACTTTTTCGTCATGCGTTGGAACCGTGAGCAGAGCGGCGAATATGAGGTGCCCGCAGATCGCAAACTGAACGAGGAGGTGAAGCGGCGGTTCGTTTCCTGCCTCAAGGATGTGGTCTTCATGGGCATCTACGCCAAGAGTGGCACAGCCATGAACTACTCCCTCAGTACGCTGCAAGGTCTGTCGTATCTTGAACCGAACATCATGCTTCCCGGGGCGCTACAACGAATTTACCCCGCCATGCAAGGCCTGGTCGAAGTGCACCGAACCATCTCATCCATTCGGGCGCTCCAAATGTTGAGCCGGGTAATTGCTCAGACAAAGGGCTTCAGATGCCATTTGACAACCCTGTTGGGCCTTTCGCTGCCCGGTATCGACGCGAACGACCTCGGCAAGACGATGCATAGTCTGGCATTCGTCCAAGCTGTGTGCTACAATATCCCGTTGTATGACTTGACCAAGGAATCGAAGCGCGAAAAGAGCGAACTGAACGGCGACTACGAGATGGTCGACGACGACTCACAACCTCCCGAGAGTGGAGGGACAGGCTTAGCAGTTCAATGGATCACTGCTCAGGTCGCTCGCTTCGAGGAAGAAGGGCCGGCGCTGGAAATGGACTACGCCTCCGAGCTGACAGACGAAGACGAGCAGGCCATACTGAAGTCGTCTACGGCTGGCTTCGCGGAATTTGTGATTAGCTTCATCGGCCGTGTGTTTACGCTTCTGCAGAATCTGCCAGACGCGGCTCGGGTCAAGAGTGGCAGCCCTGAGGAGAACGTCGTGAACACTCTCCCAGCGACTTTCAGCCCATTGCTTGCGAGCCTGAGCCCTGAGCTTTACGACATCGCCCTTGAGCACGTCGCACGCTTCGTTGCGAACCACGTCGTGCATCAAGCTAGAGATGCCATGGCCTTCATTTGTAACACGATGGTCAAAATGGCTCCCAAGAAGGCCCTCTCCCGACTCTTGCCCGAGCTCATCGCTAGCATTAGGACAGAAATCAGCGAGAATGGTGCTGGATCGACAAGAACCACGGGCAGCGAAATTCTACCTAGAGACCGAGCGCTAGTGTGGCACGTGTCTCTGCTTAGCATGTGTGTGGTGCACGTCGGGCGCGACGTGTTGGAGTTCAAAGACGAGCTCTTCGACATCGCGAACTTCATGCAGGACACCTGCAAGGGCATTCCGCTCGTACATGTCAGCAACTTCGTTCACCACTTGCTGCTGAACCTGACAGTGACCTACACTATGGACTATGGGCTTTTCAATCAGTCCGAGCTTCGACAGGGGCTGACCAGCGAGAGCTGGGCCCGAACGATTGACCCAACTGCTCTTGAGATTCAATGGCACGTGCCGCAGCCGGACGAGTTGGAGTTTGCGGTCAAAATGTACGAAGCGCAGGCAGGGCGTGCTCTGACGGCGCTCAATGACCTAATCTCGGATGCGGCGCAAATCAAGCGTGACGGCGTCGGCAAAGACTGGTCAGACGAAGTCAGCAGAAATCTTGTCCTGCTCCGCTTGATAATCTCTGGGATGTCTCGCCTGTACCGCTCCGATGACCAGACGGTTACGCCACACAAGGTGACCGACGAACAGATGGAGGTTGACGAAAGCCAAGAGAAAGACTCTTCGGAGATTCTCTCCGATCCAGACGACGACAAGGTCAAGAAAACTTTCCAGTACCCAACAGGGTATCCTCTCGTGGTCGGAACCTCGCAGTATGAAACAATACACAAGTTGCGCAGGACTATTGGGGAGACGCTGCATAATGTCCACTCGTTCCTGGTCAAGAATCAGGAAGATGACGTGCAGTGCTTCAACTCTTTGTACACAGCCTACAAGAGTTGGTTCGTCGACATCGGCATCGAACGTTCGGCGCATGTCTTGGACAGACTGACAAGGCTGCTGAGCGCGGATATTCATCCATTCAAGTTCAGCGGGACCAGAAAGCAGTATCCTCGACCGCTCCTGGTCCGCAGAGCCAATTTGTACCACTTCCAGCGTCTGAGATTCAACGAACATCCGCGCGCGGCTTCCGAGCTCGACAGGCAACTACTGCTGGATCTTGCCCACTCGAGTACGGCTGTGTACACTGACATCCGCCGCAACGCACAATCTGCTGGTGAGCAGGCGATGAAGAGTGTGATTGGCGCGAAGCCTTTACTCATCGCGCCATTGCTCGATGCGCTGGAAGATGCTCTCGACAAGGGAGAGCACCCTCGGGTCAAAGGCGCGATGTTCACTCTCATGTTTGGCAGTCTGGCTAAGCCCATGGGACGCAACTGGAAGTTTGCGCCCAGGATGATGAAGTTGTGGTTGCGCGTGACAGAGATGGATCGGCCCAGCATACAAAAGCTCGTCGCGCAGAGCCACTTCACAATCACGGCCTACACGCACGCGATGGACCGCATGGTCATTCTTGACGACGAGAATCTGAAGAACATATGGCCTGGCGATGGCGCAGACTCGCCAACGGTCGCTCAGACCATCGAAGATGCCAATGCTGCTGTGCCAGCAAAGAAGGAAAGGATCAAGAAACGGAGGGCCGTTGTGGAGAGCAAAAAGCGTGAACTCGCGAACGACCTCATAGAGGTGATCAAAAATGCGCACTGGAAGAAAGCAAGCCGGACCGCCATGATGGTCATCGGGCTCGACTATCGCTACGAGACCATTGCATCAGACGGCATGCTGGAGCTCGTCGTCAAGGGTGTCATTGATCCACACCCACAGCTAAGAACGGTCTACGGGCCATCGATGAATGCCATCTTCAGCCTGATCTCGACAAGAGCGCTCACGGACCACAAATACGAGAACTACCTTATGGATGTTCAGACGGATCCCGACCAAGTCACGCTTGAGACAGAGCGTGACGATCCGAAATGGACGGAGCGTCATCTCGCCGCATTCGCCCAGCCCAAAGCAGAGGCTTACATCGACAGCGACTTCCCGGGGTGGCTGGTGTGGCAGAAGACGATGCGCGCGTTCCGCACGGGTGCCAGTGCTTTGCAGTACGATGAGCTCGAGCAAACTATTCGCAAGAAGATGGGCGCCTACATTGATCGACACTGGTTGTCGACTGTGTTCGGCTACATGAAACAAGAGCCTCGCGACGCACACTCGGATCGCTTCAGAATGCACACCTCCATGCTCGTCGCGTATGCCCTCGATCTGATCGGGGAGGGTCTGACCCCCGCAACGTTCGATGACATGAAAGATCTCACCCAAGCCGTTTACGGCGACGGCAGTGACAAGCACCAGCATCGCGCCATGGCTGAGATCATGGGCGCCATGGTCTCTAGCTCGGAGGACTTCAAGCCTGAATTGAGGGCCAAGGTGTGGGAGTTTGCTTTCCCCATCATCCGCAGCATTTTCAGCGACGGCCTCACGCCGGAGAACAGCTCGTACTGGTCGACCTTCGTCACCCTGGCCGTCGGCGGAAAGGATCCCCGGCGCGCTTGGCCGTTGGTCGACTGGCTTGCAAGCTTCCGTCTTGACATGGAGACCAATGCTGCGTTCAAAGAGAGCTCCAAAATCTCACTGCTCAACCAGGTCATTGGTGCCGTCGGGTGGCACTTCCAGCTCGAGAAGCCCATCGTCGAAGACTTCTTGAAGCATCTCGACCACCCCTACAAAGGCGTGAGAGAAATCATGGGGTCGACTTTGAGCACCATCTTCCGCACAAGATACCACGAATCCTACAAGGACATTCCGTCGCTGCTCGAGGACCAGAAATCCGCCTCAAGTGTTGGCAAGAGACCTTATCAGCCCACAGAAGAATTCGGTGCCATGGTGAAGGACGTCTTCGACAGGCTCGAGAAGTGGAGACAAGAGCGACCCCCAGGCATCCAGACCCCCACACCCTACACCCAGGCCAGCAAAACCGTGCTTTTGTGGCTGGACACTACCCTCTCATCGTACGACTGTATTGCTCTGGTTCCCTTCTTCCCCGATGGGATGATGAAGCAGCTCTTACATATGATGGACATCAAGGAAGATCCCGAACTGCAGAGCCTGGCCTATCACGTCTTCCGTCACCTCCCCAACATCCCTCACCATGCGGGCGAAGACGCCCCCTTCGTGGCCTCTCTTATTAAGATCGGCAAATCCTCGACCTCCTGGCACCAGCGCCTCCGCGTTCTCATCAACATCCAAGTCATCTACTTCCGCCTCCTCTTCATCATGCCCGTGCAACAATCCAACGACCTCTTCCAATGCGTGCGCGAAATGCTCCACGACACCCAACTCGAAGTCCGTCTCGGCGCCGCCGCCACGCTAAGCGGCATGGTCCGCTGCTCGCCCACAGCCTTTCGCGACGAGAAAATCTCCGAACTCTCCACCTACTTCACCGACCTGCTCGCCAAGAACCCGCTCCCCAAGCGCCGCCGCGACGGCGCCAACAACACCGGCACCAGCACGCCGACGCAGGAGCAGAACAAGGTCGTCCTCAGCCGCCACGCCGCCGTGCTGGGCCTCGGCGCGCTCGTGCAGGCGTTCCCCTATACGTCGCCGCCGCCGCACTGGCTGCCCGAGGTCCTGGCCACGCTAGCGGGGCGCGCTGCCAGCGATGCCGGCATGGTGGGGAAGAGCGTCAAGACGGTGCTGAGCGAGTTCAAGAAGACGAGGCAGGACACCTGGCAGATCGATGTCAAAGTAAGTCATATGCAACGCCCCCCGGATGTGCCATTTGCTAACGTGTCTCAACAGGCCTTCAAGCCCGAACAGCTCGACGATCTGGAGGGAGTGCTGTGGAAGAGCTACTTTGCATGAGGGGATGCGAGATGACGTTTTCTGCCGTTGTGCCGTTGAGTAGCGAGGCGTTGCAGGGACTCGGGACTCGAATGGGATGAACTACTGTCGTATGAGAACTGGCCGTGAGAGGTAATGCATAGAGTAAAGAGGACATACCATTGGCCTCGCTTTTCGGAAGGACACCTGTAGTTTTAAACACCCATTTTACCTCACCCAGATGTGTTTACTCTCTCGACCTGTCTTAAAGTCTGTGTGTGTAGAGAGGCCTGGGACGTCAAAATGGCGGATTTTTCGATGTCGGGTGTGTATTTGGAGCCTCGCGAGCCAATAATGTGTTGTGTCTGGTCGACTGCATATAAGCTTGTGGTAACTGAGAATTTCTTATATTTCTGCGCACTTCTGAGGGTGAAGAAAAGCCCATTCAGCACAATGCTGGGCTCGGGAAAAGAGTCTCAGCAAATCTTCCGCTCAGGCCTAAACCGAAGCGCACAGCGGAAGTTGCTTGCGTTGGAAGAAAAGAACGGCACCCATTTCCCGACCAGGAAGGAGGTCGGGGCTTTTTGGCCACTGACATTCCTTCGACCGCTTGTCTGTGGCGTTCGGCCAGCAAGACAGGAATCTTGTAGCGCAGCGCCATGAAGGGGCACCCGCTCGCAAGTACGACGAAAACATCTCGAAAAGACCGTGGGTGCTTTGACGAAGGCCGTACCTATCTGTATGTAGTCGTAACCCCACCCCGTTTGTCGCGACGCCCCACGAACGAACGCCCTTTCTCACAAAACGAAACAACCCAAATGCTTCCTTCAATCGATACCCACGCTCTCCCAGCCCCCGACCCGCAACCCCTTCGCACTCGGCACCTCAATGACATTGCTAAACCGCGTCCCACGCCCACTACCCGAATACGGCACGCTCGTCCCGTCCCGATTCCGCTTCGTCTTTGAGTGTTTGCGCAGCTTCTTGCGCGCCACCATGACCGGAACCGAACTCTTAGTCACCAGGTAGTTGGAGAAGCTGCCCAGCAGCACGCCCTTGACGGCGCTGCGCCCGCGCGACCCGATGATGACTAGCGTTGGCGACAGGAAGTCGATCACCTCGGTGATCATGTGGCGCGGCGATTTGCAGTGGAAGACCTCGACCACGACGCGCACTTGAAGACGTGTTTTGCGGAGGAGTCGAATGCAGCGCGCTGTTACGTCTTCAAGCGCGCGGCGGCGCTCGTTCTCTGCTGAGCTGTGCACGCCGCGCGAGCGGCTGCGCGGGGTGTCGGAGCCGGCGCCTAGAGGCGAGCAACCCGCGGAGGGGGGTGGCACGGCATTGGTCGGCAGGCCTTGCACGATGGCTGCCGTGTCCTTGACCATGGCGGCGCCTTGGCCGATGTCTACGCCGCCGTCGCCGCCGGAGCCGGCCGCTTCTTCGTCGACGGCGTAGACGGCGAAGAGGGTGTCGCCGTCGCGGAGGACGGTGCCGATGGTCCACTCGAGGGCGTATTCGGCTTCGGGGGAGATGTCGGTGGCGACGAGGTACATGCGCTGCCTCTTACGGCCTTCCTCTGCTTCGCGCTGGAAATGCTCGTAGTCGCCGCGGATGATCTGGCGCATCACGCGGTGGGCGCTGGGGGTGCTGTGGACGGCGGACATGGTGAGAGAGAGTTTTTGCGCGGCGCGCATCTCGATGTGGGACTCGTCGTCTGAAGTGACTGGCGTGGCGGCGCTGGAGGGAGCAATGTCGAAGGCTGTGCTGGGGTGCACACGCTTCTTCTCCTTCCTCTCCTTCTCTGGTGGCGTGATCTTGATCCTGGGGTCATTCGCGAAGGAGAGTTTGCTCTCCCCCTTTGTTGGGTCTGGCTTCCTCCCGCCTTGCCACTTTACAGTTTCGCGTCCAGAATCGTCCTCGCTGTCTTCGCGCACGTTGATCGATTTCCCAGAGGTCGTCCTGCCAGGCTGCGGCCGTATCCTACCACGGCCGCGCTTGGAGTCTTCATCCGTGTCGTTTTCGTGATCATGATCGGCGTCAGGTTCAGTCTCGCCGTCAGATTCTTCGTCAGTCTCGTGACGGTCCTCCTCGACTGGCTTGTCTTTAGGATCCTTGAGGATCCTTTGACCCTCTTCGGGCGCCTCCGACGCATCGCTGCCGGTTCTTCGGTGACTCGGAGCTGGGCTCGCATTGTTACTGCGCGGCCGCCTCGGATCGTTGGGTCCCAAGTCTCCAGGCAGCGATGGCGGAAGAGGCGAACGAGGTCGACGAGGGTCTTTCGCTCCTAAGTCACCCGGAAGACGGATTTTGGAGGTCCCGTACCCCGTGGACATGGTGGCTTGTCGATTCTGCGGAATCGGGTTGCCAAGTCTGTCGAATTTCGAACGAGATGAGTAGTACTGGTCGGCACCTCTGCTCGGCTTTCGGTTCTCAGGCGACGGAGGTGAGGCGGAAGCCCGTGGCGAGGCGGGCGGTGATTGTGCAGCGGTCGTCGTTGTCGCGGCGCTCGAAGGGCCCGAGTCAATCACGGAGGAAGCTGCGGTGGCTTGCGCCTTCTCGTCCACGACCACTCGCGCCTGCTGCGGATCTGGCTCACTGGGAGTGGGGTCCATGATGATCGAAGTGATGAGGTAGACTGTGTTGTTGCCCGGCCTGTCACGGGCTAGACGGATGGAATAGCGTCAAGGGACGAATGGCGATCCCACGTGCTGAAGATAGTGGGGGGACAAAAGCGTTCTTGGCTTCTCCAGAGAAGTTCCCACCGCGTTGGTGGCTTAACCGGAGTCAACAAAGAGGGCGCTGGTGATGGGCGTGCTATGCCAAGACATTAACACAGGAGTCGTCGTGGTTCTTTGCAGCTCCGGCTCGAATGGCTGCGGCGAGGTAGACGTGATGCCGGAAGTGCGGTGGGTGAGAGGGAGGTCTCACGTGTCTGAGGCTCTGGATGAGGTCGCGGGTTGGCGGGATGTGATGTCTTGGGGCTTGGGCCGAGCCGCCCCCCCGCCTTCCCGGGCTGAGCCGGGGAACTTCGCCGGCGGCCCCCGGTGCCGATGTCGGCGGCGCGGGAGCGCCCTTGAATTCAAGATACTCCTCCAACATCAACATGAGCATACAAAGTACTGTAGGTACTGTAATGTACTTTTATTCTCGATGTTGCGTGGGGCGTTCTCGCATGCAGGGCATCTGATGTTCGCCCGGACATGCACCTGCCATTTCGACGTGTCGTGGACTCGTCGGAACAGCCTTCGGACTGAGGGGAGGATTTCCACCTTTTCGGACGAGAGAACCTGCAATCCATCATCTTGCCGGAATGTGCTCATGTAGGTCGCACCGGTACTCGATTGGTCAGGAAAGCACCAAAATGCGAGTAGTCAATCATATAGCCCCCCGTCTGCTACAGATCAACAAGATCTTACTTTCATTCCAATCTCCAATCTTGTCAATCTTGTCAATCTTTTAGAAATACTGAAACTCCTAGAAGCATGACGGACCCGCGCACCGGCTCTGCATGGATCTTGGGCGGCAAGTTTGAGCAGACTTACCCCCACCACGAATCATATCCGCACTGTGGCACAAGAAGTGGAGATTCCCCTGCGAGCGGAGCCTTTACCCCTTCCACGATGGCCGCTACGAAGATTTCGCTCCCATATTTGAGACGCTCATCGAGAAGAGGATCCATGATGGGTACAACGATGAGTACACCCAGGAATTCCTGCGAGCTTGAGAACAGGGCCGACAAGCTCAAAGCAAAAGGCAGCAGGCAGGATGCAATAGACATGTACCTGCGCGCTTGTGCAGTCTACGGGATCGTACGGTTTCCATACATCAACAGCGACCTCAAGACGCAAACCTACGAAGCTCAAAAGCGCGCCTACATGAAAGGAGCATCGCTCTTCTCGCAGCCAATGCAAGACATCACCATCCCGCACACCGCCGGTACTTCCAGAGACGAAGGCTCTAACATCCCTCTCTACGTCCGCCTCCCCCTCAATACCTCCAAATCTAAACCAGCTCCAGCGGTCCTCCTCGCATGCGGTCTCGACGGCCACCGACCAGACAGCGCCGTCCGCTCCAACGAGTTTCTCGCTCGAGGCTGGGCGTCAATCATCTTCGACATCCCCGGCACAGCCGACTGTCCAGCAGACCGAAGAGACCCAGAGTCCGCCGACCGCCTCTTCACTTCCATCCTCGACTGGATGGCGCAGCAAGGCCATTTCGACGTGAAGAAGCTCCTCTGCTGGGGCCTCAACGTCGGCGGCTACAACGGCGTGCGTGCCGCGCACACGCACGCCGATCGTCTCGCTGGCTGCGTGGGCCAGGGTGCGGGCACGCATCACTTTTTCAGCCGCGCGTGGCTGGAGCAGGCGGCGTATAAGGAGTATCCCTGGAACGCTATTTCGGCTCTGCGACAGAAGTTTGGCTACCCAACCATGGATGATTTTCTGGAAAACGCGCAGAGAGATTTCTCGCTCGTAGAGACGCGGGTGGTGGAGAAGAAGAGCTGCAGGCTTCTGTTGATCAATGGGACGCATGATGGGCTCATGCCGGTGGAGGACTCGATGTTGATGATGGAGTTTGGACGCCCAAAGGAGGGCAGGTTCTTCAGTGGGCTGTTGCACATGGGGTATCCGCCTGCGAATGGAACGGTCTATCCGTGGATGGAAGAGGTCCTCGGTGGATGAATGAGCATATGCATTGCCTGGGAGGATGGGATAAATGGCCTGGAAGGACGGCAGCAACCTTGAGGTACGTATATTTTGATCACAATATCGGATCTGCGCAATTGAGCAAGAGTCCTGGCGTAGAAACTTTCGAAGATTTTGGCCCCTGCAGCTTTTATTCCGGCGTTGGATCTTGTTCAACTGCCACGCACTGCGTTACCCACCGGCGGTGGGTGCAGTCATCACGAGATTCACGCCACCTCGAGTTGAGCTTCTTCTTTTGTGCGACGTTTTGTGCGTTTTCCTTGGTACTTTGGATACCCCCATCCTGGCTCTAACACAGTTACGCATGGAACCCCTGTGGATGCCGCGTCCCCGTTGAACGCTGCAAGACGATAACGCTGGTGCACCCGGAATTGGACGATCGACAAGCTCCGGGAAAAAACCTCTCGCCAGACTCATCAGGCTGGCTGTCATTGTTATGCTTACGCAATGTTCCTTCGAACCGAGATACCTACCTGCTCGACCTTGACGTTTTGCGCGAGCCAGAGGCAAATGTTTGGTGGCGCATGACCTTCAAGCCATCGCAAAGTCAGCTTCACTGCGCGTTACGCAATTATGTCGTGCCCATCGACCGCATGCAAGGCCAGCAGATCCTTATACAAACCACAAAAAACATTGCCCCTCTTTGTTTGAACTGGTTGTTCTACTGCTCCGTCAGGCAAGGCAGATTCCCCGCTCAGCGACGGGGTATGCGGCCCAAGCCCTTGCTCAAATTCGCTGTCACGCTCCTTGCCTGGTGTGGCCATCCGTATGCTATACCATGCTCACTTGGAAGCACACTGTCTCTATCCAGATGCTGGCTTGATGAATGTGTCACCCTGCCAACCGGCCAGAACGCGAGGCCATGCGAGCCATGCTACAGCATCTTCACCCAGAGCAAAGGTCGAAGGCTTCGTTGTACGTCGAAGAACGAACCGCCTTCAGCTGTGTCAGTCCCTTCGCCTGGCGCAGAATGTTGCTCTTAGAATCTCTAAATCGCTCGTTCTAGCTCCCTGTTGCTGTTCCTCGCCCATTGGCGAAAAATCCGAAGCAACTACTACCCCACTCGATTCTGTCATCTTCCACATTATGCCTCTCTACCAGATCGTTGCTCGAATCTTAATTGGCTTCGCCCAAACTTCCCTCACTTTGGCGCTTCCAACGGAGCTCTCTGAGCGCCAGATACCCGACGGCGACTGCACCCACGGCCCCTTCACACGCGCGTGTTGGAAAGACGGCTACAGCATCGCCACCGATTTTGACGAAAAGTTCCCAACCAACGGCAGGACCGCGACGTACAATCTCGAGTTCACCAATGGAACATGCAATCCCGACGGCAATGGCGATCGTCTTTGTCTTTTGATTAACGGACAGTATCCTGGGCCTACCATCACAGCGGAATGGGGAGACCATCTCGAGATCAACGTCAAGAACTCCATGCAAGACAATGGCACCAGTGTGCACTGGCATGGGGTCAGACAGTACGGCAGCGTCGCCGATGATGGCGTCAATGGGATCACGGAGTGTCCGCTTGCTCCTGGAGACTTGAAGACATACAGATTCCAGGTCACGCAGTAAGTGACCACTGCGGACTGTTGACCACTTCTCAACGATGTTTACTTCTTTGCAGGTACGGAACGTCTTGGTATCACTCTCACTTCAGTTCGCAATACGGAGACGGCGTCATCGGCGCCATGGTCTTCAACGGACCCTCATCCGCCAACTACGACGAGGATTTGGGCCCCTACATCCTCAACGACTGGTACTACAGCACTGTGTACCAAGTCAATGCTTTCACCAGTGTGAACCTCCAAGGGCAACGACCTCCGCCTCCCAGCGACAACATATTGATCAATGCCACGAACAAGAACGCCAACGGACGCGGCGCGTACAACCTAGTCAAGATTCAGAAGGGCAAAAAGTACCGTCTCCGCCTAATCAACATGTCCGTAGACAACTACATCCGCGTCTCCCTCGACAACCACCGAATGCAAATCATCGCCTCGGACTTCATCCCCATCCAGCCCTATACGGTCGAAACCCTCCTCCTGGGCGTCGGCCAACGCTACGATGTCGTAATCCACGCCAACCAACCCTCAGACACCTACTGGTTCCGCGCCAACGCCGCCGCCGACTGCCTAAGCCTCAACGCCCTCCCCGGCCGCGCCATCTGGACCTACGACGACGCCCCCACCTCCAACACCTGCTCCTCCACCACCACCCCCCTCACCCTCCCGCACGACGAACCCTCCGCCTGCCTCGAACCCACACCTACACCTTACTGGCGCCAGCCCGTCCCCCGCTCCGCCTTCGAAGAAACCCTCTCCACCCTCGGCGTGAGCGTCACGCGTCAAGCACTCGTCCCAAACGGCTCCGACACCGTCTTCGTCTGGGCGCTCAACGGCTCCGCCATGAGCGTCGACTGGGCAGACCCGACACTCAGCCGCGTATCAAGGGGCGCGACGCAAGACTTCCCCGCGAGCCTAAACGTGCTGCCCACGGTGCGCGCGGGCGGCTGGAACTACTGGCTGATCCAGCAGCTGGCGGATGCGCCGCCGCTGCCGCATCCGATCCACTTGCACGGACACGACTTTTTTGTGCTGGGGCAGGGGCCGGGGCATTTTGAGGGCGTGGCGGCGGTGCTGGATTTCGACACGGCGCCGCGCAGGGATACGGCGAACGTGCCTGGGAATGGGTGGTTGGCGTTGGCGTTCAGGTCGGATAATGCCGGTGAGTTGCTCGCAATGTTCACTCCGCTGAGGGTGAGCTGGGTGGGGATGTCGCGCTGATCGGTCGTTTGTCTAGGTGCCTGGCTCATGCACTGCCATATCGCCTGGCACGTGTCGCAGGGGCTGGCGGTGCAGTTCTTAGAGTCGCCGGACCAGATTGACATGCCGGATCGGAGCGAGTATCAGCAGACTTGTGACAATTGGGAGACGTACCAGGCCACGGCGTATTGGCGGAAAGATGACTCGGGGCTGTGAGAGAGATGGCGAACATTGTACTGCCTCTGATGTCAAAGTATCCATACATTGAGTTAATCGTCGTATGCTTGTCAAGCGGTGATTGCATCCGTTCATTCTTGCTCGTCTACATTTTCACAACTATTCACAGCGCCTTCCCCAACTGTCTCGTGCGCTGACATGCCGTCTCCTACCGCCTCCTTCGCGCTTCTAAAGCGTGTAAATAAAGTCCGGTCGGTTGTCGCCTGCCACCCACTTCTGCTCCGGGGTGTACTTGGCATAAGCCGCATCCAACTTGCCGGCCCGCCTTCGCGCGTTCTCCCTCCTGAGCAGCAAATGCATCATGATGGATCCGCCGAGCAAACAGATGGATTGGTACGCCAAGACCGTCCCATGCCCGGTCCAGTACCGAGGCTCTTCCTCGTCAAGGTAGATGTTCGACGAGACGATACCATTCAGGTTGCCCCAACCGACGACGATGCCGACGACAACGCCTCGCTTATAGACGCCCTCAATGTTGTTGTTCGTCCAGGTTACCGTGTTGGCGACCGTCGGATAAATGCCGCACGCGCCGAGGAACGTGCCGGCGTACTGGATATCCGGATCGCGCGAGGCGATGAGTAATATGAAGCCGATGATGCCAACGCTGGCAACGCAGATATTGCAGTAGCCACGCCACTTGGTACGATCTGCGAGCCACCCGACGAAAATCGTGACTGTGGCTGCGCACGCGTAGGGGGGGACGGTGAGGAGCTGCGCCTGGGTTCCGGAGTAGCCGAGGCCCCGGATGATGGTGGGCAGAAACAGACTGAACGCATACAGGGGGCAGAGCGATCCCATGTAGATGAATGCATATCTGGTGTTTGCGTCAGCCAAGCAACAAGGGGTCACTCTTCGAGGCTCAAGCATACCCGTAGCATTTCCAGTCTTTGAGGGCCGCGACAATGTGTCTACGGTCATACTCCTCAGAGGTCGAAGCCTGGTTGTCCGCGGCTAGGCGACGGCGCATGCGCAGGCGCTCCTTTTCGGTGAGACACCGAGCTGTCGCTGGCCAATCTTGGACCATCCACCAGCAAGCGACTCCGACGACGACGGTAACCAGTCCTTCAATAATGAAGATCCAAGCCTACGAGCTGATGTTAGCCCCAAGACCTCATGCATCATTGCTACTGAGCAGAGTCGTCAACACGTACCCAGCCATCCAGGCCCCCGGCTCCGTCCATGAGCGCAATCGCAGCAGCGAGCAACCCGCCGAATGAGCCAGCGAGAGCAGCGGCGGAGAAGAACGTTGCTGCGCGCAGACCGAGCTCCTGACGTTTGTACCAGCAAGAGAGATAGTAGTTGACGCCTGCGTGGACTTAGCAACTCTACTCGATGCAGGACGATTACGGAAAACTCACCGGGGTACAATCCGGCCTCCGTGATGCCCAAGAAGAACCTAGCCGCCAACAGGCCTGCGTAGTTCTCGCAAAAGCCCATGAATGTCATGCACAGACCCCACGCGAGCATGATGGCCGTGAAGAAGTAGCGTGGCGAAAAGCGCTTGAGCAAGACGTTGGTGATGGGCTCGGCAAGAGCGTAAGAGATGAAGAAGATCTGCTGCTGTCAAAACCTGTAGTCTTGCTGATGTCGACGACAAAAGCTTACCGTGAGACTGTTGTTGTAAGCGTGGTTGTATTGGTCCATGCCAAGGTCTTCTTCAAGGCCGACAAGACGCGCATTGCCAATGTTCTGTCAGTGGGTCAGTAGGGGGCTATCTTATCGATAAAAACGAAGACGTACGGTGCGGTCGAGGAACGACAGGAGGTACAGCAGGCACAGCCAGGGAATCAGCCACACGTCAACTTTCCGCATGAGTTTCTTGTCCTGCGTGGCCGTGAGCAAGCACGGTCAAACATGCATTCATCACCTCCGATGCGGGATCTCACCAGCGCCTTTCGCTCCTCGTCTGTGGCCCCAGGATCCGGATCTTCGATCTCAGTGGGCTCCTCATACGGATTCACATCAACGATTTGGGCCTTCGCGCTGCTGCTGTGAGAAGAGGAGCGAGCCTCATCTTGAGCCGCTTTCTCATCCTTGTAGAAGTCCGCCATGGCAGGCCAACAATAACAGCTCGAATGGTTCAAGATGCAAAAGCGAGCGCGCAAGGAGGTGTCACACGAGTGGGAACCGCGCCGTCCTGGGGTATTTAAATACGTGCCAGCTGTGGAGAGGCCGGACAGATGGGAGTGGAATTTCTCAGCGCCAATAAATGGCAGAAAAGTGAGAAGGGGGCGGCTTGGAAGGATTCATTAGGCTCAGGTCATGCACCGACGGCAGAGATAAGCCAGTCCGTGGCACCGTGGCGTCCAAAAACGAACGTGTCGCCGACGGGCATGTCTTGGCCTGGGCGGCCCCTCCACCTCTCAAAGTTGGGGCTCGCGGGGGAAGATTGCGTTTGTGGAGAATCTGGGGCATGGGGTAGCGCCGTTCGGGTGGAATGTGCGGCGGCGGGCGGCCGCTGCGCGTAGCAAAGCCTCCGGGGGGTTGGAGTACACTTCGGCGACGGTGGCTCGTGGGAGCTCCTTTTCGTGGCGGACAATTGCGAGTGTGAGACATTATTGCGTTGTTTTCTCCACGTTCTTTCCAAACTCCCGGGGCTGCACATGGTCGTCCACGTCCCAGGACACGGTGGGCGCAGAGCGCTGATCCGGATGAATACAACTACGTGAAGAGCACGAGGCTCGAGGCCAGGTCTCAGAACGCTTTACCGATTGGCGGCCCAAGGAAGGCCTGCAGTTGCCAAGTCAGCCATTTTGCTTGGAAGCTGAAGTTGATGACGCCTCTCCGAGCGGGGGATCTGTCGTTGGGAACATGTCGCGTTCGTCCGGTGCAGCAGCAAGTGCGTCGTTGATATCGTTCTAGAGCGAAGGACGATGTCGCAAAGGACATGAAGTGAAGATAGAGAACGAACGGGACGAGTCGTGCCTTATGGCAAGCCTCAAAATGCAATCTAGTTTAGCGGCGCACGTGAATTGGCCTCTGGCCTGCGGAAACAGTTGGGGGCACGGACCACAATCTTGCATCTCCACGGACTTGCTTTGCTTCAACTCCCTCTCCGCTCTATAAGTAGACATGTATCGACCATCTTATACACGCCACTGCGCCTTCTGCTTTGAAATTTACCGCTTTGGTGCATGCTGTTACGAGAGAATTACCGCCATAGGGCACCAGTTGCGGACGCAGCCGCGGTTGAATGAGAAGGTGTCGCAACGACAGCAAAAGGATATTACTTGTGACCGGAGGGTGATGAGACGACCATTTCAACAGGACTCGAACGTATCATTGACGCTGTCGGCGGCCTTGAATATGCGATGGCTACGCGACGTTCCACGCCATCACGCGACTCCCAAGATCCAGCAACTGTAGCAGCGTGACTGATCCCGAGCGACCAGAAGAGGGCCCACTCTTGTCGACGAACACGAAGGTAGACAATCGCATAAGCTTTGCCGAAAGCTTTGCACTGACGCGAATCTGTACCACCCGATCAGTGCGACCAAGGCAATGATACTTCGGCCTCAGGGCTACAGAGGCCGTTAAAACACCACTGCAAGGTGGGACGGACTCCATAGAAGCCGGACGTCAATGATCGCAAAGACCAAGAAGGCCGCAAGTCGACTGGGACGATGAGAATGAAGCGCGTGCCCGACAGCCAAAATCGAATGGTCTGAGGGCAAGTTGGTCGTTGACCGCCTGAAGACAAGGGCGTCTTGTGCGTAGGATCAGAAGATATGGAGTAATGAGCACCGAGCATGCTGCTTGGGCGAATCTCGCGACTTGCTCTCTTGCCCTGTCGACGAGTCAGCGTCTTGATTACCAGCAGACAGTGTCGATCGGCAGAACGGTACAGCTTTGCCACTCACAAGTTCAATGCGAGCAGTTCGAAAGACCTCCAAAGGCTCCATGATCGCCACGAGACCACATGATGAGCGGATCCGCACGTGTCCGGGAGCTGGGCAAGCGGGGAGACGTTGTTCTCCACCCAGGCACTATGGCGTGAGCGACCTCTCCCAGCACTCAAGAGTTCTCGTGACATGACCGTCCTCGGGCCGTCGCAGTGAAATGATGGCCAGTGAGCAAGACGACACCTTGTAGGATAGCTTTAAAAGGTCAACGCAAGCAGCAACGAACCCCGTTCGCCCGCTTTCCCCCCGGGAGAACAGGAGCGCAGATCGACCTCCATCTGCAAGGGGACCAACGTGTGAAGGGCATCCTCGCATCTCATCTCGCTCCGGACCTGCGGATGATGCGCGCCCCCCCCCCCCAGGCGACCGCAAACACCTCTCCTGTGCGCCCACGAGGTCGCACGTGCGCCCACGAGGTCGCACACAAGTGATTCCCCTCTTCGTGGGTGTGGTCCTTCGTCTCACCAGCACACGGCGAAGCGAGTTGGCCCAGGAGCCCAGTCCGGCGTATCCTGCACGCCTAGAGCTCTGGCATCCGCTCGAGCGGCGGTCTTGGCCGTTGTCTGGGCAATGCGAGCCAGAGGCGTAGGCGTGCGGCGTGTTTGATCTAGGCGAGGAGAAAGCAGGTAGGCCGGAGGGGAGACTGTGTGTTACACCGGTACTGCCTCCATGTCGCTTCTGGGCTCCCATAGTTCTTGTCATGCTCGGCGGTCCTCGAGCACTTCGAAGCGAGCGGAGCCTGAACATGTTGAGGACAAGTCCAGACAGTGAAAGATGTGACAAATTACCCTCGTACAGGAACTCGACATGGAAAGCAATAGACAAAAAGAAGCATCGTACATAATCCCAGGGTATCATCATCATCATCAGCATTCCAACCGTCACCTCCCCCACCTCACCACCCGCGGTCATAACCCTTAACCTCCCCCGCCCCCACAACCCCCATCTCCTTCCCGACCAACCTCGCCTCATCGTCGGAATCCAACCTCAACCTCCCCTCCTGCCCGGGCCAAACCCTCCCCCCGGGCACCATCTCCTGCACCTGCGGCCTCCCCATCGAGCGCCTGGCCTCCGACCGCCGCAACTCCGACTCCGTCGCCACCCGCTTGAGCGTCACGTCATCCGTGCGCGGCTCGCTGTGGCCCATGACACGCTGGACCCAGACGCGGTTGATCAGCCCGGAAATGGGCGGGATGCAGGTGCAGATGACGCCGACGTGGCACTCGACGCTGGACCAGGTGCCGACGTCGGCGTGGTCCCAGGTCGGGTTGTCGGAGTGGTCGAGCAGGGAGATGTACTGCACGCGGACGACGGAGCAGGCGGTGACGAAGAAGCCCATGAGGAAGGTGACGCAGATGGAGGCTTTGCGGCGGCGGGACATTTTCAGTTTGAGGAGGGGGGGGATGGGCAGGACCATGACGGCGAGGTCGAAGAAGATGTTCAGGACGCCGTCGGCGATGCCTTGGGCGGCGCGGGAGATGCAGTGGCCCGCGTGTTGTTGGTCCCAGCCTAGCCAGGAGAGGTTGACGGGAGTGCATTGGAAGACGATGCTGAGGTCGACGGCGACGGTGCGCACGGCCAGGACGCCGATGAGGACCCAGACGCCCACGCGGAGGTTGCGGGAGATGGTGGCGGGGAAGATGCGGAGGTAGAGGAGGCAGAGGGAGATTTTGACGCCGTTGGTGATGGGGGCATAGATGAGCTGCTCGATCCAGAAGTACTGGGGGGATGCGTTAGCGGATGTCTCACGCTCGACGGGGGAAGAGCACTTGCCAGCATCGACTTGGTGATGTCCGGGAAGGGCACCATCCAGAAGTCCCAGCCCAGCCCGATATACAGCACTGTCGAACACGTCGTTAGTCCGTCGTCCTCGCTCCACGACCGGCCGCGACAACCGACTTACAAATTTCGTTGAGAACATCCATGACCAGCAACAGCCCCACCATCATGAAGATGACCCAATCGTCCCACCAAAACCCGGGACTATGCGCATCCTTCGCAATCATCTTGGACCGCGCACAAATGCGCAACCCGGCAAAGATGACCGCGAGCGTGAACAGCGCCCACGCGATCCGCCGGAACTCATGCGTGCGGTCGCGGACCGGCGCATCGCATTCTATCGCCTGCAGTCGTCGAGCCGCTGGACACGAGGGGGTGTCAGCGAAACGCGTCGTATCGTGGGTGGCAGGTAGGCGATACTCACTCAGAGCCTCGCGGACGGTGCAGTTCGCCGGGATGCACTCGGCGGCGGCCTTTTTGAACCCCTCGCTGGCACAGGTGCAGGCCGTATCGGTGGCGTCGCAGCCGTGGCGGGGTGCGAGGGCGTCGATGCATTCGAGCTAGTGAGATGATGTGTGAGCACATTGAGACACGCACGGGAAGTGCTCGGTCGGCGCCAACTCACGGCGCACGACGGGACCTCGTCCTGCCCGAACTCGAGCAGAGGGGCGTCTTCCGCATTCGGGCTCTGCTCGCGGATAGCCTGGACGGTGGCGACGGTAGCCAGGCACAGGCCGGCAATGGTAGAAAGCCGCATGGTCGGTGATGATGTTGGAAAGCAAAGAACAGACAGCACCGCGAGGTTGGAACCAAACGGTCCGCGAACCTACACGGACCAGTCGACGTTCTTAAAGGCACGAGCGTCTCCAACGCAGCCGGCAAATGTGCACTCGGTCGGAGGCTGCTGGACTGGATCGACACAAAGGAGCAGCATCCTTCGCAATAATCCACACGGCGCTCCACCTCGAAACGCGGGGGCTGAGACGCCACCAACGCGATTGTCCATATAGCACGCCCGGGGCTATAGGAATAGGTGGGCGCTTACAGGGCGTGGGCCTCGCGGGTGTGGTGAAGATGGGCGACGGTGCGCGATGCAGGGAGTGGTGTTAGCGCGATTAGGATGCGTAGGGTCGAGTTACGACGTTGAAATTGGGGGGGGTGGGGGGGGGGGGGGGGGGGG
>SGQK01000137.1:5816-51732 GCA_004216415.1 Aeminium ludgeri
GGGGGGGGGGGCGGGGGGGGAGCGAGACCGAGGGGGGAAGGCGAGGTCGTGCAGACAAGACAGGTCGACGGAGAAAGACGGGCGGTCGCTGGGGACAATGGAAGACTTAAGTAACGGCCGGCCGGGGGCAAGAGCATCGATGGTGCAGCGCAGGTGCGAGTCTTGGCCTGCTGGGGACGAGCCCTTGGCGCCTTCCGCTTGAACAATGGAGGGGCAGGGACGTCACCGACACGCACCTGAGGTTGGCTCAACCCGCACCGCAGCGCCGCCTCAATGGTTGGGTGAGTTGGATAGGTGGGTAGGTACGGTGCTTGCGGTATCTCGTCTTGGTCGACGTGGTGGAAGTGAAGGGACTACCTACTCACCACTAGGCACTCACTTCCAGCACCACCATCTGGCCACCGCGACGGCTGGTCTCTCGCCGGTGTGGCGGACGGTGCGGTATTTGAGGCCTGTGAGGGTGCCGGGGGGGTTGGTGGTGGTGGCGAGGGGGGTGAGGCGGGAGGGACGGAAGGAGTGGGTGCGTGCTGAGGTGTGGCAAATGGGGGGTGAGGGGGAGCGGGAGCGGGGTGTGCTGTGTGCTACCGGTGAGGGGCTGTTTATTGAGGCGAGGGCTAAGATTTGATGGATGCGGTGTTGGGGAGGGGGGGGTGAGAGCTTGCATATTCGCTGGTGCAATGGCAGGCCGTTGAGGCATGGGCTAGGACTTGGGCTTGCGCGGATGGCCCGGATCGTCCTGTCGGCTGGACGAGCTTTGACTGTGCAATCATCTGCTTCAAGTCGTTGCGAGGAAGCCGTGGATCTCGGACGCCGACTTTGTCGGATATGCGCAACGGGCCCTCAAGCGGTTGAGCGTCGCGCTGAGGTCCCTGGTCTGAGCGGCCTTGTTCGTCGTGGAGCTGACGCCTGCTCGAGGCGGTAGACATTTGCCAAAGGCGTACGGCGACCTCATGGCGGCCATGCCATCTGCGCTTGGCTCGATTTCGGTCTCAAGCGATGAAGCAGCAGTAGCACTAGATGTGCATCCGAGAAACCACGAACAACAACAGCCTGGCCGGTTGCGCTTCCTTGCCTCGCTTGCTGAGACCGGCTCTATAATGATCTTGGCGACGTCATGAGCGGAAGTCTCCTTGCGCGCAAGGGAAGGCACGAAAATGCTCGTTGCTGGCATCCTGAGGCTGTCGTGAGCTTCAGTCACGACGTCGAGTCCGGGCGTTGGCCGACATCGGGGCTCAAGACTGCGAATCACGCCATAGAATCATACAAGATGCAATCAAATGAGAGTCAGCCCTCTTTAAACCGTCCCACTCTGGCTCTCAAGATTATTAATGCGGACGACCTTTTGTTTTTTTTTTCTCTTTACTGCTCATGTAGAATCGCGTCATCGACGACACCTCAAGCTTTGCGTGATCGGCAGGGACTTTCGCAATGCACCGAACGTGCCTTTGTGGGCAGGTGGGGCAATTTGTCCGCCGCAGTCGGATTGCATGTGACTCGACCTGAGGTAGAATGCTCCGGGAAATTTCTCTATAACGACTATTCATCGCATTCCCTCGTCCTCTCTTTCTTTTTTGATCATCCACTCCGACCATGCCTACTGCCGCCCAAGATATCCCTGCGCGCAACGGCGCCGACAGCCTCGCTCGCGCCGTCTCCAACTCCCTCGACCTCGCCGCCAGCCCCTCCGCTTCCTTCCACAGCCCTCCTTCCAGCTATGGCGGCCATCAGAAACCTTCGACCAAACAGCTGAAGCCCTTCCAAACGACAGACATCAAAGTGCTACTCCTTGAGAACGTCAACAAGACCGGGCAAGACATCTTGAGAACACAAGGATACCAAGTCGAAGCGCTGAAGTCGTCGCTGTCAGAGGATCAGCTCATCGAGAAAATCCAGGATGTGCATGTCATTGGCGTGCGGTCCAAGACGCAGCTCACAGCAAACGTGCTGAAGCACGCGAAGAACCTCATCGTCATCGGATGCTTCTGTATCGGCACCAACCAGGTCGACCTCAAATACGCCGCCGAGAATGGCATCTGTGTCTTCAACTCGCCCTTCAGCAACTCTCGCTCCGTCGCCGAGCTCATGATTGGAGAGATCATATGTCTTGCGCGCCAGCTCGGCGACCGCAGCAACGAGTTGCATAATGGCGTCTGGAACAAGGTCTCCAACGGCTGCTGGGAGGTGCGCGGCAAGACCCTGGGCATCGTCGGCTACGGCCACGTGGGTGCTCAGCTCTCTGTCCTCGCGGAATCCATGGGCATGAACGTGATTTACTACGATGTGATCAACCAGCTCGGCCTGGGTACCGCCCGCCAGGTGTCCTCTCTGGACGATCTCCTGCGCGGCGCCGACTTCGTCACGCTCCACGTCCCCGAACTCGAGGACACCAAGAACATGATTTCCACGCCTCAATTTGAGCAGATGCGCAACGGCGCCTACCTTCTCAACGCCTCCCGCGGCAGTGTTGTCGACATCCCCGCCCTCATCACCGCCATGCAGAGCGGCAAGCTCGCCGGCGCAGCCGTCGACGTGTACCCCAACGAGCCGGCCAGCAACGGCGAGCACTTCAATGCGCAGCTCAACGACTGGGCAGTCGAACTCCGCAAGCTGAAGAACATCCTCCTCACGCCGCACATCGGCGGCTCGACGGAGGAAGCGCAATCAGCGATCGGCGTCGAAGTAGCCGAAGCGCTGGTCAACTACGTCAACTTCGGCACCACAACGCAAGCCGTCAACATGCCCGAGGTGACGCTGCGCTCGCTCACGCTCGACGAGCCCAACCACGTGCGCGTCGTCTACATCCACAAGAACGTGCCGGGGGTGCTGCGCCGCGTGAACGAAATCCTCGGCGACCACAACGTCGACAAGCAGATGACCGACTCGCGCGGGGATGTCGCTTACCTGATGGCCGATATTTCCAACGTCAACGTGAGCGAGATCAAGGCCCTGTATCAGAGCTTGGAGGATCTGGGGTCGCGTGTGAGGACGCGCGTGCTGTATTAGGAGTGGAGAGATGGTCGTTGAGGTTTGCGTGTTGTTTGAGTGGGCAGGGCGCTGTTGGATGGAAAGGGGAAAGATCAAAAACGGTTCAACGGATTGGCGCATGCGGGGTTTGATGCGTCAGAGCATTCAACATGGTGTTACTATGCTTGTAGAAGGCAGCGAAAGGCCTACGATCAATTTCCAATTCGGTATCCTTCACCCAGTATGGTGTGGCAGCGCCACGTGAGATCACAAGCTCGACTCGAGCTGCTTACTCGCGAATGAAAGGCATTGAGAAGGATTCTTCCCTGTTGCCAAACCACGTACCCAGACTGAAACCAGAGAGTTCGTGCAAGGGAGCAGTCGAAGGGATACAGTACCTTAACGATACAACCCCCATCCCGACACAATCCTCGCTCCAACCAGAACCAACCTCTCATGCAATAGACCCTCCTAGCACGCCGTCCGACATCATCTCCTCCTCGCACGCAACGTCTCCGCAAACACTCCGCACCGCTAAATCCTACGTGTCGGAGAGAGGCACACTCGATTTTACCATTCTCCAAACAAGGCATCAACACTTCCTAATCAGCCCGATGCCGCTTGCACGTCACCGACTCACATTTTTCCCAAATCAGCAGCCGCTAACTATAGATGTGTGTAATGCCACGCCTTAATAGGAGAGGGGCTGATCCGTTCCCGTTCTAGCGCGCTGCCCAGCATCAACGCTCATCCCCTCTTCCCTACTCCCGTTGCGATTGCTTCATATTTCCAACATCGCATCCTCGAGAGAACGCGGTAAGCGACCGCGAGCTGTGCGGTTGTGGGTTTGAAAGCGACGACGCTGACACAATGTAGCACTTTGTGCAAGAGCATCGCCTTGCTTAACATCTTGTCGTGCCCATATTAGGACCTAACGAATTGACTATTTGTGCAAGTGCCGCGGCGCGTTCAAGAGAGCGTCGTCGATTAGCGACTACGCCAATAAGCTGTGCAAAAACGGCAGAGGTAGTTAAAGTGTTAAGGCGGATTGGGACGTATTGATAGCTAACGGGCCGCTGTGCATCGGTCGTTTCGCTGGACTGTTAAAGAGGTTCTAGTTGCTGTTGGTAACGCCTTTTGCACGCGGACCTATGTGGGCGGTGGAGGATTCGATAGATGGGTGATGAATGATGCGATAGATGGGGTTCTCTTATTTGCAACAAACATAGTCGATTTCGAAACTAGGATGTGTCTTCAGTGCAGACTTGTATAAGCAATAGAGTTTCGATAGATATGTTCGTTTTGTGTACAGCATGGTTGATTTCCAGATTTTAAGGTCGAGATCATAGATGAATTGAACTTGTCGCTCTCGTCTTTCGTCGTGAAGTCTCTCGAGATGAGTTAGGTGCACGCGATAGTTGTAAATTTATGAGTATTTGGCCCTAATCGTCTTGGTCGATCTCCGAACGCCTCGCTTTCTAGTGCTTATGAATGATTGAGCTTGAGGCCATATAGACTCACATGTATCGGGAAAGCGGCATATTCGATCTGCCATTCTCCGCAAACCACTCTTCTTATCAGCCACATCCTATTTTTTTCGGGATCGCTTTTAATAACCGATGGGTCACCAGGATCGATTTGTCATTCTCCAAAAATTACTCTCCTCATCAGCCCCATCCCGCTCTGCCCGGGTTCCTTTCTCTTGTAATGACCCGATACCGTGCTAGTAGGATCGTCACATTTCGAAAAGGATTACTGCTAGTCCTTACGCTTGCGTTTGATGCCGCGAAGCTTCTCGGCAATCATCGACAAGAAGGACGTCGCACGGTTTCTACGGTTGTTGTTGTGGGCGGACGAGGTCTCGATGTTTTCGGGGGCAGGAACGTAGCTGTCGTTGGACGCGGTGTCGTCGGAGGCCGCGGTGCCGGTGTTGTTGTCGCCGCCGGGCGTGGTATCGTTTGGGATGGTTCGGCCCTGACGGGATGTGTTCGGCTTTTCTCCCCATCGCGGCTAGTGATTTCGCTGCTGTGAATTGTGTGGATGCTCTTTTCCGTTCTGGCCTGTTCGGGAAGAGTTGGTCCGTTATCTCAAGCGCCTGTCAACTCCGGAAGTGTCGGTAGTGTTGAGGCTGCCGTGAAGGCGTTCGAGCGCTTCTTGCGGCAATGGCCTGCTCGAGAGGAAGCAGTCCGTAAGAGTAGGTGTGGATGCGGTAGGAAACGAAACGGAAGGAGGTTCAAGGAGTGTGTTTGCTTGGTTGATGGCGGGATCTTGAAGTAGTAAAGCTACGAGACCGAGTAGTTTGGCGTCGGAGTGTAGAGTGTCGGTACGTGGGTGATCTCGGGTGAGCACAACGGGCCTCTGTGCGTGGCGGTGTATTATCAGGAGTTTGAGAGAAGGTCTGATGCTGCGACGAAGCTTTACTTCTTCCCAGATCCGGCAGAAGAGATGGCGCTACTGCGCGGTCTTCAAAAACCTCACCGTGATGGAGGTTTCGCTCGAGCGGGCATCATGCCGCCCGTAAGCTTCAATCGCATCTTCTCTCATTCTTGATGGCGGGAGGAAGAGGGCAGAGGTGGAAGGATGGATGTGGAGAGGCGATGTCCACGACGGCGCGGGGCGGTGCAGCTTGGCGACAAGGGTTCCGTTTGGGAGACGGCGGGGTGTCAACATCTGCCAGACGATTCACATGGCCGCTTCTCTAGACGATCAGGTTCGCTCGTCGATACACCGGCGAGCAGACCAGCTTATGCGCGTTATTGTGCACGACAGCGCACCTAGTTCGAACGGCGAACATTTCTCCACCACGGCAAGCGTAAGCCAAGCTCGAAGGCTGTCATGTCTCTGCTTCGCCGCAGCATCGTGACGGACGAGCGGGGGAAGTTGGCGAAAAAAACATCCGGGTGGTCCACATGTCCAGCTTCCCTCTAGGCGTGATCCCGCGGCGGTCAAAGGCGATGCTGGAGCGGGGTTTGCAAGGGCGCATTCACACGGTTCCGTCGTGGTCGCTGCCGATCGCTCCAGCTGGATCCCCCAGTATTATTATACCAACCCGGCTCACAGGATTCCACCGTCGTTTGCGCGGCTCTTTTGGATCGTACAGTAGCATGTCTCGCATGCGTGCGACGTGCCTGACGATCTCACGGACACAGGATGAAGAAGAGTTCGTGAAGTGGTTGCCTTCTCGCCGGCCTCTCCACTTTCCACGTTGCGGAGAAAAGTCTGGGGAAGAAGAGGCCGGCGGCTCGGCAGATGTCCCACTTTCTCCGGCGCCTTCACCTCATCCGACATATCAAGCGAACAGAGCCTCCAGAGCTCGGGGGGAGATACACCGGGGAGCTCCTTGGTGTTTGCTTGGCCAATGCGATATATACCATGATTGTTGAACTTTTTGCTCGGGGGAATTGTAGCTCTCGCTCAGTTCTCCCAAACCTCAACTCCCAACTCGACGATCAACCATGCTCGGAACTGCTTCTGGAGCGCTCGCAGCGCTGTCTTTTGCCAACTATGCCACCGCGGGCTGGATCGTGCCTGGGGCGAGATGGCGCGACACGGACGGCGACCTGGTAAACGCCCACGCCGGCGGAGTGACCCAACACCCCGAGACCGGGAAGTACTACTGGTTCGGCGAGTACAAGACCGAGGAGCAAGAGGAGGGAGGCGGTGTGTCTGTGTACAGCTCCGACGATCTGGCGACCTGGACGAGCGAAGGCCTGGCATTAGGTTGGTTGTGTCGAAGAATCGTTGAAGCCGGACCAGAGGTTGACCAGTATCGCCAGAACCCATTCCGGGCCACCCTTACATCGACCCGGAAGAGCACATTATACAACGTCCCAAGGTGGCCTATTCGGAACCTTTGGATCAATATCATGTGAGTCGAAGAACTTGTCACATCCTTGTGGTGGTGCTCGGTGCTGATTAGCGCTTCCCAGATGTGGTGGCACGCCGACAACGAAACCTACGGTTGGCTCCTTCAAGGTCTGGCTGTCGCCGACGACATCGCCGGTCCCTATGAGTTCATCAATGCGACTGCACCGCTTGGGAACTGGTCGCAAGACTTTGGCATGTTCCAGGACTACAAAGACGAACGCTATTACGCCCTGTACAGCAACGGCGACACTGTCGAAGGCCGCGATGTCTACCTGACCAGTTTCAATGAAGAGGTCACCGAGCTCGACGAGGTCGTCCACCGCTTCCCCAAGTACGACCTGGAGGCGCCCACTATAATCCAGACGAACGAGAGCTACTTTGCACTCATGAGCCACAAGACCGGCTACAGGCCCAACAGTGAGTGTCTCGAGCTTAACATGACGTACACAACTGACGCATTGCAGATGTGGTCGCGTTTCGCGCAGACTCATTGGAGGGACCGTGGTCGCAGCCGTTCATGGTGGCTCCCCCCTACACCAGGACCTACAACTCCCAGTCCGGCTTTTCCATGCGCATCGAAGGCACGGAGACAACGACCTATCTTTACATGGGTGACCAATGGGACCTGTAGGCAGCCCCGCCCACGCTGTTCTGTTCTCTTGGGGAAAAGGGCTGACGTTGAAAAATTAGTAACTCCATCTGGGAGGCTCGGTACATCTGGCTCCCCATGCACATCGACGATGAAGCCAAGACGCTGGAGCTTGTGTGGCACGACATTTACGATCTCAACATCGAGACGGGGGTCGTCACTCCCATCGAGGGCTTGACTTACTACGCCTACGACGCCGAGCTAGCCAACGACGCGTATCTGCAGGAGGCGAACTTCGGAAGCGGCAACGTGATCGCGACCGACATCCACGGTAACGACAGCACCATCACTTTCTCTGGCATCCAGGGTAACGGCACCGAGCAATGGGTCTCGTTCTACTACCAGAGTACGTCCGCTCAACTTCCCTGTCCAACGATGACTCCGCTGACACCTTCGCAGACACCGACGACATGGGCTTTGGCGACCAGCCCCAGGGCATGCCCGACCGCATCGGGGGCGACTGGCAGCTGCGCCGCATCAGCAGCGTTGTGGTCAACGGCAACGAGGACGACGTGCACACGCTCTATGCCCGCGACACGCACAAGGGAATCATCCTCTCGACGCCGCTTGCGCTGCCGCTGAAGGAGGGTTCAAACAACACAATCACCATTGGAGGCATCGACAATGGCTTCAACAACACGCACAGTGCGGACATTGACCGCATTGTCGTGTACCCTCCGGAGCCTAAGGCTTAAGGGAAGGGGAGAGGAGGCATCGCTTGGTCGATCATGGTCAACCAGCGAAAAGTAGTGTAGATAGCTGTGAGACACGAATTATGAACAATCGAAACAACAACTTGCTTTACCGTCGTTGAAGCAAAGGCTCGTTGTATAGTGCAGTACTAGTTGAAAGCATAATAGAAACGAATAGAGCCCCGAAGAAGCTCGGCCCGCCCAGCCGAAGATTCACCTCCAGCGAGCGGCGCGGGCTGCAGCGGCGGGTGGGAAAAAGAAGCGACGTAATTCCAATCTCTCGCCCACCACCTCGCCCTCGTCTTCTTCTCCCTCACTTCCACCCCTCTCATCGTCGCGAGACACACCGGAACCCCTTCAAAACACCATCCCTCCACCGCCCATCATGAATCCGCAAATGTGAGTCTCGTGCCCTTGCAATCCCCCTGTCCCGCCAGGCCGATAGCTAATTCTTCGCAAACAGCACCAACCTGGTCATCATCCTCGTGATGATGCAGGCGGCCAAGCGCGTGCCGTTCGAGGACCCCAACGTGCTCAACGGCGTGCGCGCGCTCTACGTCCTCAGCAATGTCATCATCCTGGGCATCTATCTCTACGTGAACATGCAGATCGACAAGAAGAAAGGTGAGGACGGACGAACACCCGCGACCCGCAGCGGCCAGTAGACAACGCGCACACGGCATTCGCAGGCTCTTTTCTCAAGCTCTCACGCTGACCATCCGCGCCCGAACAGACCGCACCAACCTCAAATACGTCGAGCCAGCGCCCATGGGCAGCACGGAAGAGCCCAAGGCGGTCACAACCACAATCCAGGCGTACGACAAGCAGCAGCTGCGCGGGCTGTTCAAGTCGCAGCTGATGGGCGTGGGCATGATGGGCGTGATGCACCTGTACTTCCAGTACACGAACCCGCTGCTGATCCAGTCCATCATCCCGCTCAAAGGCGCGCTCGAGGGCAACCTGGTTAAAGTGCACCTGTTCGGCACGCCGGCGACGGGCGATCTGAAGAGGCCGTGGAAGGCGGGCGGTGGGCTCGGGGGTATGATGCAGGGCGGTGGGGGGGAGCTGAAGACGGATAAGAAGAGCTTTGAGGCGGCGGAGAAGGCAGGGAGGGGTGGTGCTAAGGAGGAGTAAGGAGGCGACGTTGGCGAGTGACAGTGCCGAGGGCATCGTGAGTTTGAAAAGAGATGAAAAGCGAGCGTGAGGTCAGACGACTTGGGCGCGGAGCCGGGCTGATATACGTGTTCATGTGTGTAGTCGCAGCGAGAGGCGTATCGACCTCCCTCACTTCCCATTGACGTATTATGCCTCCGCTCACAGATGGAGTCCGCTTAGTATCCACTTCATTCGGGAAAGGTGGGTAGAGGCAAGGTCAAAAGACGGAAGAGCAGCAGCAGGTTAGGATCTGGGACGACATGTACCCAGCAATCAGACTTGAGAGGTAAGACGACTCGTGCAACGGTACCATCTTGGAGCAGGCATCAGCACGCCACTCTGGTGCAGCTTCACTCAATAGTAAGGTATGTATGGTTGTCCTTGGCTTGGCGTGCCGCTCGCTCGACATGTTGGCTTGAGGTTGGTTGAGAGGTCGACAGGCTTGGCTGCGGTTCCAACAGCTTTCGAACCAGCAGTCTCCATTTTAAACTTTTGAAACAGCAACAAGTTGCATTGGCCTCAGTGCGGTCCTGCCTGATGACCCAAGTCGTCATTCTTGTTGGCCTTGTAGGGTATCTCGGCTCGTTCGAGTGCTTGAACAGTCGAGTGCCGCTGGGAGATTTCGTCGAGATGTTAGGGACCCGTTGTTCACTTCTGGGGCAATTGATCAACCAAACTACAACTGGCGACGCCCGGGGCGTCCATTCTCACCCGCTCGACTCTTGCCATGAAGCCATGGCGGTTGTTCGTTGTATCGCCGGGGTAGACGACCCCGTCTCCCCGTGGTGACTGGGCGTGGTGGACTCCATATTTAGCAAAGGGAGTACAGTAGGTGATTGAAGGTTAAAAGGAGCCTCCAGGTCCGCTCTTGGACCATTCATCTGTGAACCTATCAAGCCAATTCAACCATCCCCGACACATTACCATCCAAATAACCTTTCGCTACCTTCCAGCAATTATGAAGTGCTCTTCCACCATGGCGACCGGGAAGCCCTTCCCGCCTGTCACCGCCACCCGGGAGCACTGCTGACGTTTCTTTCCCGCATCAGCTCTCGTGGCGTTTCTACCGTACGCTTTCGCCGTCCCGACTCCCTCCGAGGACGACTCTGCTTCCACTACGACCTCTGGCTTGCCGGTCGCCACCTCCGCCACCTTCGGCATCAACAACGACCCAATGAAATGCCCCTTCGTTGACTCCATCGACGACACTTGCGCCTGGGGCAAGATCTTGGACGCAGACGGCCTCGCTTTGAACTCAACAGCCATCGGCGACGGGGGCGACGGCGTCGAGACCATCGAGCGCGACAGCTGGCGGGCCACTTGCGAGTACAGCTCGGGCTTGCAAAGTTTGCCCGAGGGTGTCACCGGGAAGGCCATTCGAGTGCTCACCAACGACGAGCCCTGCAAGGTGCACATCAAATGCGACGACGGGTCGTTCGAGGTGGTCGACGACGTGAGGGAGAACTATTACATGATGTGGGAATCTGAGGAGATGTGTGTGGGCGACAAAGGCGGTATTGTGAAGTTACTGGCCATCTGCGAGTGCTAAATGGAGCGTTCTTTTGGCGCCTGTGGGTTGCAGGGCTGTTTGAGCGAGAGGAGCCGTTTGCTTAAAGAGAAGCTATTCACTTGTTGTAATGGCTCCGGCGTTGCCAAATGCAGGGTATTCAGAGTCCGATTGCTTGCTGCGACATTGCACCTTTCATTTGTGAACATCTTGCGGTAAGGCATTCTCGGTCTTCAAGTTTGGAAGACACGTTAAGCTTCCGTCCACTCGCTGCGCGGAGTTGCCGCAGGAGAAAGTAGTGCAGAGGGACCGTCAGCCCATTCGATGGCGTGGCGTTGATGCTCTATTCCCCACCGAGCTTGAAAGAACTCGAGGCGATGATTCCGGGGGACCCAGTCATGGCAAGCTACCGTGGAAGAGTGACTGTCAGCGAAACCAGTAGGGCATTTGCGATCCAGAGGATGCGCTTCATTTTCTTCGTACTAAAAGTTGTGGACACAAGCTGTGGAAGCAAACAGCGTCATTGATGAGATCCCCGATGCCGCACCTTTCCCCTTTCAACGACCGATGGATCCGCAGCAGGTGCAACAGTACGAATTCTGTAACACTGTCGTTAGTCGACTGTGTCAAAAGCAATCAGGGGAAGCCTTACACAAGCAGTTCAAACTGTTTCCATCGACCGAGCTCTTTTTCGCTCCACCTATAAGCCCGCAAAAGTTTTTCGGGCGGATGCTGTAGATATCTCTTCAGCACTAGCGCCTTCATCTTTTGGGCTGTCGCGGGTGAAGGATCGAATACAAGTAGGTTCCTCGATTCATCCTTCCTGCGTTCCAGTCCGACAATTGTCATGCTGTGACCAAACCGCTGGAAGTACATTGGCGCCAAGGACGTCGCGTGCGACGTACCACGCGTCTTCGCCGTCTTCAAACCCCCATGGAAGTAAGCTTCGACGTAGTCGAGCATCGCACACAGTGCTGCTCGCCCGCCATCGGGCTTATCTCTGAAAGTCAAAACGTCCGCCGGGAGGCCCAGTTGAGTGCAACAGGCCAGCGCTTCATGAGTCCCGATCCACTTCCTCGTCCCCTCAATGCCGCCAGTCTCCACTCGCCCATAGCTGCATACACCGGCATCCCAACCATCTTCTATTAACTTCTGAATCTCCAAGACGTTGGGTACTGGCGCGGTCCTGAGGCCAGTGAGAAGCATCTGTATGTTCCAATATCCGCAGAAGTTGCCACCGCAGCGAAGTTTGTTGATGTGTCGGACATCCGGTGTGCACAGATATGCGCACTTCGTACGAGCGTCCAGAGAGCACAGTTTGGCCATTACTGGGATAAGCCGGGCGGTTTCGTTCCTAATAACAAGTTTCTCCTCAAGCCTGCCAGTTGCCGAGATGGTTTGCATAAGGCGAGGCGCAGCGTCTTTCTCGAGAGCGAGCCGCACTTCGGGGGGCATCTCCGCTTCAAATGCGTAAGGGCCTAGGTCGCGCTTTCCAAGTCTTCCGCGGCGCGAGGGCTGCTTCACGCTCTGCTGATGCCCAGGGATTCCACGTGTGTTGCTGTCGTTGGAAGGTTCGAGTTTGGCGGTCTCGGTGCCGTTGCTGGTACGTGAGGCTTGCGAATTTCTCTTTGGATCACCTTCCGAGTTGCTCGTCGAGCTGCTCTTCGAGTTGTGCTTCGGGTTGTGCTTCGGGCTGTGCTTCGAGCTGCACGTCGACGTCGGGGTTTTCCGGTGGTGAGAGCTGGCAGAAGAGGCATCATGGATTTCCAAGCGATCCATTGCAGGCATAGAGGCGTGTTTGCGGTGATCTTTTCGTGTGCATTTTGAGGAGACGTTACTTGACACTCGTTCGCCATCTTTATAGCTCTCGCTGCTGGCCACCGTGAATAGCGAGTTCTCTGTGTGCTCTTCTTCGATGTGGAGTTTGATCTCATATTCGCCATCGCTTCGGAAGCCGCAGAACGGGCATGTCACAGCCATCAAACAGACTGTGTTCCCTGAGCTCAGCGGTAGTGATGCTGGTCGCACAACAGGAAGCAGTAACGCGGCATCGTAGAAGTGAGACTGAAATGGCGGATCAGAAGGTATGAGAGTAAGAGCGGATTGTCCCCCGGTGATTTTTCGTCGTGAACAGGTGGAAATGGTTCTTGCACCTCTGGTCCGAAGACAACATTCGGTGTGCTTCAAAGGGAGAATTGAAGAATATGGGCGGCAGAGGAGATGGCATAATGGATTGAAGAGAGTCAGAGCTCGAGAGGCGGGAGCGACCCATCAATATTTTATTGTGTTTTGATGAAGTGGCATCGCGTCAGCACTCTACGCCAAACGCGTCCGGACGCGTCTTCAGCTCCTAGCTTCTGCCTCCCCGCCATCCTCCTCGCCTCTCGAACATCCGCCGACGACCATCCCAACCCGCTCGTTTCATCCAAATTATGTCCGACTCCGACTCTGATGTCCCCATGCACGACGCTGCCGCTGCGCCCATCGAGTTCTCCTCGAACAACAACTCGTCGAAGGGCAAGCGAAGCGCTGCCAACCTGCCAGTCGAAGCCGAAGACAACCTCCCTTGGGTGGAAAAATACCGTCCAGCTTCTCTTTCGGACGTCAATGGCCACCACGACATCCTCGCTACCATTGACAAATTCGTGTCCGCAAACCGGCTCCCTCACCTGCTGCTGTACGGCCCTCCTGGGACGGGCAAAACGAGCACAGTCCTCGCACTCGCGCGACGGATCTATGGAGGAGCGAACATGCGGCAGATGGTGCTGGAGCTCAACGCGAGTGACGACCGCGGCATCGACGTCGTGCGCGAGCAGATCAAGACTTTCAGCTCGACCAAGCAAATCTTCGCCGGCAGCTTTGACAAGAGCAAGAAAGACGAGAACAGCATCGCCAATTTCAAGCTCATCATCTTGGACGAGGCAGATTCGATGACGAGCACAGCACAAATGGCACTGCGGCGCATCATGGAAAAATATACGGCCAACACGAGGTTCTGCATTATCGCAAACTACACCCACAAACTCTCGCCCGCGCTGCTGTCGAGATGCACGCGATTCCGATTCTCACCACTCAAGGCCGCGGACATCAAGCAGCTCGTGGACAAAGTCGTGGACGAGGAGCAGGTCAACATCGCCCCCGATGCTGTCGAAAGCCTGGTCAACCTGTCCAAGGGCGACATGCGGCGCGCACTCAACGTGCTGCAGGCCTGCCATGCCTCGTCGACGCCTTTACAAATCCCGGGCGAGGCGGCACCCACCACGACCGAGCGCGATCTTATCACACAGGAGACCATCTACACCTGCATCGCCGCGCCGCACCCTGGGGACATTGGCCTCATTACGCAAACTTTGCTCACCACCTCGTCCGTGAACTCGTGCTTGGCTACCATCAACACGCTGAAGAAGACCAAAGGGCTGGCTTTGGCAGACATCATTACTGCGCTGGGCGACCAGCTGGCAGAGGTGGATGTGCCCGCGCAGACTCGCGTCGCCTGGCTCGAAGGGCTCGCAGAAATCGAGTACAGGCTGAGTGGCGGCGGCGGCGAGAAGGTTCAAACGGGGGCGCTGGTGGGTGTTGTCAGACGTGGTGTAGGCATGGGCGAGGGAAAAGCGTAGCCACTGACGGATGCTCCGAACGCGAGTGGTGAAGGAATCAATGTTTCAGCGCGGCGTTGGGGTTTTTCCACAAGTTGGAGCAGATGCGAGAGTAGCGACATCCCGTATCTGCGAAGGCGACCATGCAAACAGTTTACATCCATACATATCCGCGGTGAATGGTCAAAATTGCATCAAGCCTCGTCTTGGGGCTGATTTCATGAAGTATCCGTGCTGTGGTCTAAAAGAAGTCTATCGGAGAAGTCATACACTGTGAAGTGTTCATGGCATCCCGGCCTCGAAGCTACCGCACAATCATGCTTTCCCTGCCCGGCCCAGTACCGATGTACTTGATTCTCACGTCCACAAATCTTTCGATGAACTCAACGTACTTCCTGGCATTCTCCGGCAAGTCCTCCCACTTTTTCGCCCCGACCGTGTTCGATTTCCATCCCGGCAGAGTCTCATACTCAATCTCGACATTCTCAAGCACGTCGAGATCCGCGGGGAAGGAGGCCAGCTTTTCGCCCTTGTGCTTGTATGCCACAGCAACCTTGATCTGGTCGAAGTCGTCCAGGATGTCAAGCTTGGTGAGGTTGATGGCGTCATACCAATTGATCGTTTGCGAGAACTTGATGAGCACGAGGTCAAGCCATCCGCAGCGACGCTTGCGACCTGTCGTGACACCGAATTCACGACCAATGGATTGCAACTTCTCGCCAGCCTCGTTGAGCTGCTCCGTAGGGAAGGGGCCGGAGCCGACACGGGTGGTGTAGGCCTTCACAACTCCAATGGTCTCTTGGATGGACTTGGGGCTCAGGTGCAGACCCGTGAAGATACCCCCGAGCCCAGTGTTGGAGGAGGTCACATAAGGGTAGGTGCCGTTGTCGATGTCCAGCATGAGCGCGTTTGCACCTTCGACCAGCATGCGCACTTTGCCCTTGACGGCCGACTCGATCAGAGGCACCTGATCGACAACGAATGGCTTGAGAGTCTCGCGGTAGGTGTCGAAGCGGGCGATCTCCTCCTCGGGGTCGTAGCTCAGGAGGTCGCCATAGCGCTTCTTGTAACCCTGGGCCATTTGGCGAAGCTTTGTGTCGAAGCGAGGCTTGTCGAAGATTTCCGAAATGCGCATACCAGAGCGGCTGGCCTTGGTCGCGTAGGTTGGTCCGATGCCCTTCCCGGTGGTTCCTATCTGGCTGTTCCCAAGCTCGACCTCTTCCAGACCGTCGACTTTGGTGTGGAGATCCAAGTCAACATGGCAGCGGTCACTGAGGAGCACACGGTCCTTCAGATCCATGCCATTCTTCTGCACAGTCTCAATCTCTTTGAAGAATCCGGGGACGTAGACCACGCAGCCGGTGCCAATGAGGTTGACACATCCTTCGGTAAGGACGCCGGAAGCTGTGTGCAGTCGAGGTCAGCCATTCATTGCCCTTGAGCATACAATACGCAAGCCATTCACTTACGCAAAATGTGCACGTCGAATGTCGTCCCGTTCTTGACAATGGTGTGCCCGGCGTTGTGTCCGCCTTGGGCCCTGCAGCAAAGTTGGATGCCGTCGCTCAGAACATCGACGATCTTTCCCTTGCCCTCGTCACCCCATTGGGCGCCTAAAACGACCGTCGCCATCGTGGTCGCGGAGGATATGATTTGTTTTGTATGCGCGTAGCTGCGTATGCGATTTGCGGGCCGCCATTTTGATTGAGAAGAAGAGGGAGGGGGCTCCGCGAAGAAAAGCGCGCCGGGAGCGCCGAGTGCGGAGGGGCCCCCACCATTCGTCATGTGGGGCGCCACGATCTGTTGGCCTGAGATGGTGTTGTGGCCTGAGGATCCAACATTCAATGAAATATTGATGGCAATTTGATGAACACCTCCACCACCCCAACCTCACCCATCCCGCAGCTCAAGGCACCCGCATCTCTCTTCCTCTCCACTTCTTGTTGCTGAACCTCCAACGGCACCATTAGAGCAACTGACAATCCTCAGAAAATACAGGCACCATGCCCGCCTACCACTCCGTAAGTCAGTTCGACACCGACACTACGGAAACCGCTAATCACTGTCAGGTCTTCCTGGACGAGCCCAACCAACACCTCATTGGCAACTTCGCGCTCCTCCCCCTCCGCACTCGCACCCGCGGACCCGCTCCACAGCTCCCTCCTCTCCCTGCCGGCACTTCTGAGCTCGACCTCGACCCTAGCCACGAATCCTACGACCCCCTCGACGAGATTCTTTCCCTCTTCCGCGCCAACACCTTCTTCCGCAACTTTGAGGTCAAGGGCCCCGCCGACCGCGTGCTCATTTACGGCATCCTGTTTGTGTCGGAGATCCTCTCCAAGATCAAGCCCAATGCGGGGAGGAGAGATGCCGAGAAGGGTGTCATGAACGTGGCACTGGACACGAACTTTGCGATTCCGGGGGATGCGGGCTTCCCCTTGAACCAGGCATTCGAGGCACCGCGGGATAGGAACCAGGCGGAGACTTTGAGGCAATACATTGTGCAAATGAGACAAGAGCTTGCGGGGCGATTATTGAGTAGAGTGTACCCCGACGGAAGCGAGACGCCGAGCAAGGTAGGTCACGAAGCTAGCATAACAAGCGAGACAGCGCTGAGGCGTTCCATCTCTAATCGGCGAGATGCTGACATTCCTGTAGTGGTGGCTCAGTTTCTCGAAGAGAAAGTTCATGGGCAAGCAGCTATAACGAGGTCACGCAGGGCTGTCAACAAAGCCCCTAGGTCACAGTCTCGACATGCTGCTCGATTGGCAACGCTGGTGGAAGGGAAAGCGACCCGTATACCAGAGGACCCCGGCCTCGGGCTCACGTCTTCTACCTTCACTGGCAATAGGTGCCTCCGGGGCATGATGCATCTCAGCGATTCAGCACTCTTGAGCGTGTAAGAGGGCAGCAGTGATTCGATAGCAAAGAATTGATGATTTGAATGAGACATTCCAATTATGGGTGATCTAGAAATACTAGTCTTGAAAAATCTGCCGCAGCTATCCAGCCAATTGGTAGAGCATCAAGAAGATCAAGGCGCCCAGCAAGCCGGCTGGTTCGCTTGTCGCCCGACGTAAGTTCCCAAGATGTTTGCGTATCTCCTCTGGTGCCACATGCCATGACATACCCACTGCTTGCTAGACGCTCCTGCGGATATTCTTCTGTCCGAGATGCTGTGGAAGGGTGATCGATTCCGTGTTTATCCGTTACTTCATCTCGGATTCCAACACGGAGACGTTCCTCGGACCCTATTCGTCTTAGTCGGCGCCGCACCGTGAAACTCCGCATGGTGCCCTTACGTCCAAAAGATTCTGACCGTCAATCCCCATCTTGAGCGTCGTCGTGAGCCTCGAGGCCGAGCACGTGGAAGGCGAGGGGCTGCTATCGCTCTTCTCTGCCGCCATCAAGCACACCTTGCCGCCTTCGATTCGGATGCAATCCTGATCTCTTATTTCTACAGACGTGACCGTCGCACTACAGAAGATGTCGAAAGGACTGAACGCCAGAAGACGCGCTCGTCTCACGCAGGAGCTCTGACATCGCCCACCGCGAAAGAACATAGGCAGAGCTGAGCGTAATCGGCGCCGCCGAGCGAGGGCCGCCGCTGTGGATTTATCTGCGGCGCAAACAATAGATACCGTTGCTGAGTCGTACAAGGAGATGGATCTGGATGGGAAGAGTAAGGTGGATCCCACGGCGGTCACGAAGAGGGGACGAACATCGATTTGCGTGGCGATCTTGAGGGTGCGTGGCGATCTTGAGGGTGCGTGGCGATCTTGAGGGTGCGTGATTTCCTTCAAAAAAGCGATTCAGGTTTTGCAATACGCTCATGCCCTTCGACTGACACGCCGGCTGTGCTCTTCAACAGGCCGACCTACCGATGTCGAGCTCATGCTCACCACCGCACAACTTCGCGCCGCATACAGTGCCAGTGGCTACGACGCCGCTACGAGTCTCGCAGCAGCAAAAAAATTTCCCGCGCCCTCCTGCTCCTGATTGCTGGATTTCTACGGGTATGCTTGACCCGACTCTTTGTCCCTTCTATTTCTAATGCAGAGCTCGGATCGTGATGCTGACGGGGCGCAGGCATTCGGGGCGGCGATGAAGGATACCGCGCGAGGTGGTTGGGCGGACGAGTACTGAGGTCGCAAAAGGAATGGATAGGTTCGCTGTTGACCCCGCCGATGCTACAGTCTTCAATCTGGTAAAGCTCATCGTGGAGAATAAGAGGTAGTGGTGGGCCGCTCGAGACCGGTAGGATATCATCGGGACTGCTTGCCGCTTGCGCCTCCGTCGTGGGTGGTCTCGTGTGTACTTGCCTGTGGGGCTCGCGACGATCCGCTACTGCTCAACCTCACCTCGTCTCATGAACCTCACCTCTTCCTTAATTTGACCCTGCTTGAATGAAATCATGACCACTTGTCTCAAAACTGTCTTTATTGTTGTATCTAGGCATCCAGAGCTGATAAAAGGCCGCTGATCCTCCAAGTTGTCCTCATTACACAGCCAAGTGCTCATGCTCCCGGGAGAAAGAACAACACAACGCGACTGTGCCCTCAAGATGTTGACAACTGCGCCTAAGCCACAACCTCAGCTTCTTTTCCAGCCCACGACGTTCCCGCCCCGGATCTGATGAAAAAGATAAAAGAGCGTAGTAACACTGAGCCAAGTCCGCCCACCTTGGCTCGACACCACCCGCTGTGATCTAGAAGAAAGCTGTGTTATTTGTTCTCTTTGTTTCAGTGACGGTTGCTTGATTACTTACCTCGAGGGGCTTCGCCCGCCGGCCCCCTTTTTCTTGTCAGCGCGCGAAGCCCCTGTTTTGTCCGACCCTCCCAGAATATCTAGCCTTCCCCGTTCCATTGAGCCGCCCAGTCCAGCAGATTCCCCGATCATGGTCTCGATTGTGGTATATCTTTCAGCTGTTCCGGTCATGGTCTCGACCGTGGTAAAGCAGGCTTCCCCTGCAGCTCGAATGGCTGGGGCCTGGCTGCCACTGGCTTCCGGGGAAACGGTGTTCCGATCGTTCGAGTTGTTAGCTCTCGACGTAATAACCTGCCCCGTCCCCAGTGCTCCCAACTCCCCACCGCTACGTCTGACACAACCTTTCGCATCGGGCCATTTCCCTGACTAATGGAGAAGCACCATCCCAATACCTCACCTCCAGCACTTGGAGGAAGCAAGATGCCGACTTCAGCAGCGGCTCGACGGCCTCGTAATCGGCCACTGGCGAGAGGAAGAGGAAGAGGAAGAAAAGCTGGCACGCTCGCGAAATTTAAGGGAATTCAGCGGGGCTGTGCAGCCAAAACTCCAGGCATTGCGGGAGCTTCCCGCAAAAGCCACACTAGTCAGTTTGTGCCTCCTCTTGGGTGGGCAACCTGAAGGCCCGCACTTCGACAGGTTTCCGAGATCTTAGGCCAGATCAAGTCGCTCGCTGCCACCCTTCAAGAAGTTTCAAAGCAAGAATCGGAAAGCGAAATCTCGCGCCAGCGGTGTCAACTGCCATGGGGATCCATTCCTGTCGATGAAGCAGTACCGTGAGGCGCTTCGGAAGGAAGGCGAAAACGAGGCTGCAAGCGCAGGCGGGTCTGATCAGAGGTCGAATTCCTCTTGGGTTGAAGATCAGCATGGTGTGTCCCCTTACTTCGAGCATTCGAAGGGACAGGGTCGCCGAGGATTCACGCGGTCGTTCAGAGTATGCTAACTTTCCACCAGGCTCTAGCTCAGAAGGCAGAACGTCGCCATTGAGCGGAGCTCACGATGACCCGGCATCTCCGCTCCTTGAACATGCCGCCTATACTGCTCTGGTGCCCCCAATGACCAGGTTCAGGAATGGAGAACTTGAGGGCAACACCGACGGCGAGGATGACATGCTCATTCGCGAAGACAATTCACTGGTGTCAGACACTGAGGAAGAGGAAGAAAGGGGCGGGGCAGACGACCCCGAGCCCTCTCAACAGGGCGGCAACGACGATGTCGCCACCACGACCACTTCTGACAACCCCGAACGCTCATCCTTCATAGGGGACACCACCCACGCCTCTATAACAGACGCTATGGCTCCGCGTCGCCACCTCAAGACTTTTTCCTAGCTTTGGAGTGTGTTGAGGGCGGCGATACCACATCTTCTTTTCCAGATGCCGACGAGGACATCGTCTCATGGCCTGCTTACGGCCTCCCAACATCCTCCTCAGTCGGGAATGGCTATACCACGCGTCTAGGAGATGACGATATTGGCTCTTCGACTACCTCGTCTGACGAGGGCGAGGGATCGGTGGAAGGGATCTTTCGAGAGACGGCCCTGTCGAGGCGCCAAACCGTTGAGCTGATGCTGGATGAGCTGCGCGACAACATTGTCGCTTGTGTCGTCGACTCGGCTGCTTCCACGTCGGAGATGCTCGTTCGCGCGACGGAGACGACATCGACCATCCTCCTCGAATGCGTCTTTGCGGCTGTGTAGGCCTTCCGGGCAGTGGCGTCTGAGATCAGAGGGACCCTGGGAGATTCGGTGGCAGAGCTGCTCCAGTACGTCATGGCGGCGAGCGAGCTGGCTCGCCAATCCTCTCCACTGACAGTGCTTCCGCTCTGCACGATCATCCGACTCTCGTTTGTTCTCCTGTGCACAGCTCATTTTGGCGGGCGAGCATGCGATCTTTTTCTTGGTCCGCCGAGGAGACTTGATCCCGTTGTTGGCCTCCTTCGGAGCCGCATGGCCGCGCAAGCCGCGAGGTTCGAGCCACTTGGCGACGTGATCGACGTTGAGTCTCCCGTCTTTGACGTTCAAGGCAAAGCCACGTTCGTCCAAGCCTCGTAGCCACAGTCGCGCAAGGTAGTACACGATCCCATGGACATAGATCCGGTCGCTCCGGCCGTCCCGCTCGTCACCCCGATCTCAGCTTTTTCCAAACCCAGTCGGGCCCAAGCGCGGAATCAGCCGGCGCGCGCGATGATCACGAACGCTCTGAACCAGGCGACTATTCACGAGAAGGTGAAGGGCCACCTGCGGGCTGAGGAGCAGGGGTCGCTCGCGTACCAGAAAGCCGCCACCGACATGCTTTCGTGGGTCCACATCGCCTTTCGTGAGACCAACACCTTCCCTGGCGTGCGCGCGGAAATTCTCGACAAGTGGCTGAGCGGAGTCAATCATCCCGGCGAGAACGGTGACAAGGGGCGCGCTGCTGTGACGGACAGCACCGCCAAAAACGAACAGCGCTTCATCGCCGCCATGTCTAGCTTGGGTTGGGCCATCTGAGCAAGCAGTCTTCGCTGTAAGTCCCCTGACCAATGCGCAATGGTTTTTGAGCGACGTGCCTCGCCTGCGACCGTGCCGTAACAACCACATTTGCTTTGCGAGCGAGGCAATGGTAGGCGCAGTCTTGTCTGGTTTTCTTCTGAGAGGATTGTGTGTGCTTTGTTCTGCTTTGCCGCGATTACTGTCGGTCTCGCCGATGCTTCTGTGCATGACTTCACGACACAACTGCTCTGATAGCCCCTCCTCTTTTGGGCCGGATGGCGTTGAGGACAAATGGAAGGGGCTTAAGTCTGCCATTCATACGTTCAAAGGGTGACGACGGAAGCCAGAACAAACAAACTTGGCAAAAGTGTATTTTGAAGAATCCAACTTGACAGTCTCGAGACCGTTTCGCCTTCTCATCTCCCCACATCCCCAGAATTCGACCAAGCGAGCCGCCCAATGGATTTTGGAGGGAGCATGGGAGCATGGGAGCCTAGGAGCATGCTAGCTTTGACACCTGGGCCGACCAACACGTGGACCTCATGAGGTGGCTCTCACATTCGGAGGCCACCAACGTTACTGTCTTCTGACCCAATGTGACCCTCACACCTGACCAAACGTGAGGTGGCTACCAGCTGACGAGGTTCAGACGCGGCCATCCCAAACCGGATTGCCTTCACCAGACGTGACGTGGCGACCTTTGCATCTGATCCGGCGTGGCTTTTATTCTTCACACCTGACGTGACGTGGCAGGCGCCTGTCCGACACTACAAGTACCCTGGGTCTCGCCCCCGACTCTCTGGATCGCACCTGCCCGACACCACAACCACTCTCCATTAGGAAGGCGCGAATTCGGGAAAGTCTCTGCGCCATGATTCCCAGTTACGAGGCACCTTTTCACCTGCATCTCCGTCTCCTGGGAAGGTTTCACCACCACTTCCACCCGCGATCCGTGCTTTCACTACAGCCTCCCAGCCAAACAAGAGGGTACATCCCGACGACGGTCATCCGTTTCGAGCAATTCTTGCGAGCAGAGACGTGTTACTCGGCGGCGTCGGCAAGACCTTGAGCACAGTCCTACAGGCAAGGCCGCGTGTGTCAGCGTCCCCAATCGCAACCTGCCGTCAGTCTTTGTGCCAAAACACTGCATTGAGGTATTCAAGCAAAGGAGGTGGGGGGAATACCTTGTCAGAGACCAAGTCGACCGTACGCTTCACCTCGCCGCCAGGCTCGCCCGCCCCCTCCGGGGACACGCAGCTCCACCCGGGGGTCAGCAGCATCCTTCAATCGATACGAGACGCCCCGGGCGCATTTGAAGAGATTGGCGAGGATTATGTGAAGATGCTTGGTCCGATGGGCCGAGATCCGTCGAACGTCAGAAGCCTGACGAACAGATTCGTCTCTGGGGTAGGAAAAGCTGGCCTCGCGAAACTGCTAGAGACAGACAACTTCACCCTCGCTCAGATCAGCGCCAAAGCGGAAAATGTGCACACTGGCATGCATAATAAGGGTGTCTACGCGTGGAAGCACAGTGACTTCCGCAATGCCCCTCCGCAAGTGCCTGAGTTGGCCGTTGGCTCCACCATCAACTTCGGTGAGCGTTACGACGAGCACGAAAAGGCCAGCACGAACGACACTTCGCCGCAGTACAAATCATGGCAGGCATCCAATGTGCATGAGATGCTCATACTCGCAGACTGGGGCAAAGATGCGCTCGACCCCAAATTCCTCATCTGGGCGCGGCTCCTCTTCACGATGCTGCTCGATACCTACCACCCAGCCGTGCTACTGGACATCACAAATCAGTCGGTCGAGACAGCAGGCAGCGTGCTCCTAGAAGACAGTCCGGAAGGTGAAGAGTCAACGCTCAGCAAGATCTCTGCCGCGCGACGCTTCCACATCATTGCCACCAAGATGTCGAAACTTGATGAAAATCTTTCGCGAGCACACACGCCGGCCTGGAGGCTGCAGTCGTCTTACCTTTGGTGCTAGAGGCCTCGATTGGGCTACCCCTGTCGCCGGCGGCGAGAGTTGGTGGCGCGCGGCCTTTCAGAGATACGTTTCGCCAGGGTCAACGGTATTCATTCGCATGCATACTTTTGTCTCCTCTCTGCCTTTCCCGACAGACCGACAGCTGGGAGACACCGGGAATCTTTGGCACGGATGGGGAAGCACTTTTCAGCCCTACATTCATCAACATTGGACAAGCCGCACAGATGAAGGAAGCAGTGACGATTGTGATAGAGGTCATGCACGATCGCCGGCATGCAATCCACCACGCGAGGCTGCCCGATCAGAACTCATACGAAGACGCTGTCAACCGCGTGGGCATCCGAATGGAGTGGGCAAACCCGAACGGCACACGGAGCTACCGATATCTCCAGTGCAGCGACGAGCAGCATGCCCTCAAAAAAGACGGACCAGTGGCTGCCTATCGGGTTGAATACGGCATCCTCCGCGCGTTGCAGAAGGAGATCCCGGATCCAGCACCACAATGGTTCAAGCGCTATGGATCAGTCAAGATCCAAGAAATCTCTTTCGACCAGTTCCAGCAGGTCTACACTGTCAGCGAGACCGACTCCAACTCGCTGATCAAGCCTCCTCAAAAGAAGGCTGGCGACCAAGGAAACTTCGACAACTTCAGCGGCCCAGGCCCCGCAAAAGGCCGAAGTGAGACAATGGGAACGATTGACAACCCAGATCTTTGAGCTGCTGTAATGGCGTGTGTAGCGGGCAAGGTTTGCGGCTGGGTTCCTCGCAGAAGTCGGTGGCGCAGGGGAAGGTGGCCGATCGACCAAACTGCGATGTGTGGTGCGAGGATGCGTGCCAGCCTCGTTTGGCGACAATCGTAGGGAAGATATGGAAAGGGAGGTTTCGATTTCGAGGAGCTGGAAGCATGTACTGTAGAAATATACGAATTCCTCGTCACCGGGACTTTTTGCCCTACTTGGAACGTCGTGATGCTCGCCTTCTTGCCTAGCAGCCCTGTCACGGCGAAGGAGCTCTGACAGAGGGAGAAGCGCGTACTTGTCAAGAGGTTGACGGGAGACCAAAGAGCTGACCGACAAAAGCCAGACGACTGGAACGCAGCGAGAGCATGGAAGCGCCATAGCGCTCCCGCTATTTATCCGCGGCCGTTCGTCTTCAAAAAAGAAGCGTCGCACATTACAGTACGGAGTACGGTCATGTTGATTCTCGAGCCGTCTACTCAGCAATATATAAAGCTCGGTTAAGCTCCCTCTCTTCATTCCACGCCTTACACCCTCTTCACCAAGCACTAAAACCCCCGCTCAATTCGAGGACGGAAGCGGCTTCCGTCCTCGAAATCCCTCAAACCCCGCCCAAAAACAAAACAAAAAAAAAAAATCGGCGGAAGAGTTTAACTTCCAACTTATCACCAACACGCAAGTTTTGGCGGTACTGGGAATCGAACTAAAGAGACTTGTTAGGAACAACTCTCTCATTGACGTTCAATTTGTCTGGGCAAGTGACTTACCCCAGGCTGTGGCAGGATTGTTGGATTGACGAAGCCGACGTATTGCTACGTGACCACGATCTTCTCCACAATGCCATATCATACCACTAGATCATACCACCGAGATTTCCTGATCGAGATTTTCAGATCAAGAATTCCGTGATTTTGATGATGTCAGAAATGTCTACAGCATTATATCCGGGTAAAACTTTGCAACCGATGAAACTCCGACAAAGGCGTCCCAGCACTACCTGAGGTATAGCACTCTAAATGTCTTGACCGGAAATTCTCGATCGAGAAAAGTCGCGATCAGGAGATCTCAGGTGGTATGATCTAGTGGCATGATATGGCGTTGTGGAGAAGATCGTGGTCACGTAGCAATACGCCGGCTTCGCCGGCGTATTGACTCCAGAACGAACACAAGGCGGAAACTCCTCTGATCACGCTGCTGCGGCTGTAGACAAGGAACCAGCTTGCAAGGCTCTGTCCTCTTCGTCAGGCTCTGGCTTCTGGCTTCTAGGCCGCCTTCCTGAATTGGTACTCCGTGAAGGCGCCGGGGGAGGATGGAGGAGGAGCCAGAGGTTGTTCCCTTCTTCCAGGCTATTGCAGATCACCTTGTACATGCAGAAGAACCACAGAAGCTGGCCCAGAGCAGCTTCTCGATCAATTACGCTGCGTTCAGAGAGCCGCCGACAAGCAACACACACAGGCCACATTCACAGGCTGGGTTCTTGCCAAGCACCTCCCTCCAGTGGTGGTATAGCCGATGGGCCAGAAGCCAGGAGCTGACGAGGGGAACAGGGCCTTGCTATGCTCTCGCTGTATCCATATCCCGCTACAGCCGCCTCCACACCCGTGAGCGTGATGGACATCTTGCCCCGCATGCCCTTCGTCGCCAGCTTTCTCCAACCCCGAGCCTCCCGCCTCGTATTGCCTTCTAACACTGGCTCAGTCGCACGCACATATACGCTCCAAACCCCTCTACCCAACCACGGCCCCACCTTCACCAGCACGTCGCAAATGCGCAACACATAACAAGCGCCTCTACCAACCATCCCCACTCCAACTCCCCACCCCGCCACCGCCACCCCCACTCCCGACGAACGCACTCGCGCGCCCCAACCCCTCGACCCGCCACCCCAGCCCCTCCAACCCGGCCACATCCAAAAACCCCTTCCCGTCAAACACCAGCCGCGGCTCCCGCACCGTCTTCGCTAGCGCGCCCCAGTCCAGCGCCGCGCCCGGGTCGATACGGCCGGAGAGCGAGCTCTTGCGTCGCCGCACCTGCGAGCGCTGGCAGTCGGCGCAGGGGCTCGGGCACGGCGGCTGCGGGTTGAAGGTCGTGTATGACGTCGCGGCGATGGGGTTGGGGCCGGGAACGACTTTGGTGCTAGAAGCGGAGAGGGCGGGTTCGCCGCGGCCGGCGGCGGCGGCCGCGAGAGTGTCGTGGCGTGGCAGGTTGGGAGAGAATTTGAACATGTCCCAGTCGGTCAGGGCGAGGACGGCGTGGGCGTCGCGGCAGGTAGTGTAGGGGTCTGCGAGGATTTCGACGGGGCCGGCGGGTTTGGCGACGGGGTGGCGCGGGGTTTCGAGCACGGACAGTTCGGCTTTAATGTCCGTTTCCGAGCAGAGGGGGTCGAAGATGGCGATGCTGCGCGGGCCTTCCTCGAGCAGGATGCGGATTACGTCGAGGGCGAGGGATTCTCGCGCGTCGCCGGTGTCTTTCTTGAAGGCGTAGCCGAGGATGGCGATTTTTTTGCCGCGGAGAGAGTTGTTGAGTGCGGCGATGACTTGGCGGGCGAAGCGTTCGCGTTGGAATTCGTTCATGGTCAGGACGGAGTTCCAGTAGTTGGCGACTTGGGGGAGGCCGAGGGACTCCGCCAGGTAGGTCAGACTGGCAATGTCTTTGCGGAAGCAGGAGCCACCGAATCCGAGACCCGCCTTCAAAAATTGAGGACCGATACGCGGGTCCATACCGACGGACTTCGCAATCTCGGACACGTTCGCGCCGGTGCGCTCGCAGATGGCGGAGATGGAGTTGATGCTGCTGATGCGCTGAGCTAGCATGGCATTCGCCGTCAGTTTGCAAAGCTCGGACGACCAGATGTTGATGGGGGCGATTTTATGTCGCGGCACCCACGCCGCGTAGAGGTTCCCCAACGCCGCCGCTGCTCGATGGCCCGCGGCGTTACTCTCGTTCCCGATGATGACCCTGTCCGGCCGCATTAGATCCCGGATGGCAGTACCCTCTGACAAAAACTCGGGGTTGGACAGGATGGGGAAGGAAACACCCGGCCGGTGCGATTCCAGAATCTCCCTGATAAGCTGGCCCGTCTTGCACGGCACGGTACTCTTCTCCACCAATATCGTGCCTGGTCGTGCGTGCACCGCGACGTCTCTGACGGCCCCTTCAAATGCAGCCATGTCCGTCGCCCGCCCCGCCCCCACGCCGCGTGTCTTGGTCGGCGTGTTCACGCTGATGAGGACAATCTCCGCATCAGCGATAGTCTCTGTGCATGCAGTCGTAAAGAATAGGTTGGGTTGGCGAGCCGGCTCATCCTCTCCTTCTGGCAGGGCGATCGTAACACCATTGCTGTCCGCGCCCGGACTCGCCTGTCCGTTGGTCGTCTCTTTCAACTCTCCCGCACGATGCCCCGGTGCGCCATCTCTTGCTATGCGGACGACGTCCACCAGACCGGGCTCGTGGATGGGGAGGTGACGGCCCGACCAGGCGTCGATTCGAGACTGGTCGCGGTCGACGACGGTGACGCGGATGGACGGGTTTTGCAGGGCGATGACCGAGGCGGTGGGGCCTCCTGTTATCCCGTCAGCCTCGAGAGTGTCGGATCGCACCATTCGTCCCCTGTCCTCGGCGTCTCGCAGCACTCACCTACGTAACCGGCACCGATGCAGCACACGTGGCGGACGGGGATGCTATCCGCGGTATGGGGGTCTAAAATGTCGGGCAAAGAGCTCTGCGCGGGCGGTTGCGGTCGCGCAGAGCCGTTCTGCTGCTGCTGCGAAGGGACGGTGGCCATCTTGGAAGGAGCAATACCGGATGTCGAGGTAACCAAGGGGATGGCGATAAAGGGGAGGTCGGGGTGGCCGTGGGGGGTTAATTAAATAAATGAATCGTCAGGACGTCGGCGGCATTGGAGGCAGCAGCAGCTGGCTGGGGCGGGGGATGGGTGGTCGGCAGGCATTGCAACGGATTTGGTGCTTCAGCGGCAGCGCTGGCCGGCACGCTGGGCCGAGCAGCCAAGGGCGATGGGAGGCTTGACTCCGGGGCGAGGAAGGAGGCGGTCGTAAAATAATACCACCTGCGCGCGAGGATGGCGAGACGGCATTGCGTCTTGTCGGCGGGGCATTGCGTGACTTGGAGGCGGAGCGCGCGTGTTGGCGAGATGGGATGGTGACGATGATGATGGGTTGGCGGTGCGCGCAGATCTGGAGGCGGTGCACCTCTCAGCCTTGCGCCTGTTCACCCCACCCACCTCTCCCCCTCTCCCCCTCTCCCTACTGCCTGGCGAGCTTGCTTGCCACCTCCTCGCATGACCCGCCATATCGCATCCCTCCCCTCCGTCCATCATGTCCATATCTTCTCGTCTTCCTCCATCCGCGTCCGCCTCTTCTTCGCGTCGCTGTCACGATAACCAATGTACCCCCCCACCACGGGGTGCATTCGTCATGCCCGCCTCCCGCCTCGATGCCCGCTCAACCTCCCATTTACGCGGGTGCATCCAGCCCGCCGGCTGATTGGTCCTGATGCCGCCGGTCCAGAGACGAGACGTCGGTCCCAGCGGGCCTCCAAGACCAGCCAGACGGGCACGGGGGGGCACTCCTGGAGCCGTGTAGGCACCCTCCATTAGGTGAGCTTCGGTATATCAGCTGTTCCGGCGGTATTTGGGTTGGCCGAGTGTCGTCGATGGCATCAGCGAGAGCTGTCTTGGTGGACTGCTGCTCGACATGCCGTCGACCTGCATAAAGGGCCACGTCGTTCTCTGCCGATGGAAGACGGATAGAGTCTCGTCCATTTCAATCGCAGACGAACCGCCTGCTATAACCCTATCGACGAGCGTGTACGCGCAATGCTCAACCGGTTCTTGGCAACTTCGCCTCTGAGACCATCCCTCGGCCCGTGAAGATGACGACGACTTCATTTCTCGACTCCAAACCGTGCCCGCCCGCCTCGCAATCGGACATCGACCAAGACGACTTCCCTGCAGAGCTGGTGGGCAAGAAGGTCTTGCTCGCGACCGAGTCTCTGGGCCCGCTCAACGGCGTCTCCAGAACGACGCAATGCCTCGTGGACTATCTTCGGGACCACGGCGTCCACGTCGCGACGTGTGCGCCTCACTATCGCGGACAAGCGGAACGGAAACGAGAGCGAAGCCCTCTGGTGAGCAAAGGATGGATCCGTGTGATCGAAGCCAAAGCCGCCGCGCTGGGATCCCGAGCGATTGGTGGTGCGTGGTCGTGGCACTACGAGCGCAACGATGATTCGAAGCATCCAATCCAGCATCCGGAAGGACACCAACCGCGATCAACACGCAACCGAAAAGACCTCCCCAAACGAAAGCATGACCAAACGAACCCCGACTTCCGTCTGCAAGGCATCCCGCTCCCCTACAGCCCGGAGCTCACCGTCGCCTATCCCCTCCGCCTAAGCGGCGTCTACGACCAAACCTTCGTCCCAGACCTGATCTACCTCGCCAGCCCCGCAAGCGTAGGCTTCCAATTCCTCCTCCAACTGGCGCAACTCCGCAACCCACCCCCAGTTCTCTGCAACTTCCAAACCGACCTCTCGGCCTACGCCACCATCCTCTTCCCACGCCCCCTCTCCCACTACGCCGTCCGCCTCCTCCACCTGGTCCAAGGCCACCTCTTCCGCACCCCCGCCGTGCAAAAAATCTACTACCCCTCCACCCCAGTCCACACCTACCTAACAAGCACCGGCGTGCCCCCCACCAAACTCGCCCCCCTCACCCGCGGCGTCTCCACCACCCACTTCAACCCCGCCCACTCCTCCCCCACCTACCGCGCCACCCTCACCCCCGCCAACGAACCCCTCCTCCTAACCGTCTCCCGCATCGCCCCCGAAAAAGGCTTCCCCTTCCTCTCCCACGCCCTCCTCCACCTCACAACCACCCACCCCCACCTCCCTTGGAAACTCCTCATCGTCGGCTCCAACGCCAACCCCGCCATCACCACCCAAACCCAACAACTCTTCACCACCCACCCCGCCCTCCGCCACCGCGTCATCTTCGCCGGCGCTCTGCGCGGCCCCGCGCTCGCGCGCGCTTACGCGTCCGCAGACGTCTTCCTCCACCCCTCGGTGACGGAGACGTTTGGACTCACGGTGTTGGAGGCTATGGCGTCGGGGTTGCCGGTTGTGGCGAGGGGTGTGGGGGGGCCGAGGGAGATTGTGAGGGAGGGGGTGACGGGGTTCTTGACGGGGGAGGGAGATTTGGAAGGGTTTGGGGGGAGGGTGGTGGAGTTGATGCGGGGGGGGGCGGGGAGGAGGGATTTGGGGGAGAGGGCGAGGAGGGAGGCGGGGGGGTGGAGTTGGGAGGCTGTGGGGAGGGTGGTTGCGGGGGGGATGGTGGAGGCTTTGGCGGAGAGGGGGCCCGCGGAGGGCGAGGGGGAGTGTGAAGGGGAGGGGGGTGGCATTGGGGAGTTGTTGGGGGCGGCTGTGGAGACGGCGAGGCTCTACGCTGCGGTGGCAGTAGTCTGGGTTTTCTGGCTCGTGGCCGTGGTGCCCATGTTGCTGTGTGGGATGGTGCATGGTCTGTTGCGATGAATGAGAGGAACACGGACACGAACACGAAGAGCTACTGCGTACGACGAGCTACTCCATACGAAGAGCTACTACATACGTAGAATACACTTGTTACAGACACCAAGTAGAGACCCATGCTGTCCTCCTTCTCTCCCTATCCATAGACGTTAAAAACGGAACCCGGTCAAAAAGGCAATCTCCTTCCTAATCAGGCAGGTGCCTCGTGTTCTGCCCCCGGCACCGAACACTTCTCTGGGGTCACGACAACGCGTGCCCGAGTCGTGGCAAGGTATGGAGAAGGAGGAGATGGTTTCGGGAAAAATCACTTGTCACTGGTTGCGTGGTTGCGTGGTTGCATGATTGCCCAGGTGCCGAACGCGCTCTCGCTCGAATCGATTCGTTTCCAGGTTCGCGCATTACGGCTGTGAAGCTCAAGACTACACGCGTCAACGCGAACTACAGCGCATCCAATCTGCAGTACCAGAGTCAAGGAGTTCACTCCACGTCGCGCATTCGACAATCTGCCCCGCCAGCTTCTACAATGTCTCTGTACGTCTCCGGCCCCGCCAGGCACTCGACAACGAGTGATTCCGTGCATGTCGCGGGCGCCTTCCAACCGCACAGCAGACTGATGGAATCCACCACCCCCCTCTCCCGACACTTCCAGCTCGCATCCCCAACCCGAGTCCTCAACACGAACCTCCTTACCCCTCGGCGTCAGCACGTTCCCCCTCACCACTGTTTCCCACCCCTGCAGCGCCGGCCTGGTGCGCTCACTCTGCCGTCGCTTCCCAGCGCACCGGACTCCACAGTGATCGTTGATCCGATGCACTCGGATGTTGCCATCGGTGCTCGAAGGCCGGGTCGAATGCCGATAGAGGAACAAAAGGCTCCATCACTGGCGAGCCCCACGAAGTGGACAGCCTCAACGCTCGCGCACCGGGCGAGCGCTGGTTGCATGTCATCTGGAATCGCGGCCATGTTCCTTGGGTCGGGAGCCTAGGTCGAAGGCACTGCCGCTACTACCCAGTAAGGAACGACGAGGCTTTGGTAGAGATGCGAGGGCAAGTATAGGGGTGCAAAACATAGGCGAGGGTGTTTGATCTAGAGTCATCTTTGGATCACAAGCTGGAGTATCTGTGCGAGAGAGTGGGGGAGCCTTTCATCAGTGCTGGAAAGATCAAAGGCCTGCGAGTATATTGGGTTGTTTGGTCGCGACGTGGTGTGTTCTCATGTGCCCTGAGTGTGGGAGGTTTGGAAGCTGATCCAAGTTGGCGTCTCCACTTTCTCAAAGCGTTCCGGGTTCCTCGAGGCCGGAAACGAGTGCCAGGGTTCTATGGCCGCCACTGAGCGGCGACCGGGTCTTCGCGCGGGTGTATTTCGCGAAGCGCATGGCGCCGATGGAGATTTACAAGACGTTTCGCGCCGTGGTTGACGTGTTCGGGTGTCGGGAGGGAAAATGAGGGGGACGAGTAGTTGCAGCCGGATAACTGGGTGATTTCTTGCCAGATCGGGCTTCGAAGGGAGAGATCGGGATGGTGGTGGAGGTCTACTATATTCGCCTCAATGAATGAGGGGATTTGGTGGTGACGGGTCTTGATTCCTGTATGGATAGAGATCGGTACAGTGAATCCATGCGTGGTCTTTTGATGTGCGTCATGTCTCTTCTATTGCGCAGGCGGCGACGCGTCTACATGTAGTAGTGACCGTGTCAAAGGTTATGCCGCGTGAAGTCCACTCCGTGGCGTCGCGTCTCTCAATCTCGCCTCCAGTCACGCGTCTTGATCCGCCGCCTGGTCCAGTAGGACTCATGATCCTGCGTCCATCTTCTGTAACCACTGAAACAGGTGCACACAGCGGCATTGTGCGTGTTTAGCTGAGATTGCCGGCCGGCAAGGGGACTGTGCATTCTTTGCCCAGGCCAGACGGCGCTTCAACGGTCTGGGGCGGCAAGATTCCAAGGCTGGCAGGCGCGTGGCGCTAGATGGCGGGCTGCAGGTGAGGTCGAGGGCGTATTGCCAAGACCGTGTGGCTGGGATTTGTAAGGGTAGCAAGTACTCCGGTATTTCGGTATTTCGTAGCCAAGTAGGCGGCATCTATAAGGTACCTGATTCGGCATTCTCTAGGCTTTAGGAAGGGTCAATACATCCTGGCATCACAGTAGGAATCGGAGCTCGCTGCGAGGTGGCCGTTGACAAGCGCATCCACATTCCCGCGAACTGAGCGGCAGACACTGGCGCTGCTATCCATCTGCGACACCAACATCTCAAGTACCGGGATACTTGCTTTCGAGCACTTCACCCTACAAGTAGAACACATCTCTTCACCCCCCCCCCCCCCCCCCCCAAATGCCCCTTTGAACCGCCATCCACCAGGTCTCAGCCCGCGCTCGCCCTGCATCACCCGCACGTTCCCGCCGCCTCCCTCTCTCCCTCAGGTAATCCCGTACCTCGCCCAGCGCAGCGGAAACGTCAGCCAGCGAACGGAAAAGCCGTCACACCACCGCGCAGCGACAGCAGCGACTCGCGACCCCCAACCGGCGACACAACACACGCACACGCAGCCACACACACGCGCATGCGCATGCGCGCCGGCGGGCGGCAACCAGCCAGCCACGGCCCTTCAGCTGGCTTCGGGACCGGGGGCGGCGGCGGCGGCGGCGGCGCTGGAGGGGGTAAATGCAGGCGCGAGACGACTGGCGATGCAGTGGTGGTTGGAGCCGGGGGGGGGGGGCTTTTTTTTCTGGGCGTGATGCGCTCTGCCGGGCGGTGGTCTGGTGTTGGTGCGACGGTTTCGACAGCCTCTACGGCGACACGGTCCCAGCGTTCCGAGAGGCTGGGACGGGGGCCTGGTACCCTTGCTGGCGGTCGCGTGGACGTGCCGGGGCGTGCAGGGGTTGAGTTACGTGCTTTAGGGGAAATGGGGGGGGGTCATACTGTAGCGTTGTTGTACGGATGCTTATTATTATTATTATTATTATCATAATTGTTGTGGTCAGAGACGATTTCACGGAAGATGCATCGGATGCATGACGGGAGAGTTGGGCGCGGGAAAAGTAGGTTCGGGAGGTGGGCTCGATCATGACGGGCGCCGCCTGCGAGTGGGTCATCAGCCACAGGCGTGGGTGAAAAGCGGGACCGGGCGGGAAGGGCAGAGTGTGGGGGACGGAGCCAAACAGGTCATGACGCACCCGCGCCCTGCCACGCAGCCGGGCACGGCACCGTCTTGATAAGGTTATGATTATTGTTCCGCGAACCCCATAAAGGTATCCGAGTAAGAACAAAAAGCATATGCACCGTTCCAGGCACTCGCTAACATTTGGATCGCCGCATCGCTTGTTCCCCCCCTGACAGAGTTTCAGCAGATTCAGACACAACGGCTGTACCTCCCGGGAAGGTACTGTAGGGACCTAGGTATGTAGGCTCGGGGATGCTGGAAGTCGCGACGTCCCCTGCGCCAAGAGGCGGGCGGGCGGGCGGGCGAGGCAGGCTTCATCGCGTCGGCACCGCATGCTGGCTCCAGCGCGCGCCCCGTCCGCGATCCCCAAGACCCACCCGCAGCACCCGCCGCACGCCGTGCCACCTTGCCGATTGAGACCTCCCCCGGCCTACTTCACCTTACCCAGACTTGGCGCTTCTCATCTGCCCTCCGCCCTCCTCTCGCCTCGCTCGCTCTCCTTCTCTCCTCCTCCTCCTCCTCCTCCTCTCCCTCTCCCCTCTCCTCTCCTCTCCTCTCCTCTCCTCTGCCGCGTTTGTCTGCTCCTCTCCCACTTCTGTGACAACACTCCCACCCCGAATCCGCGCGAAGCCTCGCCATTATCGCATCCGCCCTTGGCCCTCTTCTGATGCTCGTTTCTGCTATCCTTCCTGCCTAAGGTACGCCTTCCTTCCCCTTCCGGCACCCGGCGCTTGCGTCACCCGCGACGCAGATGCTTCAGCTTCCGACGCCAGACCGGTCGCCGAGTCGTTCGCCATACGACGATTGCCACCTGCTGTATCGTCGCGTACTGACGGAACCTTGGCGCGCGTAGAATCCGAACCCCGCCGCGCCGTCGCCCGCTCGCGACAATGGCCAGCCAGCAGTCGCCGGGCGGCCCTCTCGCCCACGCGCACTATCCACCTCCCGTGCGAGCGCAGCCCAACGGTCCGCCCATGCCGATGCAGCAGCCTCAGCAGCAGTTCAAGTCGGCCGCGCAGTATCTGGCGAGCACCAACGAGGCCGTCTGGCTGCAGCTCGGCGCCGTCTCCGAGATGATGGGCGAGCTTGACGGCGCCATGCAGGCCTACGAACGCGCCACCAACTTCAACCAGTGGTCGGTGCCGGCCATGATGGCCATATCATGCATCTTGCGCTCCAAGGACCAATTCACTGCTGCCGTCGAGTATCTGCGACAAATCCTGAAGATCGAAGGGACCAACGGCGAGGTTTGGAGTAGCCTCGGCCACTGTTACCTGATGATGGATGACCTGCAGCAAGCCTACTCCGCCTACCAGCAAGCCCTATACCACCTTCCCGACCCCAAAGAGCCGAAGCTGTGGTACGGCATAGGTATACTCTATGATCGTTACGGCTCGCTCGAACACGCCGAAGAGGCCTTCTCCCAGGTCATGCGCATGGAACCTGGATTCGAAAAGGCGAATGAGATTTACTTCCGGCTGGGGATAATATACAAACAGCAGCAGAAGTTCCAACAGTCTCTCGAGGTGGGTTGATCTCTCCGACGGCGGTCCGTGCAATTACTGACAATGAATGCAGTGCTTCCGATATATCGTCACAGACCCCCCGCGTCCGCTGAGCGAGGAAGACATTTGGTTTCAGATTGGCCACGTGCACGAGCAGCAGAAAGATGTAAGTCGCGCGCTCACCCCGCCGCCTCGCCGCATGAACCCAAGGTTCGCCTTTTTGTCAACGTGGTACTGACGGTGCGACAGTACGATTCCGCAAAAGCCGCGTACACCCGTGTGCTCGAGCGCGACCCCAACCACGCCAAAGTACTACAGCAGCTGGGGTGGCTACACCACCAACAGAGCACGAGTTTCAGCAGCCAAGAGCAGGCCATTGAGTACCTCGAGAAATCTGTCAACTCTGGTAAGTACCGCGGGGAAGTGCCGCTGGCCGCACATGTCTAACGCCGTGTCAGACCAAACCGACGCACAAAGCTGGTATCTGCTGGGCAGATGCTACATGTCACAGCAGAAGTACCCCAAGGCATACGAGGCCTACCAACAGGCGGTCTACCGCGACGGTCGTAACCCGACTTTCTGGTGCTCGATCGGCGTGCTCTACTACCAGATCAACCAGTACCGCGATGCGCTCGATGCTTATTCCCGCGCCATCCGCCTGAACCCCAACATCTCCGAGGTGTGGTACGACCTGGGGACTTTGGTAAGTCGAAAATCTTCCGCCATCGGATGAGTAGGGTTGCTAACACATGGACTGCAGTACGAGTCTTGCAACAACCAGACCAGCGACGCGCTGGATGCCTATGGAAGGGCAGCTGATCTCGACCCGCACAATATCCACATCAAGGCTCGGCTCGCGCTGCTTAAGGGGCAACCTACGAACGGTCTGCCAAACCAGGCTGGCGCTCCCCTGCCACAAGATGTCCACCCGCAAGCATACCAGCCTCCAGGCGCCCTTGGTGGCCCGCCGGGTGTGCAGTGGGGCTCCCAGGCTCAAAACCCGCATCCCGGCCCCGCCCCGCCACCTTTCGCTGCTGGCGGCAACTGGGGTAACGGTGGCGCCCGCTTGGCCGAACTGCAGAACCCCCAGATGCAGCCCCAGCCTGCCAATCCATGGGAGCAGCGCGACCGTGTGCCGCCGCAGCAGCAAGGACCGCCCAGGGCACCAAGCCCGCCTCGTCAGGACCATGTTCGACAGTACCAGGAGCAGCCACAGCGACCGCCACCCCCTCCACACCGGGGGTTGTCGCCCTCACCTAAGGGCCAGCAGTCTGCCCCGGCTCCTTATCACCAAGGTCCTCAACACCAGCCTCCCCCGCACCATCTGCCACCTCACCAGGGTCACCAACACATGGGACAGGAGCTTCCTCGTCCGCCTTACCACTCGCAAGCGCCCAACGCGCCTCAGCCGTCGAATGGCATGCCTGGGTCGGCGAGCCAAACACCTCTGCCGCCCTTCGCGAGACATCCCGAGCAGCAGCAACAGCAACAGCAGCAGCCGGAGATTCGTCCCATCATGAACCAACCTGCTCCTTCACCTGGTGGCCAGTTCCCGCGCACTCCGTTTGAGCACCACCCGAACGCAGCCCCCGGTATTGCTGGAGGCGCACCAGCCCCTGGCATGGCTCAAACCATGGCCGACGCCGCCGCACGGGATCGTGACGAACGCCCTTCCAGCACGGCCTCAGGGCCGAAACGTTTGCGTGATTGGGAGGACGACATGGGCAGCAGCGCCAAGAAGCCCACCACCGAAGACGCGCGCTCGCGCCTCGACGAGATCAAAATGCACCGCGACTCGCCGGCGGAGAAACTCGCGACGCCGCCCAACCGCAGCCCCTCGGAGCTCCGCCGCATCGACGACTCGCGCCAGACCATGCCCGCCTACCACCCTTCGGACGCGGCGCACCACCCCCCCGACCTCCCCTCCATGCAATCTATCACGCAGCCCTCCCCCCGCGCCTCCGTCGCCCCGCAAGAAGACCAGCAACGCGGCCCCCCACCACCCCCACCCTCCCAACCGACCCCGCACCAATCCTCTCAGCCCTCGCAACCGCCCCCGCAGCAGCAGCAACAGCCTCCCCCGCCCGCTCAAGCGGCGCCCGGCCCCCCGCCCGCGCCGGCACCCGCCCCTGTTTCGTTCTACGAGCCCGCCGCCCGCAAAATGGACGTCGACGAGAACTACGACGACAGCGGCGACGACAAATCAGCCACCAAACAGGAGAGCCGGCGCAACAGCCCGCGCGCAGCCGCAGCCGCAGCCGCGGCGAACGGCGCGCCGCTCTCGCAGGGCGCGGCGGGTGCGCCTGAGGCGCACGGTTAAGGCGCTCGGCCGAGGTGGAGGGCGTCCTATATGCCGAGGAAGGGGGACTGGAAGGCACGGGTTCGTTCGGGAGAGAACAGGAAGGAAAGGAAAGAAAAAGGGGTCGAATGAATTATGATGGTGTGGTGTCGCACGGCTGTGTCTGGCGGAGTCGGGCTGTGGGGGATGGGGGAGAATGGGTGTATTTTTTTGGTTTTTCTGGTTCCTTTTTTTCGTTTTCCCGCGCTGGGTTGAGTTGGGTTGGGTTGGGTTGGGTGTGTGCTAGATGGGAATGCCGATGCGATGAGAACGGGACTGGGAGGGAGATTTTCTTCCTGTTTCAGCGCGGTGCTTGTCTCTTTTTTCGCTTTTTTTCCCCCTCGCTTTTTGCTCGCTGGCTTGCTTGTGCAAAGGGAGAAAGAAGAAGGAAGGTGGTCAAGTTAGTTGCGATTGCGGAGCTTGCAGGGAGCATGCAGGGAGCACGGAGGGGAGGGTTGGAGCCGTGGTACGTGGAGGGTGCGCGAGAGAGCGCGCGCGGTTCTACCCAGCAGATATTCTTTCTCGGGGGTCTGCTACTTTCTTCGCCTGGACCTCGGTCGTCGTGTGGCCCGCTCTCCCTGGTTGTTTGTTGCTAGACTACGTACCTACTGCCCCCTCCGAGCTCCCTCCCCTCCCGTGTCTGCTTGACGTTCACCACGCACGGTACGAAGGTAGGCAGGGCAGGTCGGGCGGCATCCGCGCGCATCGCTCGCCCGACTCTCTGCCCCCAACGCCCTGCCGCACCTTGTCGCGCGCTTGGCTGCACGGTCCCGCGGTGTCGCCGCACTTCCATTGCTCTCCTGCCGTCGGTGCCCTGTGTGTGGCTCGAATCCTCAAGGAATGGAGAAGACGGACGGTGGGGTGGGGGTTGGGGGGGCGGGGGGCTGACAGATGTCTTGGTTGAGGTAGGAGGTGGAGGTGGGGTTGTTTGCGAGAGGTGGATTTGACGAAGGGGGAGGGGTTGGTTGGATGGTTGAGGTGGTATTTGCGATCACTACTTGTGTCGGAGGGGTGATTGTGAGCTGCGTTGATGGGGTGTTTCTGGGAGTCGGGGGGTGGCGTGCGGTGGGATGCGTGGTGTGTGGGGGTAGTGGTTTGGTCTCTTTCCTGCGTGGGTAGGTTTGATTGTGCCTACCTGGACGCATTGCTTTGATTACTGAAGCCAATGACGAGGACGTATTACACATTGTTTTCCAGCTACTCGATCGTTTCAATTCGGGGTGCACGTAGCTCGAAGACGCTCAAGTCAAAGACCACCACACAAGCTCATCTAAAGGGTATAGAATCTGTCGCCGAAATCACCCAGGCCTGGCACAATGTAGCTAGACAGCAGTGTTAGTTGTGTCCATCGCCGAACCGTGCTTCAATCGGGGACGTACTTCTTCTCGTTGAGGCCTTGGTCCACAAACGCGGTCACGATCCTCAGCTTGGGATACTTTTGCGCGAAGTTCGCCGCACCTTCAGGCGAAGCTATAACGTTGAGGAAGAGAATGTGCTCTTCGGGCACGCCCTTGGCTCTGAGCACATCCACAGCCATGAGCGCCGAGCCACCTGTACTCGACCGTCAACATGTTCCGCCCCTTCGCCGATGTAGGCTGCGCCACTCACCTGTCGCCAACATGGGATCCAGCAACAGCACCCATCTGTCCTTGATGTCTTCCGGCAGCTTGTCGTAGAACAGCCTCGGACTGCACGTCTCCTCGTCCCTCTGGATCAGAATCTTCCCAATCCGCACGCTGCGACAGCATTCCCGCAGAGCCTGCTCCATGGCCTCGCCGGCGCGCATGATAGACACGCCGCAGATTTTGCCCTCAAACTTGACGCCGGCGTAGGTGCGTCCGACTGGGGTGGTGACGGTGTGGGGGAGGACGGGCAGGTGGTTGAGCGCCTCTTCGACTAGGAGCCGGTGGATGCGGTTGCTGTGGAAGATGAAGTCGGCGCGGTTGGTGTTCTTGTCGCGGAGCATGCTGGAGCCAAGTGTCAGTTCCGAGTGCGGCAAACGCTTCGATTGTTGACAGGGTCGTACGTGAGGAGGGCGATGAGCTGAGGGGACTGCTGGAGGACATGCACATTGTCCAGATTGACGACCGTCGACACCGTCGCTGAGGGCTTCTCGTCTGAAGAGCGGTAGTCCGGTCCGAGGTGCTGCACCGGTGCCCGTTTGGCAGTGCTTTCTTCTTGGGCCGACATGATTGCTGCTGTCGAGGGATGGGAGCTCTCGAGTACGATGGGTGGGAGGTACGAGTCCAAATCGGCGTCGAAGCTGTGGAAGGTCAAGAAAAAGTCACAGCAACCGCCCAGCTATGGTGGCGTTGATTAGCCAGTGCGGCGCTGCGTGCTGATCTGGACCTTACATGTTGATAACCGCAGGAGTTTCGTCTTCACACGATTTGAGCGTGGAGGGGTCTGGTGGAGCTCGGCCTGTGCTGTCGCGTGCCGCCCGCGATAGGCCGCCGGGCTCGGGCGGGCTTCGCCGAGATGAGCGCCTGAGGCAGGAAATGTGCACGTCCCTCGAGAGCCAATGACCTCAGGCGTCGGGGCTTCCTTTGTTGACCTCCGACCTGTCTCCGTCAAACGCGCGCTCTACGTTGCGACCGAAGTGAGGTTGCCTCCGCGCTCTGCCCCACCCTCCACGAGACATCACTTGGACTCCCCCTCGCTCCGACCTTTCAGCTGCTATAAACAAACCTCACGTGGGCCCTACGCCTCAACGCACCTGCCCCGAAAGGCCGCATGCTTCGATCCGCCATGAGCGTTTCACGTTGCGCTCAACCACCCACGCTTGTCACCTTTCCCCGGCGCTCATGGTCCATTGAGCACCTCGAGCATACATTGGGGAACTGAGCGGGAAAAGGTTCGACCATCATGGCTGCAACGACCGCTTCACAGGCCTCCCGGCGCAAGCCGTTCACATACGGCAATCAGCGAAGCAAATCGGCCCAGAACGTCGACTCCTTCTTTAGTGACGGAGAGGACGAGCTCGCGCAGCCAAACACACAACGCGTACCGAGTCAATCTGCAACGGCAGAGAGGCTACGCAATTCCACTCGCAGGATTGACACCGATGCCCCCGTCGTGAAACCGGGCAAGTTGACAAGGCCACGTTCGAAAAGGCAGGATCCGTTCGACGTACCCTCGTCTGACGAGGAAGCGGAATATCCGGCTTTTAAGAATGCGCCTCTGGCGCGTTCCAGGACGAAGAAGGCATTGATAGATGACACGGTCCAAGAGAGTGCCCCGCTTGCACCATGGGAGAGGGCCCGTGAAGGGACGCAAGGAAAACTCAAAGATGGACAGAGCACATCATCTCTCCATTCAGAAGCATCGGAGTGTCAAAACAAGAAGGGCAAGGCGACTATAGAGACCTTCGCAGAGCGGCGCGAGAACAGACCTTCTGCGCCACAAGCCCGCAGAACGACCAGAGGGCAGCTGAAAACAAAGCATTCCCCCACGACTGAGGCAGAAGAAGATGCGGGCGGTTCGAGTGCCGTAGCTAAATTGGCAGCTCGGACGAAGGTGAGCAGTGGATCCGGAGAAAAGTCTCTTGACAGCGCTGCATTGGAAAAGCGGCCTGCAGCAGAGACAGCCGAGAGCGTTGTGCGAAAGCGAGCACGTCCCTCGCAAGAAAAAGATGCTTTACCCGAGGTCGTGTTGATGCGCGACGAGGACGTAACGATGCGCGAAGCAGGAGACCAAGACACACCACCTTCAGGCGGACAAGATATCTATGACCTGCCAATGTCCGACGCGGAAGAGAAGCCAAACCCGAAGCCAGCTCTGCGGCGCGGTGCTACTAGGACTTCGACGACTACCGGCAAGCTCACGAGGAGAAGCCCAATCCAACAATTGCGCAAAGGTGCATCAGCACCCGCACAGTTTGCGCACATGATGCCCGGAGACATAGATTCCACAGAGGCCCCTACAAGATCTCCTAGCGAATCACCTGGGGTTACATCTTCCGAGAGGCCAGCGACGCCTCCAATGTCTACACCACCCTCTCAAAATATGGCTAGTCCAGAGACCGCTGTCAATCCGGCGGCAGCAATGACGCCGCGACAAAGACAATTGTGGAAGAATCTGCTGCCAACCGACCCTGCCGCCCCATCACCGAGCGCTTTACCAATGGACGATCTACGCATCTCTGGAGACCGTCGCACAAGAGCAGCCGTTCAGACCCAGCTCCGAAAGTTGACCAAAGCGCAATCAGACATCCCTAGACGTCGGACCAGGCTTGTCGACAGGCTCAAAGCGTCCGCTTCGAGCTCTGATGAGGAGGACAGCGGTGAGGAGGACACGCTTCCAACGCTCAATGACAATCCAGTTGAGATGCCCGCTACCGCATCCCAAAAGGCCGAAGAGAGCAGCAAATTATCAACCGTGGCATCCCAGACGCAAAGACATGATCAAAGCCAAAGCCAAAGCCAGACATACACTGCAGTTGGAGGCGGCCCGAATATCACTTACTCAAGAACTCGTACTTATCTCCCAGAAGACACTTTCGAAGATGGCTTGATGGCTGGACTTACCAATGACACCCCTAAGCAAGCCTTGAACTCCATGCGCACGGTCGGGGTGGCATCCACATCGCAGCCGAAGGATCCATTCGACATGGACGAGAGCGAGGACGAAGACAATGCGCCGGGCGGGATCCGCACTGCACATGAACTCCGAGCGGCTGGCCGTAACATTCGAGGCAAGGAAGATATTGAGCAGCTCATGGACGAAATCCGCAATCACAGTCCTGCGCAAAAGAGCCGGCGTCGTAGTGCTATGATGGAACTGGCCACCAAACTCACTGACCCGGCCTTCATGGAACGATTCGTGGGGCAGAGCTACGAGGTTCAACTGGCAGCTGAATGCAGTTCGTCCTCCGATGATATCGCAAATTTCATCCTCACTGCAGCTATGGCTCTCGTCATGGAGTATGCTCCCCCTGCACACGCCATAAACTCAATCTGCGATCACGGAGTCATAGCCTGGCTGGCTAAATCGTTGTCGAAGGACGCAGAGGTCGGCAAGCTTGCAAAAGAACGCGGGAGCAACATGGCCAGAGCGGCTCAAACTTCTTTCATCGATTTCGCACGCATGGTTCAACAACAGGATGTTCTGTGGGGTGAGCAGACGCCGGGGTGTATGTCACTCAGGTTAATATCCCTCAAAGCTTTGGACCGGCTGGTGGGAAAGATGCGACGCTTGGGCGACAAGTCGGCGCTCCTCGCCGAAGACGAGCTGGGGCCTCTTACACCCGATTCCAATCATGCCCACGACAACGAGAAGCTGCTGGAGATCTCGCTTTCCGTGTCCATACTTGAGTCACTCGCTATCACCTCACAATCACTGGACTGGCCTTCCAAGCTGATCGAGGGTGCCTCATCGCTCCTTCCGGAGCTTGAGATGGCTACGCCAACGTCTCGTCACACACTGTTCCTGGCACTTCGGCTTTGCCTGCAACTCACCGGCGAAAACTCCCGCAATTGTTCGATCATCTCCACCAAGCCGGTCGTCGACTTCCTCCTCTCGTCGATACAGTCAGGCTTCCTGACTCTGGACGAGTCGGACGATGACAACACCCGGACCGTCGCCCTCGATCTCCTCATCCTGTCAAATGGACTCACGAGCAATTTGGCCGAAAACTCACCATCGGCACGAAGCTACGCCGCCGCCAACCCGGAACTACTGGCTTCACTCGCGCGCATCTTCATTCAAGGCCAGAACCGCATCGTCGCAGCCGAGTCTATGGAAGAATCGACTGTCAACGTGGCTTACGGGTATCTGGCCATCATGCTCGCGAACCTCTGCGAGGACGAAGTCGCACGAAAGCTGATGCAGACAACCCTCCCGGGCAGAGGGCTGGATGTCCTGATGGAAGCGGTCGAGGAGTTTGTGGCATATCACGAGAAGGTGGATATGATGAACTTTGCTGGCGAGGAGGGAGCTGGAACGGCGCACACGGAGAAGCTGCGAGGGGTGTTGACGAAGATCAGGAATCTTTGATGAAGACACCACTGACGCTATGGAAAGGGGGCGGCTCTTGAATCTCCAGGAGCTACCTGGTGGAATGACGCCTGGTCTGTTTTTTTCCCGACTGCTTACGAATGCTCGATACCCAGATTGTCCCTTACTGTCAGTAGTACATACTGTATCCAACGATGCCTGTACAAACCACGCGTCACCTGTCCACAGCCGTCTCTCTCGCACCGCCATGACTATTCTCCATCCCGCCCGGACGACAGCGCACGAGTGGCTTTTTGTCAGAGCATCCGATGCCACGTCGCACGCGAAAGCAGCGCAAAGGCGTCCTCTCATCAGCCTTGTATACCCGCGAAGCCCACCTCACCAATAAGCGCGTGAGCGCAACTCGCCGCAGGCCGTTTCGTCGCCCCCACATGCCCCTATCCGGCCGCCGGCCTCTGCTGTGCTTGTGCGGCGGCGAGGCAAACGACGCCCGATATCGATCAAGTGATAGGTGCCGCGCAAATCACCGTCGGGCGCACTCGTCGTTCGCCGCGTTAGCGTCGATCGGTTGCGCCGGTTGCTCTCGTGGCTCCCATGCGCGCCCGCCCGGCACCGCGCTCCCACTTCACGCCACATGCAGGCGAAACGTCTCTCAGCCTTCTCCCGCAAGCCCCCTGCCTTCCAACCTCACACCCTGACTGACCCCGTCTCTCCCGCCCGCAAGGGACATCCCCCCCCTCTCCACCCTTACCCCCTCATGTCCTCCTGCCCACCGGCAAGCGAACCCATTTCCGACTCCCGGCCATTATTCCCACGCACGCCGTCGGCCTGCCGAAGGCTCAACGTACATATCATTTACGTACGCGGGCAGCCTGGCGAGCCAACCGCAGCGCCGCGTCGCCCGCTTGACCGCCCCGACGGACAAACGGCTCCCCCGTCACACCGAGAAAAATTGCCTCTTGCCCTTGCGTCTGACACTCGTTCGCTTGGCGAGAGAGAGAGCGCGTCTTCACAAGGCGGACGGGGGAGCTAATTGTCACGTTCTACCTCCTCTCACGCGGATGCGCCCAGAGGCGAGAGCGGCTTGCCCGTACCACCGACGTCGTCTGACACGTGAAAGCGCGGCGGCGCATTGAGAGGTCAGATATATCCGCGTCGCAGTGTTTTTTTGTATGTGAACGTTTTCGAACGGAAGCACAACCCAGCAGGCTGAAAGGTGATCTACGCCTGGGTCCCACGGTTGCAAATCAAGGTTCGGCGCTCTCCCATCCCATCCGCGTCCCTGGTCGAGGCGACCCGCCCAACTCCTTCCCCCCCCCCCTGCTCGCGCTGCTCTTCCCCCTTCCGCCCATTGCGGCGGGAGCTTGTGCCCTTTAGACTTCTTTGCTCCCGCGGCGAAGGCGTGAACCTCACTGCCTTCTTTCTTCCCCCACATCCTATCTTGCTCTTCGAACACGCCACTCCTTCGCACATCCTCTGCGCGCTGAGAAGAGCACACTGCGACACACGCGCGAGAACATCCATTGGACACATATACGCTTCCTCCACACATCGCTACATACATATATACACCATCGCCATGGCGCCACAGCAGAAGCAGCGCAAGATGGCCATTGTTGGCAGCAGGTCTGTTGGTAAGCCAACCCCCCCTCCATCACAGCCTCCACACTCCTCAATTTCCCCCTTGCTAACATGCGCGCCACTCACAGGCAAGTCATCCCTCACGGTGCAGTATGTCGACGGGCACTTTGTCGACTCGTACTACCCGACGATCGAGAACACCTTCAGCAAAGTGATCCGGTACCGCAACCATGACTTCGCGGTCGAGATGATCGACACGGCCGGCCAGGACGAGTACACCATCCTCAACTCCAAGCACTTCATCGGCATCCACGGCTACATGATCGTCTACTCCGTCGCCTCCAAGCAGAGCTTCGAAATGTGCCGCATCATACGGCCCATGCTCCTCACCCCCGTCACTCCAGCGGAATATCCACGCCGCCTCCTCGCCCGCGCCCTC